>JBBGZY010001618.1:0-305000 GCA_037952925.1 Lithobates clamitans | reverse complement strand
GTTTTGATAGCAGAAGGCAGGTTGGGGGGGTCCAGGCAGGGGATCAGGGGACGGAGATCGGGGTTCAGGGTGCCCCAGGCAGGGTACAGGGGCTGGCATGGTCTTACCTTGCAGTGCTGGGCTGTGCACGTTGCTGGAGTGCAGTGTGTGTGCAATGTGTGCAGTGTGTGTGTGTGTATGGCTGCTGCCTCCTCCTCCTTGTCCTCCTCCTCATGAGTCACTGCTGCAGATCCACTTCCCCATCATCACCATCCTCACATCTCTGTGATGGCTGGACAAGGAGACCCCCCTGGAAGCTGCCACCACAATGCCACCAATGGCACCCAGTGTCCTTGTGCAGAGCTTGGGCCAGACCATTACCATCCACTGCAGGGGGGGGGGGGGAGCTTCCTCTGCTGCACACTTACTGTATGGCTGAGCTGCACACATGTCTTGAATCAGAAATGAATGGTGAGCTGCTCTCAGCACCCATATGTTACAGTTTAGCAGCTATGGTTGTGAATTATCTCAATATAACAGACCTGAGACAGGAGGAGGGGGGAGGGGCACTGTTCCTGAATAATAGGGACACAGCATGATCAGGACTGTTGAAGGACAACATGCAGCGGCAACCTAACCCCTAAATGGATGCACTATTCTAAGCAATTGCCATAATGTCACCTTTCTTGTGCATCTAAGTGCTGCTGATCTTCTGCAGCCTCTTTGCAGTCACTTCCAGAGGGGGTTGCCCATCTTTGATCTTCCTGGGCTTACTGAGTGTTGTCACCCCCCCTAGGAAAGGCTGAACAAGGACCTTCATGGTAGGATCATTGGGTAATATCTTAAAACTGATTTCCAGGCAAAAAAAAATTTTACCAATATGTTTCCATAAATAGCCACAAAGATTAAAAAAACACTATGGGGTTGATTTACTAAAGGCAAGTAGACTGTGCAGTTTGCAAAGTGCAGTTGCTCCAGAGCTTAGTAAATGAGGTAAAGCCTCACTTTGCAAAGAACACCCAATCACGTGCAAAAAAAAAAAAAAAAATTAAAAAAAAAAATGCATTTTTGCTTGCACATGATTGGATGATGGAAGTCAGCAGAGCTTCTGCTCATTTACTAAGCTCTGGAGCAACTGCTCTTGTAGAGTGGAACTGTGCTTTGCAAAGTGCACAGTCTGTTTGCCTTTAAATCAACCCCATAGTGTGCAGCAAATGCCTTTGAAAACTTAGATATCACCTTGCAAAAGGAGTGGTGACATCATTACTATGCTGTACATTGCCTGTGCAGAGAGCAGAGCTGTGGGAGGGGCCCTGCAGGCCCCACCCACTACAGGCTGTCTGCAGAAAGCTAAAGGAGGGGCGGAGACAAGACCAGTCACCCTGCACAAATAGAGAGAGCAGCAGTGAGCGGTCTTTATTACAGGAAGCTCCTTCACAGAGGGAAAGTCTCACACTGGATTACTGCACAGATCTGGAAGAAATACACAAAGCACACCAAGATTTAAGGAAGAATACACATGAAGAATGGATTCGGCAGTATCTTCTTATCCCAGAATTCAGCTTTAAGTCCAGGCTAGATCTAACTAAGCTAAAAAACCCTCCCCCCTCCCCTTCCAACATCTATACTAACTACCCTGTGGAAGGAAGATGTCTATACTTACCTATACTCAGGGCGCTCGGGTCCGGGCACATGATCCCAGTCCCAGGTCCCAGTGCCGGCTTCAGGGGAGAGGAGGAACAGCCGGAAATGAATGCCCTATAGAGAACCTATGGGTGACGTCGTGGCCCAGGCATTGCAGCTGTTGTCAGCGATCTTTTTTGTTTATAGCGCAAAAACGAAATACCGCAGAGGTGATCAAATACCACCAAAAGAAAGCTCTAATTGTGGGGAAAATAGGTCAGTTAAAGTAACGCAGTGCCGTATCGCAAAAAAATGGCCTGGTCATGAAGATGGGTAAATCTTCCAGAGGTCAAGTGGTTAAAGGAAGCTGAACACTTAAAGTGATTGTAAAGATTAGTCTTTCTTTTTTTAATAACAAACATGTTATACTTACCTGCTTTGTGCAAGGGTTTTGCACCTAGTAGCCCCGATCCTCCTCTTCTGGGGTCCCCCCGGCGCTCCTGGCTCCTCCTCTTCATCGGGTGCCCCCCCGCGGAGAGCAGCTTTCCATGGGGGCTCCCATGTGGGTGCAGTGTTGAGTCCTGCTGCAGCCTCCACTGACACAGACAGCAGGACTCGGCCCCCCCGGCTCCCGTGTCACTGGATTTGATTGACAGCAGTGGGAGCCAATATTAATCTATCCAATGAGGTCCCGAGACAGCAGCTGGAGCTGCTGGGCTTGTGCTCGTCGCTGAAACGATCGGGTTCAGGTAAGAAAAAGGGGGGCTCTGGGTGGCAGCTGCAGCACAGAAGGTTTTTCACCTTAATGCATAGAATGCATTAAGGTGAAAAAAAAACACAAGACTTTACAACTCCTTTAAGCTGGCCATACACTGTTTTAGATTTGCTTTGCTCCCCCTGCTGGGCTTTTGTACTAACAACAGCTGCATGTGATCGGATGTGTCTTTGCAGCTTAAAGGGTATTTCCACTTTGACCCCACTATTTGTTATTTGTTACCATTCACACAGCGTGCTTGGGTTTTTTTTTTTGTTGTTGTTTTTTTTAACCTTTTAGACATTGTTAAAGTGTAACTAAAGGTTTTTGAATCGAGTGAAGTGGGATTAGAACACCTGCCAGGTGTTTATTGCTGTCTGTGCCCCCGGTTAAGTAGATTCACTGTCTCAATCTATTCTGTTTACCGTTATAATCAAAAGTGAAAAGAAAAAAAAAAAAGACCAATTTTGTTTTTTTCCCAGAAAAGTAACAGAGAAATCTTCCAATGGGGACACTAATTCTGGTGACAGACCAGGATACCTTCACTGTGCAGGATTTTCCTCAACACTGGATGGGCGAGTATCCGAAATGTGAAGATACCCCCGTCAGGTAAGCGGGGCAAAAAGAAAAAAAAAAAGGGGGAGGTCAACCGGAGTTCCTCTTTAACCACTTCAGACCTGGAAGATTTTACCCCTTTTTCTGACCAGAGCATTTTTTGCGATTTGCAACTGCGTTGCTTTAACTGACAATTGCGCGGTCATGGGACATTGCACCCAAACAAAATTTATGTTTTTTTTTACCACAAATAGAGCTTTCTTTTGGTGGTATTTGATCACCTCTGCGGTTTTTATTTTTTGCGCTATAAACAAAAAAAAGATCGACAATTTTGGAAAAAAAAAGCAATATTTTATACTTTTGCTATAATAAATATCCCCAAAAAATATATAAAAAAATGAATTTCTTTCTCAGTTTAGGCCGATATGTATTATTTTACATATTTTTGGTAAAAAAATCGCAATAAGTGTATACTGATTTGTTTGCGCAAAAGTTATAGCGTCTACAAAATAGAGGATAGGTTTATGGCATTTTTATTATTATTTTTTTTTTTTTTACTAGTAATGGCGGCGATCTGCAATTTTTATCATGACTGCGACATTATGGTGGACAGATCGGTCACTTTTAAATGATTTGTATTTTAAATGATAGAGACAGAATATCAACCAGAAATCCAGGAAAAACACATAAAACAAATGCATAGGTCCCAACTGTCCCTGATTTGGAGCAATGTCCCTCTGTCCCTCTTTCCTCCTCATTTGTCCCTCATTTTGGTCTGATCTATATAATTGTATATAAAATGCACTTTTTATCTTTCAAAAAAGTGTTTCCCAGTGCTAAACCTTTCATCTAAATTCTAAATGGCTGCATTTGTAAATGTTAAAAGCCAATATAAAGGAATAGGAATGGCAAAAAAAGCCCTTGTGGATGTAATTAACCTTTTTTTGGGTTAATTCTCATTTAAGAGGGTGTTTCAGGGGGCGTGTCCTATGCCTACATACGTTTGAAAGTAGGTGTCCCTCATTCCCATCTCAAAATGTTGGGAGGTATGCAAATACTATAAATTAAGTTGCAGTTCAGTGAGTAAAATAAGTATTTGATCCCCAAGCAAAACATGTCTTAGTACTTGGTGGAGAAACCCTTGTTGGCAAGCACAGAGGTAAGACGTTTCTTGTAGTTGGTGACCAGGTTTGCACACATCTCAGGAGGGATTTTGGTCCACTCTTCTTTAAAGATCTTCTCTAAATTCTTAAAACGGAGGTCCACCCTAAAAAAATAAAAATAAAAATTACATAAAAATGCTCCTAAAAATCTGAAAAAAACCCATTTTTTTTTACTTACCAGAAATGGCTGTTGCTAGGCAGATCGTCCTAATCTGCCACTTCCTACTCCGCGGTGATCTTCATACTTCTTCTGGGGAATGGGGCGCGCTGTGTTCTGGGAACTGTGTGTGTCCCAGAACACAGCCGGCCATTCACAAAGCGCCGCGCGGCTCCACTGCCTGTTTCCCTTAGTTCGAATGGCGGCGCCGGGACCCGATCCGATGGACGGATCGGCCTCAGGAGGCCGACATCGCGGGCACCCTAGACAGGTAAGTGTGCTTATTAAAAGTCAGCAGCTACAGTGTTTGTAGCTGCTGACTTTGAATTTTTTTTTTTTTAGCTGGACCTGGAGACTGGCTAGGCCACTCCGTGACCTTAATGTGCTTCTTCTTGAGTCACTTCACTGTTGCCTTGGCGGTATGTTTTGGGTCATTGCTGGAAGACCCATCCACGACCCATCTTCAGTGTTCTGGCTGAGGAAGAAGGTTCTCATCCAAGATTTTACAATACATGACCCCGTCCATTGGCCTCTCAATCCGGCAAAGTCGGTCTGTACCTTTAGCAGAGAAACAGCCCCGAAGCATCACGTTTCCACCTCCGTGGTTGACTGTAGGGATGGTGTTCTTAGGGTCATAGTCAGCATTTTTCTTCCTCTAAACACGGTGAGTCTCCCTCCTTAAGAAGGCACATGTACAGTCAGGCTAATGAATAGACATGTGCAATTCATTTGAGTTCTGAATTCGTTTTTTAACGAATTTCGACAAATTCGTTAATTCGGAAATATCCGAATGAACGAAAACCCGTTTAACAAATTTTTCTTAATATTCGTAAATCCGAATATTCGAAAATTCGTAAATTCGAAAATCTGAAAACCCGAAAATCTGAAATAATATCTAACTAATAACAACTTAAATATTACTAACTATTAAATTATAGGTATTAGAATTTCCTTTCAAATTTGGCTGTTAGTGAACGTAACGAATACGAATTTATCCAAAGTTACGAATTGTCTGAAATAACGAATGCCGTATCTAAATGAATGGAGCGTAACAAATTATTAATAATAAATAACAATAATAAAAACTTTTTATTATTATTATTAATTAATTCCGTTCCTTTTGTTTAGCTGTGGCATTCGTCATTTCAGGATAATTAGTAACTTCGGATAAATTTGTATTCGTTACGGTCACTGACAGCCAAATTTGAAAGGAAATTCCAATACCTATAATTTAATAGTTAGTAATTACTAATTAGTTAGCTAGTTATTCTTTTGAATTTTCGGATTTTCTTTCTTATTTTAGGATTTTCGTATTTATACAAAATATTTTACAATATTTCGTATAATATTTACAATAATATGAATTTACGAGTTTGTGAATTTACGAATTGCGATCATAACAGATGACCCCGAAAAACGAAATAAAAAAAATAAAAAAACCAATGAAATTAAAACGAACACATTCTTCAGCAATGCACATGTCTACTAATGAACATCTAAATGATTCACAGAAGGATTGAGAGAAAGTGCTGTGGTCAGATGAGACCAAAATTGAGCTCTTTGGAGTTATGGCTGAAGCAATATGCCAGAACCCCAGCATTTTATGTCATTATTTTTTTCAGCCGGCGATTCTCTACAAGATAAAAGTGGTCCAAGTGGCAAATTCGCCACTGGATCACTTTTACAAACGACAGGAGGGCTGTTGGCGATGGATTGCAATAGAAATCAGTGAGGGCAAGATGGCCTCCGCTCATCTCTATGGCCTTGGAGGATCAGAGTGACGTCATGACGTCACTTCCGGTTCTTCCGGCATGTAAACAATGTTTTTTGGGGTTTTTTTTTTAAGCAAAAGATTAATTTTTTTTCAATCTTTTGCTTTTAAAGGTAGAGGAGAGATTTGGGGTCTTAAAGACCCCAGGTCTTTCCATAAGGAGGACCCGTCATGCTGTATTGCTATCACAAGTGATGTTTACATGTCTTGCGATAGCAATAAAAGTGATAATTTTTTATTCTTTATTAAAGGGACAGTGTAAAAATAAAAAACATGGAATAAAATAAATAACAAAAGAAAACTTTAGAATGCCTCCCTCCCTATGCCCCCCCCCCCCCGTGCTTGCGCGCAGTGGCAGTGGTGAACGCATACGTAGGTCACTCCCACATATGTAAACGATGTTCAAACCACACATGTGAGGTATTGTCGTGAACGTCAGAGCGAGAGCAATAATTCTAGCCCTAGACCTCCTCTGTTACTCTAAACTGGTAATTTGTAGAAATTTTTAAAGTGTCACCTATGAGATTTTAAAGTACCAAAGTTTGCCACCATTCCACGAGCGTGCGAAACTTATAGCATGACATGTTGGGTATCTATTTACTTGACATAACATCATCTTTCATATTTTACAAAGAAATTGGGTTATATATTGTGTTTTGGGTTTTAGTATGTGTTGTTTTTTTTTTTTAATTGCATTTGAAAAATGGCTACGCAAAAACCGTGTGACATAAAAAATTGCAAAGGCCGTTATTTTATTCTCCAAGGCCTCTGCTAAAATATATATATATATATATATATATATATATATATATATATATATATATATATATATAATGTTTGGGGGGTTCTAAGTAATTTTTATAGCAAAAAACAAAACAAAACACACATTGTGGTTAGTGGTTAAACAAAAACCATACAATCTGGTATTTTTCGTACAATTTTCTGATCCTGTGTACTAGTCTTTAGGGCTCGTTCACTCTAGCGGTGTCTGTTCAGATCGCTATTCAGACAGCATTCGACAGGTGGTGACAGGCGGTGAGGAGGTGATACAATGCCAGCTTTAACCCTTTGAACCCCAGCACTAGTGCCACCGCAACTGTGTGCATCGTGGGGCGCATGCAAACTGGCCTCATTCGCTTGAATGGGTCTTATTTGGTGGGCGCTAAGCCTGCCAAAAGCGACAGGGGGTAGAGTTCCTGCCACAGCATGTGTACATCCCCAGCCACTGCATCTTCAGCTAAAGAGGGTAGCTGGTAGAGGGGGAAAAAACGACGTGGGGGTTCCCCCCAAAATCCATGCTAGACCCTTATCCGAGCACGCAGCCCAGCCGGTCAGGAATGGGGGTGGGGACGAGCGAGCAGCCCCCCCCTGAACTGTACCAGGCCGCATGCCCTCAACATGGGGTGGTGGGTGCTTTGGGGCAGGGGGGAGCCCTGCGCCCCCCCACCCTAAAGCACTTTATCCCCATGTTGATGAGGACAAGGGCCTCTTCCCGACAACCCTGGCCATTGGTTGTCGGGGTCTGTGGGCCGGGGGCTTATCGGAATTCGGAAACCCGGCCCCCCACCCTATGTGAATGAGTATGGGGTACATCGTACCCCTACCCATTCACCTAGGAAAAAAGTGTCAATAAAAAAACACACTAGACAGGTTTTTAAAGTAATTTATTAGGCAGCTCCGGGGGTCTTCTTCCGACTTCGGGGGTCTTCTTCCTTCTTCTCCGTGCTCTCCTGCCTCTTCTCCCCGCCCCCTCCCTACTACCAGGAGTGGGGGGTTCCCCTTAAAATCCATACCAGACCCAAGGGCCCTCGTATGCTCTTGGAGGGAGAACCCATGCCGTTTTTTTATTTAAAATTTGGCGCGGAGTTCCCCCTCAAGATTCATACCAAACAGTGCCTGGCATTGGCGGGGATCCAAGTCGGATCCCCATTCATTGAAAGTCGGACATATGTCGGCTTCTAGTCGCAGGGCAAAGTCGGATCCAAAGTAGGACGGCTGTCGTGTCGCACTAGTGTGAACCCTGCCTAAAAAAAAACTGCAGTGCACAGAATCTGGTGCAGCTGTGCGTGGCGACTAATCAGCTTCTAACTTCAGCTTGTTCAATTAGGTTTTGACAATAAAACCTGGAAGCTGATTGGTTATTATGCACAGCTGCACCAGATTCTAGGTGCTCCAGTTTTGGTAAATCCCCCCCCCCCCCCCATGACACACTATGTGGTTTATTTATAAAGGCAAATAGACTGTGCACTTTGCAAAGGGCAGTTGCTCCAAAGCTTAGTAAAGGAGGTCAAGCTTCACTTTTCAAAGATTACCCAGTCACATGCAAGGAAAAAAAAAAAAGCATTTTTGCTTGTATATGATTGGATGATGGAAGTCAGCAGAGCTTCTGCTCATTTACTAAGCCCTGGAGCAACTGCACTTTGTAAAGTGCACAGTCTTGCCTTTAGTAAATTAACCCCATTGAGATTTACTAACACTGGTGCACACAGAATTTAGTACAGCCGTGCATAGTAACCAATCAGCTTGCAGGTTTTATTGTCAAAGCTTAACTGAACAAGCTGAAGTTAGAAGCTGATTGGTTATTGTGCACAGCTGCACCACATTCTGAGTGCACCAGTTTTAATAAATCTCCCCCCCCCCCCCATTGTAATACAATTGGATTCCCAGATGGAAGACGGAGTACTGACCTGTAGTAATAATATAGTAGAAGCTCTGTGATGGAGAACACAGAAGACGTTTCTAATGACAGAGATATGCAACGCGTTAAAATACTTTCACACATCCATCAATAAATATCAGAGATAACTCCACCGACAATCTCTACATTGTAGATAAGGACGGCGTGGAGGAAGTACGATATCTCGTGACCGATCTGTGATTAGCAAGTTACATGCAAAGTCTATAATCCCTCCATTATATACTGTGAGCAGAGATATGGAATGTGTGCAGAAAATGGAACAAATGATGTGGGGTGGGCACCGCATTATACATCAGAAAGTATTCACTTCATATTCGTGTGATTATAGAGAGACACCAGCAAAGTGGTCCTGGGGGGTCCCATGGCGCACATAAACGCACATCCTTTTTTTTGTGTGCAACCCCCCAATTCCCCCCCCCACCCGCCACCAGCTCACCTTATTAAGGTGCATTACAAATCTCATGCCAAAAGACAACTGTAACAATGTATCATGCATTTTGGTCCAGCACAATAAAAATAAATAAAAAATACTATCTATACTACCCCCACTATTACACAGGACCCCCTCCCCCATACTACCCCCACTATTACACAGGACCCCCTCCCCCATACTACCCCCACTATTACACAGGACCCCCTCCCCCATACTACCCCCACTATTACACAGGACCCCCTCCCCCATACTACCCCCACCATTACACAGGACCCCCTCCCCCATACTACCCCCACCATTACACAGGACCCCCTCCCCCATACTACCCCCACCATTACACAGGACCCCCTCCCCCATACTACCCCCACCATTACACAGGACCCCCTCCCCCATACTACCCCCATCATTACACAGGACCCCCTCCCCCATACTACCCCCATCATTACACAGGACCCCCTCCCCCATACTACCCCAATCATTACACAGGACCCCCTCGCCCATACTACCCCCATCATTACACAGGACCCCCTCCCCCATACTACCCCCATCATTACACAGGACCCCCTCCCCCATACTACCCCCACCATTACACAGGACCCCCTCCCCCATACTACCCCCATCATTACACAGGACCCCCTCCCCCATACTACCCCCATCATTACACAGGACCCCCTCCCCCATACTACCCCCACTATTACACAGGACCCCCTCCCCCATACTACCCCCACCATTACACAGGACCCCCTCCCCCATACTACCCCCATCATTACACAGGACCCCCTCCCCCATACTACCCCCACCATTACACAGGACCCCCTCCCCCATACTACCCCCATCATTACACAGGACCCCCTCCCCCATACTACCCCCATCATTACACAGGACCCCCTCCCCCATACTACCCCCATTATTAGACAGGACCCCCTCCCCCATACTACCCCCATCATTACACAGGAACCCCTCCCCCATACTACCCCCATCATTACACAGAACCCCCTCCCCCATACTACCCCCACCATTACACAGAACCCCCTCCCCCATACTACCCCCACCATTACACAGGACCCCCTCCCCCATACTACCCCCATCATTACACAGGACCCCCTCTCCCATACTACCTTCATCATTACACAGGACCCTCACCCCTATGCTACCACCATCATTACACAGGACCCCCTCCCCCATACTACCTTCATCATTACACAGGACCCCTCCCCCATACTACCCTCATCATTACACAGGACCCCCTCCCCCATACTACCCCCACCATTACACAGGACCCCCTCCCCCATACTACCCCCATCATTACACAGGACCCCCTCCCCCATACTACCTTCATCATTACACAGGACCCCCTCCCCCATACTACCTTCATCATTACACAGGACCCCCTCCCCCATACTACCTTCATCATTACACAGGACCCCCTCCCCCATACTACCCCCATCATTACACAGGACCCCCTCCCCCACACTACCTTCATCATTACACAGGACCCTCACCCCTATACTACCACCATCATTACACAGGACCCCCTCCCCTATTCTACTCCCATCATCACACAGGACCCCCTCCCCCATACTACTCCCATCATTACACAGGACCCTCTCCCCCATACTACCACCATCATTACTCAAGACCCCCTCCCCCATACTACCCCCATCATTACACAGGACCCCCTCCCCCATACTACCCCCATCATTACACAGGACCCCCCCCCATACTACCCCCATTATTACACAGGACCCCCTCCTCCATACTACCCCCATCATTACACAGGACCCCCTCCCCCATACTACCCCCATCATTACACAGGACCCCCTCCCCCATACTACCCTCATCATTACACAGGACCCCCTCCCCCATACTACCCCCATCATTACACAGGACCCCCTCCCCCATACTACCCCATCATTACACAGGACCCCCTCCCCCATACTACCCCATCATTACACAGGACCCCCTCCCCCATACTACCCCATCGTTACACAGGACCCCCTCCCCTATACTACCCCCATCATTACACAGGACCCCCTCCCCCATACTACCCCCACCATTACACAGGACCCCCTCCACCATACTACCCCCATTACACAGGACCCCCTCCCCATACTACCTTCATCATTACACAGGACCCCCTCCCCCATACTACCCCATCATTACACAGGACCCCCTCCCCCATACTACCCCCATCATTACACAGGACCCCCTCCCCCATACTACTCCCATCATTACACAGGACCCTCTTCCCCATACTACCACCATTATTACTCAGGACCCCCTCTCCCCTAAATTACTACCCCCATCATTACACAGGACCCCCTCCCCCATACTACCCCCATCATTACACAGGACCCCCTCCCCCACACTACCCCCATCATTACACAGGACCCCCTCCCCCATACTACCCCAATCATTACACAGGACCCCCTCCCCTATACTACCCCCATCATTACACAGGACCCCCTCCCCCATACTACCCCCATCATTACACAGGACCCCCTCCCCCATACTACCTCATCATTACACAGGACCCCCTCCCCCATACTACCCCATCATTACACAGGACCCCCTCCCCCATACTACCCCCATCATTACACAGGACCCCCTCCCCCATACTACCCCCATCATTACACAGGACCCTCTTCCCCATACTACCACCATTATTACTCAGGACCCCCTCTCCCCTAAATTACTACCCCCATCATTACACAGGACCCCCTCCCCCATACTACCCCCACCATTACACAGGACCCCCTCCCCCATACTACCCCCATCATTACACAGGACCCCCTCCCCCATACTACCCCCACCATTACACAGGACCCCCTCCACCATACTACCCCCATTACACAGGACCCCCTCCCCATACTACCTTCATCATTACACAGGACCCCCTCCCCCATACTACCCCATCATTACACAGGACCCCCTCCCCCATACTACCCCCATCATTACACAGGACCCCCTCCCCCATACTACTCCCATCATTACACAGGACCCTCTTCCCCATACTACCACCATTATTACTCAGGACCCCCTCTCCCCTAAATTACTACCCCCATCATTACACAGGACCCCCTCCCCCATACTACCCCCATCATTACACAGGACCCCCTCCCCCACACTACCTTCATCATTACACAGGACCCTCACCCCTATACTACCACCATCATTACACAGGACCCCCTCCCCTATTCTACTCCCATCATTACACAGGACCCCCTCCCCCATACTACCCCCATCATTACACAGGACCCCCTCCCCCATACTACCTTCATCATTACACAGGACCCCCTCCCCCATACTACCCCCATCATTACACAGGACTCCTCCCCTATTCTACTCCCATCATTACACAGGACCCCCTCCCCTATACTACCACCATCATTACACAGGACCCCCTCCCCCATACTACCCCCATCATTACACAGGACCCCCTCCCCTATACTACCACCATCATTACACAGGACCCCCTCCCCTATACTACTCCAATCATTAGACAGGACCCCCTCCCCCATACTACCACCATCATTACACAGGACCCCCTCCCCCATACTACCCCTCACCATTACAGAGTACCCCTCCCCCATACTACCCCAATCATTACACAGGACCCCCTCCCCTATTCTACTCCCATCATTACACAGGACCCCCTCCCTCATACTACCCCCATCATTACACAGGACTCCTCCCCTATTCTACTCCCATCATTACACAGGACCCCCTCCCCCATACTACCCCCATCATTACACAGGACCCCCTCCCCCATACTACCCCCATCATTACACAGGACCCCCTCCCCCATACTACCCCCATCATTACACAGGACTCCTCCCCTATTCTACCCCCATCATTACACAGGACTCCTCCCCTATTCTACTCCCATCATTACACAGGACCCCCTCCCCCATACTACTCCCATCATTACACAGGACCCCCTCCCCCATACTACCCCTATCATTACACAGGACCCCCTCCCTCATATTACCTTCATCATTACACAGGACCCCCTCCCCCATCATTACACAGGACCCCCTCCCCCATACTACCCCCATCATTACACAGGGCCCCCTCCCCCATACTACCCCCATTATTACACAGGACCCCCTCCCCCATCATTACACAGGACCCCCTCCCCCATACTACCCCCATCATGACACAGGACCCCCTCCCCCATACTACCCCCATCATTACAAGTGGTGGCCAGTGGATTGTGGGCGCACGGGCGCCAGCCCCCCATCCATGCGCCCAGCCCCTTTCAGGGCGCCGGACGCCTGGATTCCTATGGCAGGAGCAGGAGGGGTGGTAGTTTTTAAAGCACCTGATTAGAGACAGAGGCTCTAATAGGCTTCAAAATAGGGTGGGCTCGAGGCACAAAGAGTGCGCCCTGATCCCACCCAATTGTGTGACGATAGCGAATTAATTTGAGCTATTTTCACACTAACCTCCCTCTCTGCCAATCAGGAGGCAGGGCATCAGACCTGTTTCCTGATTGGCCAAAGCGCTAGGCCACCCTATTGGATGCCTGGCACTTAGGAAGAAGAGCAGAGAAGACACACACTGGAGCGGAGGTCGCTGACCCTCTGGTGCACTTGGAGAGGAGCTGCTGCCTGGTGGTAAGTGCCGGGGGGTCTGTCAGAGCCGCGCATGGGGGGAGGAGGGGGGGTCTGTTGGTGCAGCCAGAGCCACGAGCCCCGCGAGTGGGGGAGATCAGTGGGCACAGTGGCTGCATATGATGGGC
Source organism: Lithobates clamitans (assembly GCA_037952925.1). Classification (NCBI taxonomy): domain Eukaryota; kingdom Metazoa; phylum Chordata; class Amphibia; order Anura; family Ranidae; genus Lithobates; species Lithobates clamitans. The sequence goes on along the minus strand of JBBGZY010001618.1, from coordinate 291,123 downwards.
ACAGTGACTGTATTTGGTGGGCACAGTGGCTGTATTTGCTGGGCACAGTGGCTGTATTTGATGGGCACAGTGGCTGCATATGATGGGCACAGTGGCTGCATTTGATGGGCACAGTAGCTGCATATGCTGGGCACAGTGGCTGCATATGATGGGCACAGTAGCTGCATATGATGGGCACAGTGACTGTATTTGGTGGGCACAGTGGCTGCATATGCTGGGCACAGTGGCTGCATATGATGGGCACAGTGACTGTATTTGGTGGGCACAGTGGCTGCATATGATGGGCACAGTGACTGTATTTGGTGGACACAGTAGCTGCACATAATGGGCACAGTGGCTGTATTCGGTGGGCACAGTGGCTGCACATGATGGGCACAGTGACTGCATATGATGAGCACAGTGACTGTATTTGATGGGCACAGCGGCTGCATTTGATGGGCACTGTGTACTATATACTAGAGACTAGGGACTGTGTAGTAGGGACTATGTACTGTATACTAGAGACTAGGGACTGTGTACTAGGGACTATGTACCATATACTAGAGACTTTTGTTTTATTTAACAATGCTCCTTTAACACTGTTAACGCAATTTGGCCACACCCACTGTTCAACACGGTGCACTACGCGCGCTGCATTTCTATTCTCCTTGGGGCCCCCGAAGGTGTCCCAGGGCTTTTACAATTTTATAGCGTATGCTACAAAAAAAAAATGCCATGCGTCAGTGTTTGGTTTTGGCTTGAAGAAAAGTTGACAATCCTACTCCAACCACTCAGTCTCTGACCATTTCCTCTGGTAAGCCTTCAGTCTGTGACAGTTTTCTGTAGCATTACATGTATTAAATATTATATGCGGCCCTTTGGAGACACTAAGGAATGCATTTGAGGCCCCCTTTCCCTTGCAAGTAGACAACCAATGGACTAAACAGAGAGTCTAGCTAGGACTTAAAGAGGAAGTAAACCCTGTTGGGTTTTACTACCTTTCTTTTACTCTGCAAAGTAAAAGTATAATGTGCTAGTATGAATCGCATACTAGCACATTATGTGACACTTACCTGCAAACAAAGCCCTTGCTGTCCCCGCTGCAGGCCGCATCCATGTTTCCTCTTCCTTCGAGGAGGGGGGGGGGCCCGAACTCTGGATCTGGGACTGGCCGGAGCCGCATGACGTCACTCCCAAGCATACGTGTGGTAGGTACTGGTCATGGCACTCGCTCGTGAAGAAACGTCACGAGAGCTGTTTCTTCACAACGTATGCGCCGATGACATCATGGGCGCTGTATACAGTAAATATCTCCTAAACAGCGAACGTTTAGGAGATATTTACAGTACCTACAGATAAGCCTTATTATTCGCTTACCTATAGGTACAACTTGCAGAGGGAGGTTTACAATCTCTTTAACTGACCAGCACTAAACAGGAGGGGAGGACAGAATGAGAAACCAAGTCACATAGTAAACAAGTTGTAGCAATGGTGGCTGGTGGATGTTTTTTGGGGGGGGGCGGCAAACAACCTTACACCCCCCCCGCCCCCCCCCCCCCCGCCCAGCACCCACCACCGCTGTTTGCCAGTCAGTCCGGCACTTACCCCATTGTGGCAGGTGGCGGGGGCAGGCAGCGTGGTGCAGCGGCTCGTGTCCTCTTCTCTATGGCGGCTTACAGCTCCTCCCCTTCTCCTCCTAGGCGTCCAATAGAATCGCCTGTCCTTTCAGCCAATCAGGTGACCGGTAGGCATGTGCAATTCGTTTCGTTCCGAATTCGTTTTTTAACGAATTTCGACAAATTCGTTAATTCGGGAATATCCAAATTAACGAAAACCCGTTTAACTAATTTTTTCCGAATATTCGTAAATTCGATAAAATTGGACATTCGTAAATTCGGGCATTCGTACATTCGTACATTCGCAATTTACATTCGTACATTTGTGCATTCGTACATTAGTAAATTAGTGAATTCGTAAATTTGTAAATTCGAAAATTCGGAAATCTGAAATAATAGTTAACTAATAATAACTTAACTATTAGTAATTACTAGTAACTTTTAATTTCTAGGTATTGTAATTTCCTTTTAAATTTGGCTGTTAGTGAACGTAACACATACAAATTTATCTGAAGTTATGAATGATCCGAAAAAACGGAATGGAACGTAATGAATTAATAATAATAAATAATAATAATAACAACGTTTTATTATTATTATTATTATTGATTATTAATTTGTTCCGTTCCATTTGTTTAGATGCAGCATTCGTTTTGGATAATTCGTAACTTCGGTTAAATTTGTATTTGTTCACTGACAGTCAAGTTTGAAAGGAAATTACAATACCTATAATTTAATAGTTACTATTTCAGATTTTTGAATTTTCGGGTTTTTGGATTTTCAAAGTTCGAATTTACAAATTTCCGAATTTTCTAATTTACAAATTACGATTTTATGAATGTACAAATTTACGAATGTACAAATGTAAAAATGTACGAATGTACGAATGAACGAATGTACGAATGAACGAATTACGAATGAACGAATTTACGAATCGCAATCATAACGAATGACCCAAAAAACGAAAAAAATAATAAACTAATGAAACGAAAACGAAAATGAAGAATTTTTTTGGCTGTGCACATGTCTAGTGACTGGTGTTAAGACCTGCTTCTTAATTTGCTGGGAGGAGGATCAGTGTTACAACAGCAAATATTGATTCGCTGTTGTAATGCACCTGGGTGGGATCGGAGCGCACTCTCTGCAACCCAAGCCCACCCTATATTTAACCACTTCATTACCAGGCACTTTCACACCTTCCTGCCCAGGCCAATTTTCAGCTTTCAGCGCTGTCACTTTTTAAATGACAATTGCGCTGTCATGCTACACTGTACCCAAACAAAATTGTTATCATTTTGTTCCCACAAATAGAGCTTTCTTTTGGTGGTATTTGATCACCTCTGCAGTTTTTATTTTTTGCTAAACGAATAAAAAAAGACTTTTGAATTTTGAGAAAAAAAAGTTTTTCTTTGTTTTTGTTATAAAATTTTGTAAATAAGTACGTTTTCTCCTTCACAGATGGGCACTGATAACCTGCACTGATGGGCACTGATAAGGCGGCACTGATGAGGTGGCACCAATGAGATGGCACCGATGAGGTGGCACTGATGGGCACCGACAATGGGCACTGATAGGTGGCACTGATGGGCACTGATATGCAGCACTGAAAGGTGGCACTGATGGGCATTGATAGGCGGCACTGATGGGGACTCATAGGTGGCACTGGTGGGCACTGATGGGCACTGAGAGGAGACACTGATGGGCACTGAAAGGCTGCACTGATGGGTACTTATGGGTGGCACTGATAGACGATGCTGCTGGGCACTGGGCACTGATAGGCGGCACTGATGGGCACTGAAAGGCGGCACTGATGGGCATTGATGGGCAGTGATGGCTGGAACTGGCACTGGATTTCACTGATAGGCATCACTGGTACTGGCAGGCATTTTTCAATGGCACCGATTGGCAGCTGCCTGGGCACTGATTGGCATTTCCCTGATATTCTAGGGTGGCATACCTGGTGGTCCAGTGTGGTGGCCATCCCTGGTGGTCCTGGGCGGGCATCAGAGGGGGGGCTGCACTGATAATCAATCAACACAGACCCCCCTGTCAGGAGAGCAGCCGATCAGCTCTCCTCTACTTGCGTCTGACAGAGGAGGAAAAAGCCGATCAACGGCTCTTTCTGTTTACATCATGATCAGCCGTGATTGGACACGGCTGATCACGTGGTAAAGAGTCTCTGTCAGACTGACACACCGCAACAACGATCACCGTGATGGGCACGCAGCGGCTTGATATCCTGGCTACGTCATATGATGTCCGGTCAGGATATCGCAACCACTTTGCTGATGTCATATTGCTATATGGCGGGCGGCAAGTGGTTAAGCCTATTCGGCTCAACCGGTGCTTCAAAAAAACAGCCCCCCCGAAATTCATGTGCCGGTGTCCTGAAAAGGGCCGGACGCATGCATAAGGGGGGCGATGATGGACGGGGGGAGGCGGCGCCCGTGCGCCCTTAATGGACAAACCAAAACCGCCACTAGATGTCAGCATACTATAGAACGATAAAAACCTGATGCATTTTAAAACAGCACAGAAATAAAAGTGGGACAGAAAAACAAGACTGATAGGTTGACTTTACACCAAAGCGCATGGGGGGGAGGAGCTAACCCTAGGCAAATACTGACAAATACTGACTTTTAGTAAGTCAGTGATTACGTATTTTTTCAGGGGGCTGAATGGGCTGATTGGGAAGGCAGTGGATAGAAGGTGAATACCTATCTTCACAACTCTTACCAGGAACTGTAGCAGGTTTGATTTAAAGGTGCGCTGATTTTTTTAGCAGCAGTTATGCCGCGTACACACGAGCGGTTTTGCCGTCGGAATAAACTCTGAAGGTGAACTCTGAAGGTTTCTCCGACGGAATTCCGCTCAAGGGGTCTTGCATACACACGGTCACACCAAAGTCCGACCGTCAAAAACGAGGTGACGTACACCACGTACGACGGCACTAGAAAAAGAAAGTTCAATAGCCAGTGTGCCACCCTTTGGGCTTCTTGTGTGTTTATCTCGTGTTAGTAGAAGTTTGGTGAGAGACGATTCACGCTTTTCAACTTTCGTGCTTTTCAGTCCGTTACTGCTCTTCAGTTTTTGCTTGTGGAGTTTGTATCTGTTTTCCAGTGTGTTCTTGTCCACTCGTTCACTGTTCTTCAGCGCGTTCTGTTAGTTAGTTCTGACCAGCTGACCGTTTTGAAGCCATGTTGCGTGTACGTACTCTTCGTAGCGTTCGTGCAGTGCGGAGGCTTGGTGTTGGGGTTATTACTTTGACCCAAGCCCAGTCCATGAACAGGGTGGGGAGGAGTTCATGGACCAAGAATTGGTTTCTCCAGCGTTGCCTTCCTCTTTATTTTGTTACCCAGAATAAATGGATATTTTATTTTCTGAAAATACTTGCCTATGTGTTTTTCTAAAAATAGAATGGTTTGTTTGTGAGTATTATTATTCACAATTTTTTTAGCACCAACAGTTTACGCAGCGCTTTACAATGTATAGGGGGGACAACACAATTACAGTACAGTTTAATACAAAAGGTACAGGAGGGCCCTGCTCGTAGAGCTTACATTCTAAAGGGAGGGGGTGGTGGTACAAAAGGTAATAGCTGCAGAGAATGATTTGATGGGGGTGGCTCAGGGACAGTTGTTAGGTGGGTGTGGGATAGGCTTCCCTGAATAAATGAGTTTTCAGGGATCTCCTAAAGGTGGACAGGGTAGGGGCTGATTGGACATACTGGGGCAAGGAGTTCCAGAGGATGGTAAAGGCTCTGGAGAAGTCCTGAAGGCGAGCATGAGAGGAGATAACAAGGGAGCTAGAGAGCAGGAGGTCCTGGGAGGAGCGGAGGGGACGATTTGGGCGATATCTGCAGATGAGGTTGGTGATGTAGATGGGGGCGATGTTGTGAATGGCCTTGTAGGTTATGGTTAGCATTTTGAATTTTATGTGGTGGGGTAGGGGAAGCCAGTGAAGTGATTGGCAGAGAGGGGCGGCAGTCACGGATTGGTTAGTGAGGTGTATGAGTCTAGCAGCAGAATTCATAATAGACTGAAGGGGGGATAGCCTGCTTAAGGGTAGGCCATTAAGGAGAGAGTTGCAGTAGTCGAGGCGGGAAATAATCAAGGAGTGAATAAGTTGCTTTGTGGTGTCATTAGTCAGGAAGGGTCGAATTCTGGAGATGTTGCGGAGGTTAAGACGGCAGGAGTAGGAGTTGGCAGGTACATTTCAAAAAGACAATGTCAAATTAACAAGGGACAACAACCAACCTCCTTGAGGTTAAAAAATACAAGATAATAATGTTATTGTGGTAACTTGACACACAAAAAAAAAATAAAAAAAAAAATATGGAGATCACTATAAAATAATTTTACAATAATCCAAAAAAAAGGAGATCTTGATGAAATAAAAAAATAATAAAAAAAGATGAATATAAAAAATAATTCTAAACATTATTATGGAGATCTGGCTTTAAAAAAATAAAAGATTATTCATGAGATCACGAGAAATAATAAAGAAATACGTTTGTGAGAACTCTGTGTGAATATCAGCAGCAAAACAAATTCATTATTCTAGCATTATAAAGCACAAAAGAATGCGCTGCATTAAAAGATCACAGAATTTGCAGCGTGAGGAATGTGCTATCACCATTACGAACACTAGTTTTACCAGACCGAGCGCTTCCGCGTCGTACTTGCTTCAGAGCATGCGTCGTTTTTGGTAAGTCAGAACAGCATACAGATGAGCGGGTTTCCCGATAGTAATTAGTTCCGTCGGAAAAATTTAGAACATGTTCTCTATCTAAGTCCGTCTGAATTTTCGACGGAAAAAGTCCGATGGGGCATACACACGGTCGGAATATGCGATGAAAGGCTCCCATCGGACTTTTTCTGACGGACATTCGGCTCGTGTGTACGCGGCATTAGAGTCGTACATAGGACGAGTCTGCTGACTGGGTTAGTAGAGGAGATTTCATGCTCGATATGATGCACAGCTAGCTTTGATACTGATGCCATTTGCCAGGTTCACCGCGGGCTACATGAGCTCACTTCTGGAGTTTGCCGTCTCCCCGCATCACCATTCACCCGACTCACCGCCTTCCAGCGCTTCCTGAAAAAGCTTCTTTTTTTTTTTTACGCCAAAGTCTCTTTGCAAACTTAATCTAGCACAGTCTATCCTGCCGGGGATACCCCAGGAAGCTGGGCGGTCCTGTAAAGGACTAAGGCTAGGCTCACACTAGTGCGGGTCACAAGCGTGTTCCCGACCCACACAGAAACACGCTGCCCTTCAGCAGACGCACAGAGGTACCGTTAAGCTTGGTTCGCTTGTATGCATGCGTGTTTTGCACGTCGCCTTTAAAGCAGCCCATGTATGTAGCGATAAGGAAACGCAGAGAAAGAAGTCCCCTTTCCTTTTTTTAAAAACACGCCACACCGAAAAAGCACGCGGGTGCTGATGCACAGTAGTTTCATTTAGACCCCATTCACATGTAGCGATTTGGGATCACGTGCGTAAGCGGCGTGATTCTGCTCGCAATTCCAAACCACACAGCAATCCTGGCAAAACGCGCCACGCAAATTTATTTGCCATTCAATTTTAATGGCACCTAAAGCGCTGTACGGTCTTGCAGTGATTGTCGCAGGGTTTATAGCATTGTAATTGCGGCAAACCGCATCGCGCAAACCTTGTTGCCCAAAAAGGGGCGTCTTGTGGGCGTCAAGCTTCATGTCATCACATGTCAACGCCCTTGAGAAAGTCACATGACATGTGATGATACGCGTGGGGAGAAGGAGTCAGTGACGTCTTCGCATAGTGTTCGACAAACACAGCGATAGCTGTATGAGCAGTGAAGCTGTCTGACCATTATAACAAAAGCGATTCAGCTACTGCAAATGTGTGAGTGGATTACATTGTTTGCCAAGTCTTGTAGCATTTAAAACACTGCGCAATTATGGTTTTTCTTTTATCCTTATGTGAATCATCACCTTTCAAATGTAATTCATCTTGTAACTGTCATCTGTGAGAATTGAAATACAAGCAAGTTCATCAAAGGCAAGTGATTGGACATTTAGACCTCAGCTGGATTAACACAAACAGACACTATTGCTTTTTTTTTTCATCTACATTTATCTAGGGATGTGTGTTCCCTTATAGGTTTTTGATGCATCTATTTGCATTTATTCACTTTATTGATTGATATATTTATTTGCACCTATTCACTTTACTGATTGTTATATCAGGGTATATGGTTTTTGGTGTATTTTTTTGCATTTGTTCAGTTTATTGATTGATTATTTATTTGCACTTATTCACTTTACTGATTGTGATATCAGGGGGTTTTTATGGTTCAGGATTTTATATATAAGCACCACTCCAACAGATGGGAATAGTTTGATAAGCGCACCAACATATTTTATCCCAATATTTTGTGTGACCACCATTATTTTCCAGCACTGCCTTAACCCTCTTGGGTAAGGAGTTGACCAGAGTTTCACATGTTGCCATTGGAATCCTCTTCCACTCCTCCATGAGGACATCACGGAGCTGGTGGATGTTAGAGACCTTGTGCTCCTCCACCTTCCATTTGAGGATGTCCCACAGATGCTCAATAGGGTTTAGGTCTGGAGACATGCTTGGCCAGTCCATCACCTTTACCCTCAGCTTCTTTAGCAAGGCAGTGGTCATCTTGGAGGTGGGTTCGGGGTCATTATGTTGGAATACTGCCCTGTGGCCCAGTCTCTGAAGGGAGGGGATCATGCTCTGCTTTAGTATGTCACAGTACATGTTGGCATTCATGGTTCCTTCAATGAACTGTAGCTCCCCAGTGCCGGCAGCACTCATGCAGCCCCAGACCATGACACTCCCACCACCATGCTTCACTGTAGACAAGACACACTTGTCTTTGTTCTCCTCACCTGGTTGCCACTACACACGCTTGACACCATCTGAACCAAATAAGTTTATCTTGGTCTCATCAGATCACAGGACATGGTTCCAGTAATCCATGTCCTTAGTCTGCTTGTCTTCAGCAAACTCTTTGCAGGCTTTCTTGTGCATCATCTTTAGAAGAGGCTTCCTTCTGGGACGACAGCCATGCAGACCAATTTGATGCAGTGTGCGGCGTATGGTCTGAGCACTGACAGGCTGACCCCCCACCCCTTCAACCTCTGCAGCAATGCTGGCAGCACTCATATGTCTATTTCCAAAAGACAACCTCTGGATATGACGCTGAGCACGGGCTCTCAACCTCTTTGGTCGACCATGACGAGGCCTGTTCTGAGTAGATTCTGTCCAGTTAAACTGCTGTATATAGTTTTGGCCACCATGCTGCAGCTCAGTTTCAGGGTTTTGGCAATCTTCTTATAGCCTAGGCCATCTTTATATAGAGCAACAAATTTTTTTTTTTAGATCCTCAGAGAGTTCTTTGCCATGAGGTGCCATGTTGAACTTCCAGTGACCAGTATGAGTGAGTGAGAGCGATAACACCAAATTTAACACACCTGCTCCCCATTCACACCTGAGACCTTGTAACACTAACAAGTCACATGACACCGGGGAGGGAAAATGGCTAATTGGGCCCAATTTGCACATTTTCACTTAGGGGTGTACTCACTTTTGTTGCCAGCGGTTTAGACATTAATGGCTGTGTGTTGTGTTATTTTGAAGGGACAGCAAATTTACACTGTTATACAAGCTGTACACTCACTACTTTACATTGTAGCAAAGTGTCATTTCTTCAGTGTTGTCACATGAAAAGATAGAATAAAATATTTACAAAAATGTGAGGGGTGTACTCACTTTTGTGAGATACTGTATAACATGTTTATGTGCTATAGCTGAATGCCGGCTACAGTTTCGCCAGCTAGTTCTGGGAAGTCATCATATGATGGCGTGCCGTGATCGCTCCTGGGGGCACACTGCTGATCACAGATTGAGGTAAAGAGCCAATCAGCGGCTCTTTACCACATGATCAGCTGTGCCCAATCACAGCTGAACATGGATCTAAACAGGACCCGGATATCGGCACTCCTTTCCTCATGCTGACAGCGTGAAGATAGGAGAAGAGAGCCAGTAACTGGCTTCTCTAAAAGGGGCATTGATGATTATTGGTGTCCTGATTATTAGTGCAGTTCCAACAGTGCCCACCAGTGCTGCTAATCAATGCCCATCAGTGCTGCCTATTAGTGCCCATCAGTGCCACCTATCAGTGTCACCTATCAGTGCCACCTATCAGTGTCCATCAGTGCAGCCTCATCAGTGCCCACCAGCGCCAGCTCATCGGTGCCCATCAATGCCCATCAGTGCCACCTATCAGTGCCACCTATCAGTGCCACCTATCAGTGTCCATCAGTGCAGCCTCATCAGTGCCCACCAGCGCCAGCTTATCGGTGCCCATCGATGTCCATCAGTGCCACCTCATCAGTGCAGCCTCATCATCGCACATCAGTGAAATTCAGTAAAATTACCTGTTTGCAAAATTTTATAACAAACTATAAAAAAAGTTGTGTTTTTTTTTCAACATTTTTGGTCTTTTTTCATTTATTTAGCAAAAAAAAACAAAAAAACAGCAGCGATTAAATACCACCAAAAGAAAGCTCTATTTGTTTTAACAAAGTGATAAAAAATTTTAGTTTGGGTACAGTGATGGATGACCACGCAATTGTCATTCAAAGCGCGACATCGCTGGAAGCTTAAAATTGGCCTGGGCAGGAAGAGGATATAAGTGCCCGGTAGGCAAGTGGTTAATGGCACTCCCACACATCATTACCCATGTGGTTCAGTGCAGCACATTTTAAAAAAGAGGCTCGGGGACTTATTTTTCTGCATTTCTCACGGGTAGAGCAGCCCATAGAAATAAATAGGCTGCCCTACAGACGACATGCATGTGGGGATGCCCACGCATACATCTGTCCCAAGCATAAAGATGGCAGTGCAGGGCCCAACTAAGGCTGCATTCACACCTGAGCATTTCCTGAACATTTAGCTGTGCGTTTTGGAGATGCGCTGCAATCGCAGGTCATGCTTGCAGTGCCATTCATTGTTAATGGCACCCCAAGTGCAGATAGCAGACACATGTTTTGCCTTGCATTTGTCATGCAGTAAAACATGCTACAAAATATACGCCCAGCGTGACACGTGTTAACACGTGAAAAACATGCACAAAAAAAAGGTGAGTGCTCCAGCTATGCTCGGGTGTGAATGGGACCTCAAGGACCGCGATTTATGCAGATAAATTAGCTGACATTGCAAATCAGGACACCTGCACTGAATATTCGAAAGAAAGGGAAGGGTGTAGCTGGGGTGATAGGTGCTGGGGTGATAGGGGGTGATAGGTGCTGGGGTGATAGGGGGTGATAGGTGCTGGGGTGATAGGTGCTGGGGTGATAGGGGGTGATAGGTGCTGGGGTGATAGGTGCTGGGGTGATAGGGGGTGATAGGTGCTGGGGTGATAGGTGCTGGGGTGATAGGGGGTGATAGGTGCTGGGGTGATAGGTGCTGGGGTGATAGGGGGTGATAGGTGCTGGGGTGATAGGTGCTGGGGTGATAGGGGGTGATAGGTGCTGGGGTGATAGGTGCTGGGGTGATAGGGGGTGATAGGTGCTGGGGTGATAGGTGCTGGGGTGATAGTGCTGGGGTGATAGGGGGTGATAGGTGCTGGGGTGATAGGTGCTGGGGTGATAGGGGGTGATAGGTGCTGGGGTGATAGGTGCTGGGGTGATAGTGCTGGGGTGATAGGGGGTGATAGGTGCTGGGGTGATAGGTGCTGGGGTAATAGGTGCAGAATGCAATCTCTCTTCTATCTGCAGAAATATCCAATACAAATATTTAAAGAAATCTAATTTCCTCATAAATTTTGGCCAAAATGTTTACATTGCTACATGTTCTTGATAAAAAAAAAAAATACCAATAAGTGTATATTGATTGGTTTGCGTGAAAGTCATAATGTCTACAAACTATGGGATATATACTAAAATTTTTATTTTTTTATAATTTTTTTTATGCTACTAATGGGGGACTGTGATCGTGTGGCGGGAAATCTGACACTAACTGGTGCTGGGGAGAAACTGACTAACTGACATCATCAGTGACCATAAGTGTGCACAACCTATTGCCTTACGGTGTGCACCCCAAAACTCAAACACATATGTACGTGTGTATATATACTGACAGTGTCAGTAGAGCAATGGACGGTGCCAGTAGGACAAAGATTGGTGTCAATAGGGCAGTTGATGGTGTCAGTAGTTTTTATTTTTATTATTATATTTTTTTACATTTTATTTATTTTATTATCTATTTTTATTTTTTTATTTTTTTAGGAGCCTCGTTAGGGGACTTTGGTGAAATATCAGGGGTGAAATAAACAGGGGGAATCTGAGCCACACAGGGTGATTAGGGTGTGCCCAAGCACACCTGGCACACCCTGTGCGCACGCATATGCCAGTGACATTAATACAGTGAGCAGGGGTAATTCTATACACGGTCTCTGAACTAATGACACTGGCTGGGAAGGGGTTAACATCTAGGGCAATCAAGGGGTTAAATATGTGCCTAACTATGTGTAATGTGTGTTAAATGTGCTGTTTTTACTAGCTGATCTCTAAGTTTCTCATCCCTGCTTTGCAGGGATGAGAAACGCAGAGATCATTCCCTGTATAGAGCTCTGTGTTGAATGTCAAAACAGAGCTCCGGGCTGTGATTGGACACAGGTTTTGGATAAAGGATAAGCCCTGGTTCACATCGATGCTACTTTGAAATTGCGCTACTTCAAGTGAAGTAGCGCGATTTCAAAGTAGCAAGGTCAGCGCGATTTCTGGTGCTACTTAATAGACATCCGTGTGTCTTCATACACAGATGTCTATTGACGTCGCACCTGAAATCGGCAAAAGTAGTGCAGGAACTACTTTTGCAAATCAGTGCGGCGCCGCAAAATCGGTGTCACACCGATTGGAATAGTGTAATGTGATCTCTCAAATCGAATGACAAATCGCTCCAATGTGAACCTAGGCTAAAGGTTTGCTTTTGGTTTTAATAACGCTTTAACAGTTTTCTATCTCATGTCAAAGGTTCCATGATATTTTTGACATTTTAATTTTATTTTTTAAGCTTCTGCCCTCTAATGGATGAAGCCAGAATTGCGCACTTGATGCCAACAGCAATAAGCTAGCATTCTCTTTCTTTCTGTAGCAGATACAGGATCATGACTTCATTGGGGGGGGGGGGGGGGTATACAAGTGAAAAGAAGTTTGAACTTTGATGCAAGTGAAAGTTAGTTTGATTTTTGTGATGTTTGTGATGATTGACATCCATTGAAAATGCTGTACAAGAGCTGGGAAGGGTGGTAAAGGAAGTTGTCTGCATGGAGTTTGCATGCGCTCACTACACTCTTTTAGTACATCTTGCGAATGGACAGAAAAAAATGCATGGGGGCTACATTGCAAAGTTCTGTTTGCCAATAAAACAGATGAAAAAGAATCTATACAATCATCATCACAGAAATCGGGAATTACAGTGCATTCGGAAAGTATTCACAGCACTTCACTTTTTCTACATTTTGTTATGTTACAGCCTTATTCCCAAATGGATTAAATTCATTATTTTCCTCAAAATTCTACAAACAATACCCCATAATGACAACGTCAAAGAAGTTTGTTTGAAATCTTTACAAATTTATTACAAATAAAAAACAAATCACATGTACACAGTGGTGGTCCTTGCATTAAGGGCGCACAGGCAATGCCCCCTCTCTCCTGCCACCCCCTCTATCACCAATAGATAGATTCATGCATTGTATGAATCTATGACCGCCGCTGTCACCCCCTATTCAGGCGCCCGGCCCCTTTTCGGGCACAGGGCGTCTGAATTACAGCGGCGGGGGGTGTTTTTGAAGCACCTGAATAGAGCCATAGGCTCTAATAGGCATCAAAAAAGGTGACCTGTGAGCGCCATGCTGGACACTCGTAGGTCACTCAGCTGTGTGTTAGAAACGCGAATAAATATTCGCTTTCCTAACAATAAACCATCTCTCTGCCAATCAGGTGCTCGAGTCTACCTGTCACCTGATTGGCTGAAACGACAGGTGCTGCTATTGGACACCCAGCAGGAGGAGAGGACGGGAGATGAGGACGTCAGGAGACCTGCTGCCCCACCAAGACTGGCTAAGTGCCGGGCAGACAGCAAGCGGGTGGGGGTCACACTGGGGGCATTTAATGGGCACACTGGCAGCATTTGATGGCACAGTGGCAGCATTTGATGGGCACAGTGGCAGCATTTTATGGCACAGTGGCAGCGTTTAATGGGCGCAGTGGCAGCGTTTGGCACAGTGGCTGCAATTGAGGGCACAGTGGCAGCGTTTGCTGGCACAGTGGCAGCATTTTATGGCACAGTGGCAGCATTTTATGGCACAGTGGCTGCGTTTGATAGGTACAGTGGCTGCGTTTGATGGCATGGTGGCAGCATTTGATGGCACAGTGACAGCGTTTGGCACAGTGGCAGCATTTAATGGGCACAGTGGCAGCGTTTGGCACAGTGGCTGCAATTGATGGCACAGTGGCAGTGTTTGATGGCACAGTGGCAGCATTTGAGGGTACAGTGGCAGCATTTAATGGCACAGTGGCAGCCTTTGATGGCACAGTGGCTGCAATCGATGATTTTTTTTTCAAAACATTTTTGCGCCCCCCCCCCAAAAATTTTGAACACCAGAAGTCACTGCATGTACATAATGTAAATATTCACATCCTTTGCCATGACACTCAAAATTGAGCTCAGGTGTATCCTGTTTCCACTGATCATCCTTGAGATGTTTCTACAACTTGATAGGAGTCCATCTGTGGTAAATTCAGTTGATTGGAAAGGCGCACACCTGTCTATATAAGGTCCCACAGTTAACAGTGCATGTCAGAGCACAAACCAAGCCATGAAGTCCAAGGAATTGGCTGTAGACCTCCGAGACAGGATTGTATGGAGGCACAGATCTGGGGAAGGGTACAGAAAAATGTCTGCAGCATTGAAGGTCCCAATAAGCACAGTGGCCTCTGTTATGGAAATGATTTAGGCTCCAATCGAGCTCAAGGTTATCTGCTGCTGTCTCTAATTTGAAAAGTGTGGATATGCATGCATATAAAAGTAAACACTCTGAGACACGCTCAGAACTGCTAACTCATTACACTTGTGATTTATTCAAGGCGGTGTTAATGTTTTATACACACAAATACGTCATTGCTATGTTAGTCTAATAGGTACATCTCATTGGTTAAGATAAAAAAGAAGATGGAGAATTTTCATAACGAGGTTTGGCTGTCTTTGTTCTTATCTCCAGTTCCGCGTTCTTTTGATGTGTGGGAGGTAGAGGGTATCCGCCATCTTGAGAAAATATAGGAACAGAGCAAATCTGTATACTTATATAATGAGTAAGGAGAAAAATATGTATGCACATAAGAAAATAGACATTTTCAGATTACTATTATTATTATCTACATCACATTCCTTCACAATCCCCCCTAAAATGACTATTTTCTCTTTTCTGTCCCTAATACTAAAGGTCCCACTTTGGCCTGGCCCTTCTCCTCAGCAACTCCTTTAGGCTGTATATAGAATTGGGCAGCAACTGTTCACTTCCCTCCTCGATACAGCTGGAGAGGTGCAGTCAGGCACTATCTATCCCTATAACCCTATAGGATTGTGAGATTATGGACAGGGAGTGACTGTAGGGGAGTGAAGGGTTTGTCATCTTCCATCATAAGGGGGTCCTCTTCTTCTTGGTGGAGAAATGTAGGTGTGCTATTGTCTACAGCCTTGCTCATTAACTTTTTACAAAAGGTAGAATACAGCATACAATCAGGGCTAAAAGGACCAGGATTATTAATACCGTTACCCGTATCTGGGCGAGCACCTTCTGCCACCCACTCATCCAGCTAAAATATTGGTCCCATGGGTCTGTGATACCTGAGTTCTTCTTCAACTCTAGTGACAGATCTTCTAATTTCTTTATAGCTAAAGTAACCTTAACATTTGGGCCAGTATTATCAGGAATGTATGTACAACAGGTTCCCGTTTTTTCCTATGATTTTACAAAACACCTCCTTTCCCAGCTAGCACCATGTCTAAGGCCATCCGGTCCTGGAATGTCATGTAGGAAGTGGGAGCTAACTGGTCAGCAATTCCCTGGAGGGCATTTTTAGTGTAATTTACAAATCTCTGTTGGTTATAATATGTGTAGTGTCAGGTCACCTAGAGGCTGGGTGACAGATGCACACCGTTGGGATCAGGAGTGCACCGCAAGGTAGTGGACCCTAGCACTGACTGCTGCGGATTGTACCTTGGGAGGTTCAGGAAGCAGGTCTACTGGATCACTGACACAGATCCCACTGGGAGCTAGAGCATAGATTCCCCAGGGTGCGGAGTCTAAGAGCCAGCAGGTGTTCACCAGAGCCTCTAGTGGTGAGGATGGACTGCGCTGCAGTCTGGCTCCAGGTCGCGGTCCCCAGGGTCTCACAGCTCACGTTCACGGTAGACTACAGAAGATGAGGAAGGAGGCGGCTGGCTGGAACATCAGGGTCACAGGCAAACAGGGATGGCCGGGAACAGGCCAAAGTCGGTAACAGAAATCATATGTAGGAAACACAGCAAGTACACACAGAGGCTAACACACAGTGGTTGATCAGCACTGCTGGCTTGCAGTGCACAGGTTAATATAGGGTTCCCTGATAGGGCCTGGGGTGGGGCCATGCTTAGAGGAGAGGTTACAAAAGCAGTCAGGTGAGGGTCAGCTGGTCTCTAGAGATGAACACATGGAGACAGGTATGCTGATCGACAAACTCTATTGTATAACCATGACATGTAGTTAATCCAATCTACATTCTTGCTGACAGTTGTTATGGGGATCAAAGACTCAAAACCAGCTTTTACCTGATCCCTGCCTTTAAACTCATCAGGGACCCCCCTTGTAACCCCTATGACATGTATGTATACATGAGGATCAAAGCTTCCGGAGAGAGCTGCTCGCTTCCTCCTCTGACTGTGTGCTGGGTCAGTGTATGTATCAGGGGTATCTTTGGTTAGGATATGGGGCTTTCTATTTTCATCTTTTTTGTCTAATGCACTCTGTGGTCGCCCAGTCTGGTCCTGTGTTCCAACCCACTGGCCCCCACAGAAACCACAACTCTGTCCCCAGTAACTGTCTGTGTGGCATACATATTTGACCTTACCGTCAGGGATATCACTGTACCAATGGCATCACCATGAAGGGTCAAACGGACAAGGTACTATGTCACAGTAATCTAAGGTAAAGGTGGTCACATGTGTACCTGAAGAGTTACACCAAAACGTAATTATGTTATCATTTTTGTGATGGCCACCTCCTGGGCCCCTCCCCCCTAGATCAAACAGAAAAAAGGATATGCAGCACCCGAAAACACGCTCTCCTGCAGTGATAAGCGTGCATTCAGGTGTTCTTCCTGGCCAACTTGACTGAGGTGGCTGTGGTCACCAAAACTTGGAATGGACCATCATAACTTGGCTCAAGGATCTCCAGACAGTAGTTGGTGTGTTCCTGCATCTAATTCAGGATCTGGAATGGAAGAAAACACCTGGACATGCATTCAGGTTAATTCTCGTGATAATGTGGTTACATAATTAGTCAACACATCAGACTGTAACTGTAACTGTTGTGGAAAGTAACAACCAAGTCTGGGAGCTGAACCAAACAAAATTTCATAAGGGGATAGGGCATGTTTCCCCTGGGGGTGTGTCTGACACTGAACAGGGCAATGGGCCAACTCATGTTAGTCTATTGGGCCATCTTTAACATCCTGTTTTTAGTGTCCCATTCATCCTTTCTACCTTCCCGCTACTTTGAGGGTGGTATGGGATGTGTAGTGCCAACTGAACCCCCAGTGCTGCCCAAATCTCTTTAGTAAGGGTTGTTGTTAAGGCTGGTCCCTGATCTCTCAATATCACCTCTGGGACCCCAAATCTACATACTATCTCACTCAGTAGTTTCTTAGCTGTGGTCCTGGCAGTCATGACCACTTCCACTAGGGCGTATTCGAATCTGCTACTTCTTGGCACTTGAGAATGATCAATTTGCATCCTCTGGAATGGGGTATAGGGCTTTTGCCAGGTGCTTCTTCTGTGCATCTTCTGTGCATCCTGGGTTACATTTGGTGCAGATAATGCATGATCTGCAGAAGCTGTCGGTCAGTGGAGTAACTCTTAGTGCAACACTTGTTGATAAGAGAGTTCATAAAGTCCATGTGCCCATTGCACCACGGCTGGGTACATACTCCTGAGTAGACAAGGCTTCTTGTTGCACTCGAATAGTCCATTTCTGAGAGTTGCTCCTCTCCGTTTCCAGCTTTCCTTCTTATCCGCACTTGTTGTTTCCTGTAGTTCTTTTAGATAAACTCTGTCCACTGGGAAAGTCTGTAAGGTAAGCACGGGGTGGTCTTCTTCTACCACCCTGCTGTCCACTTCCCGTGGACCACCAGCTGTCTGTTTGGCAGCTGAATTGGCTAGATGATTGCCTTAAGCTTCCTTTGAGTTCAGTTTGTCGTGTGCTTTTACTCAGAATAGTCACTTGGGTTGTGAGAAGCAAGGCATCAATCAAGTTTTTACAGGTGTTCCTGCAGCCATCAGGAATCCTTTGTCCTAGATAACACCATAATCATGGGCAATGCTGAAAGCATATCTTGAGAATGTTGGCTCTTTTTCCCTCTGCCCATTTACGTGCTGTAGTAAGTGCTTACAGCTCTGCATCCTGTGTAGACATCACCGGTGGTAAGGCTTCAGCTTGTAGAACAGTGTTTTCAGTGGTGACCGCGTGTCCTGTGTGGTCATGGGGTGACAAGTCAAGACTCTACTCCTCTTCCTTTCCCCCCCTCGAGAAGTGGAAGAAGGGTGGTAGGGTTCAGTGTTTGACAACTTAATAGAGTAATGCTGTCCAGTAGGAGGGAACACAGGAGTCTCAAGTGTCTGGTAGTGGACAAGTGTTTCGGCTGGATCCTGGTTGAATATGGCAACAACGTCATGGGGAACAAGCAGAACGAGGCAGTGTCCGAGGACCAAGTTCAAAGTTTTGTCAAGCAAGGCTTGTGTAGCAAATCCAGCTCGCAGACACAATAGGCCTCCTCTTGCTACCACATCCAGCCGACAGGAATAATATCCTATGGGGCGTAGGCTGATGCCGTGTGATTGGGTGAGTACACCTGCAGCATGTCTCAGAACATTCGGATACAAAGAGCTTGTGCGTTTTGCCGTAGGCTGGGAGCCCTAGCGCCTGAGATGGCACACTTGAGGGCCTCAAACTTAGATATTTCTCCAAGAGACATCTGGAAGGGTCTGATTGCAGAGTATCAGTAGGAAGGCTTCTGGAATCCATGCTCTGCACTAGGAAATTAGTCCAAGGAAGGCATGAAGGGATCTCTGACCTTGTGGCAGTGGGGTGTCAGAGATTACTTGCACCCTGTCCTCAGTGGGGTGTCGTGTCCCATGAGACAAACAGTGTCCAAGGAAAATGACAGATGTTGAGCACCACTGCAATTTGGGCTTTAAGACTTTGCAGCCCTGGTTGGCAAGATAGCACAACAGGCTTTCTGAGGTGACTTCAACAGGGGGTAAGTCAGCTGCACAAAGGAGAAGGTCATCAACATGTTGGAAGAGAATCACTTCCGGGTGTTCCTCTTGTCATGTGTCAAGGATGATAGCCATAGCTTTGCAAACTGGCTTGGAAAGTTCTGTGCCCCTTGCGGCACAACTGTTTAGGTATGTTGCCGTTTCTTTCCGTGGATGAATGCAAAAAGGTACCAGCAGGAGGGGTGAGGGTGGACACTGAAGAAAACGTTTGTAAGGTCCACCTCTGTGAGGTACTTTGCAGTCAAAGGCATCCACAGTAGGTACCTGGTTCTCTTTTTAGGATTCTCTTCTTGGGGTTATTGTGGTTTGCGGGGCAATGAAGCGCCCTCTTGACTGAAACTGGTGGCACCTTTAAGTTACCGTTGTCTTCCGGTCCTGTGGACCATAGGCACGCAGGGATTCTGTCAAGTACTTCCTGCAGTATTGAACTTGAAGTTTTTGCTTCAGTAAGTGTCATCAGGAGAGACAGAGAACACAAAGCAGATTAGTCTTCTAAAGATAGGGGAGTATGTAACTTCACCCCCCCTTCAGGCGTGTCCTGATTGAGGCCTGTAGTCCGGACTACACATCAGCTCCTAGTAGATTCAAGGGACATGTAGAGGACACCACAAATCTGGCAAGCAAATCAGGAAATGTCCCCACTTGGAGTGGCTCTGCAAATGGACTGGAGCGGAGCACCCCATCCACTCCCACGCATGCAACGTGTGTGTCTCTTTTCATAGTGGGAGAAACTCAGATCATCAAAGGCCTGTACGAGTTTAGTATGATACTTCTTCAGACTCCCCTTTATCTTGGGTAATATCTTGGATTGTGGTCTTCTGATCCGTCAACTTCTCCTTTGCCCAGTCGTGGAGTTGTGCACAGAACTCCACGCCTGAGGTGTAGGAAGTGGCACTTGTCAGGCAGGCATCATTGAAGGCCATCTGCATGACTGGCCAAAAGATATATCCTGCTTTGATTTGGCATAGGCTGATCTAGTCTCTCCAGGCAGCTGAGTAAGTTTCTTGTATCTGCACTATCCTGTGGTAGAAGGGAATTGGCTGCTTCTCTGGGTCAGGCAGACTTGTCACTAAGGCCGCTGCTTGTGATAGAGTAAAAGCGACATACATCACTGGTGCCCCTTCTGGTAACCGAGACTGTTGTTGGGGCAGGGGCTGACAAGAGGCACTGTTCTTTACGGTTGCCAGCATGTGTTTGAGATCCTCTCGGAACTGAGAGTCTGGAGCCGGATTGGGGGTTAAATCAGTGGGTGGCCTTGCTGCCTGCTGTCGGGCTTCCCACTCAGATGCTTCTTCATCATTAACATATCCGGCCTGGGAATGTGATGCTCCCGTATTGGGGAAGACAGGTGTGTGGTATGAACCATCTTGGTCTAAAACAGGGAGGGCTGGGTACAGGCTGTTTAAGCTTACTGGGTGTACCAAGATGGCCGCCGGCAGGAAGTGCACTGGACTGGGTAGAAAGTGAAGGCATGGGTGCACTAAGATGGCCGCCGGGCTGAGTTGTCACAGTGGGTTGTGCTTGGGTGGTGAGAAAGGAGTGGTTGTTAGACAGAGGGCAGTGCTGTCCCTCCCCTCCTTTGTTTAAAGTTCCAACATATCATCAGCTATACATACATAATACAATCGCCATCTTTCTTAACTTCCTTTATCCAATTTTCTTTATCACACAGGATTTTTCTCCCTGTTTCTTCTGCAACATAACTTTCGTCACTTCTTTCAACTTTGTTAACTATTTCAACATCTTCTTCTCTCCTTCTTTACAATATCACTTTCATTACAATATCACTTTCTGTTTCTCGGCTAACGGCTTGAGAGGGGAATACATACAACCAAGGAGTTAATATTTTTCTCAGCGTTCTTATCAGCAAATTCCTTCGGTGGGGGCTCATACTGCGCTCCAAGTTGCTACTGTTTGCTATAACCCTGTAATGTACGGTTATCTACATCACATTCCTTCACAGCCTCCATCATCCATAAATGGAAGAAGTTTGGAACCACCAGGACTCTTCCTAGAGCGGGCCGCCCGGCCAAACTGAGTGATCGGGGGAGAAGGGCCTTAGTCAGGGAGGTGACCAAGAATCCGATTGAGGAGAACCTTCCAGAAGAACAACCATCTCTGCAGCACTCCACCAATCAGGCCTGTATGGTAGAGTGGCCAGACGGAAGTCACTCCTCAGTAAAAGGCACATGACAGCCCACCTGGAGTTTGCCAAAAGACACCTGAAGGACTCTCAGACCATGAGAAACAAAATTCTTTGACGCAATGAAACAAAGATTGAACTCTTTGGCCTGAATAATAAGTGTCATATCTGGAGGAGACCAGGCACTGCTCATCACCGGGCCAATACCATCCCTACAGTAAAGCATGGTGGTGGCAGCATCAGGCTGTGGGGATGTTTTTTAGTGGCAGGAACTGGGAGACTAGTCAGGATAGAAGGAAAGATGAATGCAGCAATGTACAGAAACATTATTGATGAAAACCTGCTCCAGAGCTCTCTGGACCTCAGACTGGGGCGAAGGTTCATCTTCCAACAGCACAACGCCCCTAAGCACACAGCCAAGATAACAAAGGAGTGGCTACGTGACAACTCTGTGAATGTCCTTGTGTGGCCCAGCCAGAGCCCAGACTTGAACCCAACTGAACATCTCTGGAGACATCTGAAAATGGTTGGCACTTGCCCCATCCAACCTGATGGAGCTTGAGAAACTGCCCAAAAATAGGCGTACCAAGCTTGTGGCATCATATTCAAAAAGACTTGGAGGCTGTGATTGGTGCCAAAGGTGCTTCACCAAAGTATTGAGCAAAGGCTGTGAATACTTCTGTACATGGGATTTTTTTTTTTGGTTTTTATTTTTAATCAATTCGCAAAGATTTCAAACAAACTTCTTTCACGTTGTCATTATGGGGTATTGTTTGTAGAATTTTGTGGAAAATAATGAATTTAATCCATTTTGGAATAAGGCTGTAACATAACAAAATGTAGAAAAAGTGAAGCAATGTTAATACTTTCCGAATGCACTGTATTCTTTTCTAAGGTCAGGAAACATGAGGGAGCATGATAGAGATGGGGGGGGAGGGGGGGTTAGAGGAAAAGAAAGGCGGCTCCATCACTGGAGCTGATTGGGTGGACAGGACTGAATAGAAGTGCATGGCATTGGGAGGCATTCTTAAAGGGGATTTACATCTATAGAGATAAGTGACAGCTGCAGGCATAATGTAACCCTAATCTTCTTAAAAGCAGGACTTAATATAAATGTCAGCATCACGTCATGGATGGTATAGACGCCAGGCCTCCACTTGCCCGGATACAGATCCAGCCGGCTTATTTTTTTACGAGTTACATGCAAGTTGCTGCCGGTGATCAGGATGATTCGGAGCGCACTTCCTATACATTAAAGGGAGACGAAACAATCTATACACATCCACTACTTAAAGTGGTTGTAAAAGTTTTTTTTTTTTTTTTAAATAACAAACATGCCTATACAGTACTTACCTGCTCTGTGTAATGGTTTTGCACAGAGCAGCCCCGATCCTCTTCTTCTGGGGTCCCCCCTCCTCTTCATCGGGGGCACCCGTGTGGGCTCCCTCCCAAGTCCCCCTGCTGCGTCTATTGACTCAGACACAGGATTTGATTGACTTCTATCGCATGCAATACCGCATGTGGCCAGAGGTGGGCGGGGGACGCGGGAGAGCCTCGGAAATACGGGGTCTGTGGCTCCCGCTGCAATGAATCTATCCAATGAGGATCGTACCCATCGCTGGATCAGGTTGGGATCAAGTAAGGAAAAAAAGGGGGGGGGGGGGCGCTACAACACAGAGGGTTTTTCACCTTAAAGCGGACCTTCAGTCATGTTTTCATCTTTCCATCTATCAAATCTTCTGCCCTTGTTGTTTTATCTTTGCATAGTAAAACATTTTTTCTCTGCCAGTAAATACCTTATACAGCCCACTTCCTGTTTCTGGTCTGGTCATTAGCCTAGGCTTATGACATCATGCACAGCTTTCTATCTCTCTCTCTCTCTCTCTCTCTCTCTCTCTCTCTCTCTCTCTCTCTCTCTCTCTCTCTCTCTCTCACTCTGATAGTTTGCCAAGCAGGGAGGGGGGGATGAGTCATAAGAGGGCCAATGAGAGCTGCAGAGCTGGAGCTGTGTGTCTGTGTAAATCCAGGAAGTGAACAGGCAGCAACTTCAGCTGCCCACAGTTGAAATGGTTGCAGCCAGACTCAGTGAAGGGAGATTTCTGCAGCCTATTTGGCAAGTACAGAATCACAGTACAGTGGAACCTTGGTTTACGAGTAACTCGGTTAATGAGCGTTTTGGAAGACGTGCAACTTTTATTTTTAAAATACTCCGCATTTGGTCAGAGGTGCGGGGGTGCCGGTGACATTCGGAAATGTTCGAAATCACTCGGAAACACTTGGAAATACTCCATTCCCGAGTGTTTCCGAGCCTTTCCGAGTTCAGCCAAGCTGTCCCCGAGTATTTCCTACAATGTACAGGTAGGTTGTTTTGCGCAGCCGGGCCGCCCTGCTGCAGTATATGTGCGGTGGGCAGTCCGGAAGTAGTTCCAGGTTGTACATGTTGCGCTGGTAAATTTTCATCTACCGCTTATAGGTAAATTTAGTGGGTTATCTGTTTCATACATAGATTTAGCCTCTGTTCCAGTTTGGCTGTGTTGCATGTAGTTTCACACTGTGCCTGTGGGTGTCGTTGTCGCCATGGGTAGGTGTTGAAAAGTGTATGAGTGCTCCTCTGTCCCGGAGATAACTCGGTGGGGGTGGTCTTCTGAGTTGCATTCTGGGAGAGGGTATTTATGGGACAGAAGCCATGTTTTAGGTTTCGCCTTTCGTTCCACCTGCTGGCCCTTCTGAGCGACAGGTATGTGTTAGGAGTACTACCGCATGGTCCTCCGACCGGGAGGACCACGTTGCTGCAGCGTGTGGGTGGGCCCAGAAGCCTGTCTGGGGCCTACCACAGCGGCGAGGGAATGGTCCTGTGCTGTCTGTCCTACAGGAAGAAGCTGGGCAACTGAGAAGATCCCAGGGGAGGACCCGTCATGGAAGGATCATGCAGAGTGCTGGTCTGGAGAGGGGGCCTGGTGACTCAGCTGGAGGACGCATCCTAAAGTTAACCTACCGCATAGTACTGCCGGGTCGGCTTAAAGGTTCTAGTGCTGTGTTTGCTATCCATCGTAAACCATTACATCCTGAGGCAGAGGATCGTACAGGTTTCTATTCCATTCAAGTCTGTGGCAGAGACCTTTGTTCGTGCTGTGTACCGGCTGCTAGGTTAGTGAGAGAAACCTATCCAGGCGGGCAAAGATTCAACCCTAATATTATATCAAGAAAAGGTATTTGAACTTCACTGCAACTCTTCTTCTACCTCTTTCCTGAACTTCCTTCAGTTACTCTTTATTAAAGCATTGGAAAAGATACTCAAGTGTCTGGTGTCTACACTGTCTGGCATTAAACTCAACGGGACCCTAGACCCGGTTCTGGTGAAATTGAGGTAACGAAGGTGACGGTAACAGCCCGCTTTAAACCAGCAGCTCCACCGTGAGTTAGTGCTACATACATAATTTTTCGGGTTGGTTGCAGACTGGTTGGTAAGATGAGCTGGGAATTATTCTTTTTCTTTGACATGCGTTGTCCTTCCATTTGCTCCTTGCTATTAGGTCAGTTATAGGTTGGGGAAGGTGCCATTTTTGTTTGTACTGTTGGTTATTTGGTGAGGGGTGCACTGGACACATTTGGTGCCATAGTGCTATGTGCTGGGTGTCCAGTGTGCCTTTAAGAAGGAGTGGGCTCCCTCCAGGCATACCTGCCCTCAATCTATCTATTACTATATATGTGCTTCTACTATGGAGACTCTCAAAATTTATAGAGTTAGGACTGTAGATAATATTGGGGTGCCGTGACGCGGCCTCTGCAGCTTACACATGTATTTGCAAATGTGTGCAAACTAAACCCCTGTTTTTAACATGAACTGTTAGATATGATAATTTGGTTTGTTGTAGGCTGGTTGGTAAGTTGAGCTGGGAATTTTTCTTTGTTTTTGTTTGACTCCAGGTGTAAGGCAGTGACCTGTCTAAGGTGCCTAGTGCAGCCCAGAAGAACCCAACCCAGGGTGGGCCTCTCATGTGACCCATGCTTGGCGTCCAACAATGATGGGAACATGGATGATGCATCACCCCCTCTAGACTTACATGTAGATCACCCTACGTAATTCTCACACGTGAAACTGAGCCTCCATGATTGAAAAAACTGAAATCCAATGAATGTAAGGCATACCTCCCAACATTTTGAAATGAGAATGAGGGACACCTACTACCAGTGGAGTCACTAGGGGGTGGCTTTTGGGGCTATAGCCCTGAATGTGGGGCCCATAGCTCCGAGTCTCTGCAGGGGTCCCCAAGGGGAGGGGAGGCTCTCTGGGGACCCTGAACTAAGTGGGGGGCTCTCTGAGGACCCGGATGCAAGGGGGAGGCTCTCGGGGAACCCTGATTTTAAGGGGGAGGCTCTCTGGGGACCCTGATTTAAGGGGGAGGCTCTCTGGGGACCCTAATGTAAGGGGGGCTCGCTGGAAACCCTGATGTAAGAGGGGGGCTCTCTGGGGACCCTGAAGCAAGGGGGAGGCTCTCTGCAGACTCTGATGTAAGGAGGAGGCTCTCTGGGGACCCTGAAGTAAACGGTGCTCTGTGGGGACCCTGATGTAAGGGGGGCTCCCTAGGGACCCTGATGTAAGTGGGGGGCTCTCTGGGGATATATATACACACACACACGTATATTACTGTATATACATGTGTATGCCCACCCAAGCGTATGTCTTTCTTTATCACGCTGCTATAGGCTCTAGCCCCAGATCTTTTGTAGACCTAGCAACGCCCCTGCCTACTACCAAAGGTATGTAGGCATAGGACACGCCCCCTGCCACACCCTCTAAAAGGAGAATTAACCAAAAAAAAAAAAGTTACCTAAATCCACAAGGGCTTTTTTTTTACAACTACAACTCCTTTTATACTGGCTTTTAAAATTTACAAATGCAGCAATTTAGAATTTTGTTAAAAGTTTTAGCACTGGGAAACACTTTTTTAAAGATAAAAAGTGCATTTTATATATAACTATATAGATTAGACCAAAATGATGGACAAATGAGGAGGAAAGAGGGACAGAGGGACATTGCTCCAAATCAGCGGCAGTTGGGAGCTATGATGTAAGGCGTGGACCAGGGTCAGTCTGGCTGGGGACAAAAGAGTTAGATGATGCTGGATGTCCTTCAGCCAGGAAATGAGGTGGGGTACATCTGACTTGCTGCAGCTTCAAAAGCTCACAGTGTGCGGTGAAATCAGAATAAGCTATTTCAGTCCAGGAGAGGAGCCTGTACAAGACTGAAAGGAAAGGCTGGAGTTCAGCCCTAACAATTCTGAGGCTGCAGGTGCCTATTTATTCTGTTCGGAGTCCCGCTTTAGGTAGCGGCCTCTCTCGTTGTTTTAGGAAGACAGTGAAGCAGGCAAGAATATAAACATAAAAGTACACTTACTAAATTCCGCTTACAAAGTCACTGTTAGCAGCTATTACACCAGCAGTAAAAAGCCAAAATCAAAGCCTGGGGGGATCACAGACAGAGTGGAAGCTGCTTAGATAGCAGAATAGGTGAGCCTCAGCCAGAGTTCCGCAGTTCTCAAGGACGGCGAGTCATTCCCGATACGTGATACCGCCGCAAACACACACCGCAGGCATCCATCTCCATAGATAATCATTGATTAGGGGGTGGACTCTTCCCTTGCTGAAAAAGTTATTTTTTTCTTCCTGTTCCTGCGATCCTTCCCAATTGCCTCCGCCTGTAAAGTCTTCACTGAGACTCCATTCACACCTTGCGATTTGGAATCGCAGGCAGAATCGCCGCAATCGCTGCACAGTGCGCGCCGCGCGTTTATGTGCCATTATCCCTTAACCCCTCGCCACCCAGGCCAATTCTGACATTTCTCTCCTACATGTAAAAATCATAATTTGTTTGCTAGAAATGTACTCAGAACTCCCAAATATTATACCTATATATATTATATATAAGTGATACCTCACAGGTGTGGTTTTAATACCATTCACATATAAGGGCGTGCCCTACGTATGCGTTCACTGCATGCGAAGACGAGGGGACGGGGGCGCTTTAAACATTTTGTATTTTTGGTTATTTTATTTTTATTTTTTTTATTTTTTTTTACACTTTCCCTTAAATTTTTGATTTTTTGATCACTTTTATTCCTATTTCAAGGAATGGAAACATCCCTTGTAATAGAAATGAGGCATGACAGGTCCTCTTTATGGAGAGATCTGGGGTCTATAGGTCCCCACATCTCTCCTCTCTGCTGGAAAGACTGAGATTAAAAAAAAAAAGAAAAAAAAACGATCTCCGGCTTTCCAGCAAAAAAAAAAAAGTCAGTGTTTACATCTGCCGGCGCCGGAAGTGACTTAATAACATCATTTTTGGCCTCCGAGGGTCATAGAGATGGCCAGGGACAATCTGGTCTATGGCCAGCTCTATGATAAATCGCCGGCGGTGGCAGATTTATTCTCCGGCTCCCCGATCACACAGGCGAGCCCGGAGAAGCACCGGAGAAGCACCGGAGGGCGGTGGGAGGGGGGGGGGAACATCCCCTCCCACCTCCTGTAAAAGCAATCAAGCGGTTAAACAGCTACTATGATGGCTTTTACATAGCAGGAAATCGCCTGCTGAAAAAAAATAAGATAACTGGATGATGCAGAATGCAGGCACAATTCACATACAGTATCTCCACTTCAAGTCCCCAATGTCATATGACCTCAACCTGGGGAAAGTGGTTAATGGAATCCCAAATGCAATGCAATTTTACAATATTGTTCTGGTCACAGTGTGTTAAAAAAAAACATAAGAAAGGAAAAAATGTAAGAAAAAGGATTGAAAAAAAGATTTATTTTTTTTTAATTTCTTAATTTTCCAAAAAATTGTGACAAAAAATTACAACTTCAAAAATGTCCCTGTGCCTTTTACTGAATACCTTGGACTGCCTACTTTTTCATAAAGGGGTCATTTGGGGGATATTGTTACTGTCCTGGCATTTTTGGGCTGTCAGAACGTCAGGACTAATCAATTTTCAGATATACACTTTATTGTCAAAAGTATTGGGACGCCTGCCGTTACGCACATAAACTTTATTGCCACCCCAGTCTTAGTCCGTAGGATTCAATATGGCGTTGGCCCACCCTTTGCAGCTATAACAGCTTCAACTCTTCTGGGAAGGCTGTCCACAAGGTTTAGAAGTGTGTCTATGACAGTGATGGTGAACCTTGGCACTTCCAGATGTTTTGAAACTACATTTCCCATGATGCTTAGCTACACTGCAGAGTGCATGAGCATCATGGGAAATGGAGTTCAAAAACATCTGGAGTGCCAAGGTTCGCCATAACTGGTCTATGGGAATGTTTGACCAATCTTTCAGAAGCATATTTGTGAGGTCAGGCACTGATGAGGATGAGAAGGCCTGGCTCGCAGTCTCTGCTCTAACGTGAAGGCCAGTCAAGTTCCTCCACCCCAAACTCGCTCATCCATGTCTTTATGGAGTTTGCTTTGAGCACAAGTCCAAATCACACAGTACACAGTTTGAGCACAGTAATTGAAAAAAAACATGTTTTATTTCAAAATTTTCAATCTTTTTCCGTTTATTTAGCAAAAAATGAAAACCCAGTGACGAATAAATACCACCATAAGAAAGCTCTCTTTGTGTGAGAAAAATGATAAAACTTCATATAGGGTGTACAGTGTTGTATGACCGCGCAATTGTCATTCAAAGGGTGACATTGCTGAAAGCTGAAAATTGGCCTGGGCAGGAAGGGGGTGAACATTCCCCTTATTGAAGTGGTTAATCTAATCCCGTGGATCAGTGGTCTCCAAACTGTGGCCCTTTGCTCTATTTTTATCCGGCCCTTTGGATGTTATTCTATTCACTGACACCAATGAATGGTACAATTCCTCCCAATGACATGAATAATGGGGCATAAGTCTTCCCAATGTCACCAACAATGGAGCCCAATGACACCAATGATGGGACACAATTCCTCCCAAAGACACCAATGGGACCCAATAACACCAATGATGGGGCACAATTCCTCCCAAATGACACCAACACTGGAGCCCACTGACACCAATGATGGGGCACAATTCCTCCCAAAGACACCAATGGGGCCCAATGACACCAATAATGGGGCACAATTCCTCCTAATGACACCAACAATGGGGCACAATTCCTCCCACTGACATGAATAATGGGACACAATTCTTCCCAAATGACACCAACAATGGAGCCCAATGACACCAATGATGGGGCACAATTCCTCCAAATGACACCAACAATGGAGCCCAATGACACCAACAATGGGGCACAATTCCTCCCAATGACATGAATAATGGGGCACAATTCTTCCCAATGACACCAACAATGGAGCCCAATGACACCAATGATGGGGCACAATTCCTCCCAAAGACACCAATGGGGCCCAATGACACCAATAATGGGGCACAATTCCTCCCAATGACACCAACAATGGGGCACAATTCCTCCCACTGACAATGGGACACAATTCTTCCCAAATGACACCAACAATGGAGCCCAATGACACCAACAATGGGGCACAATTCCTCCCAATGACACGAATAATGGGGCACAATACTTCCCAATGACACCAACAATGGAGCCCAATGACACCAATGATGGGGCACAATTCCTCCCAATGACATGAATAATGGGGTACAATACTTCCCAATGACACCAACAATGGGGCCCAATGACACCAAAGATGGGGCACAATTCCTCCCAATGAAACCAACAATGGGGCCCAATTCCTCCCACTGACACCAATGATGGGGGAGTGTTTATTCCCACTGATGCTGGGACATTTTGTTATCCTGATGGCCACCGTCTGGCCTCCTAAAGCCTGAAGGACAGTAAACCGGCCCTTTGTTTGGAAAGTTTGGAGACCCTTGCCATAGATTGAGGCCTAAGTGATAGTGGAAAGCGATGGATAATCAGTAGAGATTCGATTGGGTATTGAAAGGCTCATTTCATCGACCACTGGGACCTGTAGGTGAAGAGTATGGTTAGGATCAGATATGTAACATGAAGTCATGAAAACAATTCTCCTGGAGTTGTGGTACCAGAGTGTGATTTTCTGAGGAACGACCAGGAGGGAGACTGGAAAATATCTCCACAAGTGCTGCAGAAAGACTTTGAGGTAAATAACAATGATTTGGTCCTGGCCTCCTTCCAGCTCCTGACAGGAACTCGGAATAACTACAATGCTCCTCTATATTCTGAGATCTGCAAGCCTACGCTCCATCACAACGCGGCTCTGCTTCTCCACATGTCTGACTTGTGTCAACACACAAATAGTGGTTGTCGTGACAACCATGGCCGCCACAGCACGTCCTGTTGTGTCTGATGGAGGAGAGGGACAGGGTGCACCTCAGTAAAGGTTTGGACGCTTTGGGTCGATGTTTGTGTGAGTTCTCCAAATATTTAAGCCAGACTCGAGTCAAATGTAAATGAACAGCATTCCGAAGGCGCTGAGGTAAGTTTGCTCCGTAATAAACTCAGGGCGGACGCCATTTTGTAATGGCTGTGAAATAATGGCTTCAGACAAACAACTCTCCTACAAAATGCACCTAAGGATTCAAAAGGAAAGTATTAACCCCTTCCCGCCCCCTCCCGGCAGTCCTTTAAGGCAACATTCACACCTGTGTTAAGGTTAGGGTTAGGATTAGGATTAGGGGTAAGGGTTAGGATTAGGATTAGGGGTTAGGGTTAGGATTAGGGGTTAGGGTTAGGATTAGGGGTTAGGGGTTAGGGTTAGGATAAGGATTAGGGGTTAGGATTAGGGGTTAGGGTTAGGATTAGGATTATGGGTTAGGATAAGGATTAGGGGTTAGGGTTAGGATTAGGGGTTAGGATTAGGATTAGGGGTTAGGGTTAGGATAAGGATTAGGGGTTAGGGTTAGGATTAGGGGTTAGGGTTAGGATAAGGATTAGGGGTAAGGATTAGGATTAGGGGTTAGGGTTAGGGTTAGGGTTAGGATTAGGATTAGGGGTTAGGGTTAGGATTAGGATTAGGGGTTAGGGTTAGGATTAGGGGTTAGGGTTAGGATTAGGGGTTAGGGTTAGGATTAGGGGTTAGGGGTTAGGGTTAGGATAAGGATTAGGGGTTAGGATTAGGGGTTAGGGTTAGGATTAGGATTATGGGTTAGGATAAGGATTAGGGGTTAGGGTTAGGATTAGGGGTTAGGATTAGGATTAGGGGTTAGGGTTAGGATAAGGATTAGGGGTTAGGGTTAGGATTAGGGGTAAGGGTTAGGATAAGGATTAGGGGTAAGGGTTAGGAGTAGGATTAGGATTAGGATTAGGATTAGGGGTTAGGGTTAGGATTAGGATTAGGGGTTAGGGTTAGGGTTAGGATTAGGGGTTAGGGTTAGGATTAGGGGTTAGGGGTTAGGGTTAGGATAAGAATTAGGGGTTAGGATTAGGGGTTAGGGTTAGGATTAGGATTAGGGGTTAGGGGTTAGGATAAGGATTAGGGGTTAGGGTTAGGATTAGGGGTTAGGGTTAGGATTAGGATTAGGGGTTAGGATAAGGATTAGGGGTTAGGGTTAGGATTAGAGGTAAGGGTTAGGATTAGGATTAGGATTAGGATTAGGATTAGGGGTTAGGGTTAGGATTAGGGTTAGGATAAGGATTAGGGGTAAGGGTTAGGATTAGGATTAGGGGTTAGGGTTAGGATTAGGATTAGGGGTTAGGGTTAGGATTAGGGGTTAGGATTAGGATTAGGATTAGGGGTTAGGGTTAGGATTAGGGGTTAGGATTAGGGGTTAGGGTTAGGATTAGGATTAGCGGTTAGGATTAGGGGTTAGGGTTAGGATAAGGATTAGGGGTAAGGATTAGGATTAGGGGTTAGGGTTAGGATTAGGGGTTAGGGTTAGTATTAGGATTAGGGGTTAGGGTTAGGATTAGGGGTTAGGGTTAGTGTTAGGATTAGGGGTTAGGGTTAGTGTTAGGATTAGGGGTTAGGGTTAGGATTAGGGGTTAAGGTTTGGTTTAGGGTTTAATATTTTATTTATTGTCTTATTATTTATTTATTTTGGTAGTGTTATGGTGTTAATAATATTACTACTACTTCTACTAATAATGATAATAATAAATTAATAAACAAATGTAAAAATATATACATAAATAAAAGAAAGAAATACCGCACCTGCCTTCATACCCAACTGCCCAGGCCATTGAGAAAGCTGTGCACTATTCCGCTGAAGCCACTCCCTTTTTTCGCCGCATTTTTCTGTTGCAGTATGCCCCACCTACAAAAGAATGCCACGCCCCCTAATTATAGCAAGGCTTCACCTACATACAAAAAAGTGTCCCAAATCTTTTATTTTTTTTGCAATGTTGGCAACTATGCCCTATAGCAGTTTTACTGATTCTGCACCTCAACCAGCAGGGGGCGCACGCATGCGGCTTCTGCTGTGATAATTTACAGCAGAAGCCAATCTGCGGGTGCCGGGCACTCAATGTCCCCCGGCACCCGTCGATCATCGATAAACTACACAGAACAGGGATCCGTTCTGGAAGAGTTCTGTTATGACGGGGGGAGGGATGGATTCTGTGTTCCTGCAAAGCAAGGACTAGAATCCATCTCTTCCCTTAGTAAAAGCAGCACACACAGTAAACATAAACACTGGTTAGACACACAGTTAAGCCCTTAATCATTCTAGATTATTAACCCCTTCCCAGCCAGTGTCATTAGTACAGTGACAGTGCATATTTTTTTAATCACTGATCACTTTATTAGTGCCACTGGTTCCCGCAAAGTGTCAAAAATGTCAGTTAGTGTCCGATTCTCACCGCAATATCGCAGTCCTGTTATAAGTCGCTGATCACCGCCATTACTAGTATTAAAAAACAAATTCCATAAATATAACCCATAGTTTGTAGAGGCTATAATGATTGCGGAAACTAGGGGTCTCCAAACTGTGGCCCTGGGGCCGGATGCGGCCCATTGCTGGCCTTTATCCAGGCCCATGAAGCATAATTCCTGCTGACACCAACAATGGGGCATAATTCCTGCCACTGACACCAACAATGGGGCACAATTCCTGCCACTGATACCAACAATGGGGCACAATTCCTGCCACTGACACCAACAATGGGGCACAATTCCTGCCACTGACACCAACAATGGGGCACAATTCCTGCCACTGACACCAACAATGGGGCACAATTTCTGCCACTGACACCAACAATGGCACACTATTCCTCTCGCTGACACCAACTGTTTCTCCCCCCAATACCAAAAGATTGGGCATTGTTTACCCCCCACTGGGCACAGTTCGGCCCTCTAATGTCTGAAGGGCAGTAAACTGGCCCTTTCTTTAGAAAGTTTGGAGATCCCTGGCGTAAACCAATCAATATACGCTTATTGGGATTTTTTTTTTTTTTTACCAAAAATGTGTAGTAGAATACATATTGGCCTAAATTGATGAAGAAATTGGCATTTTTACATTTTTTTTTATTGGATATGTTTTATAGCAGAAAGAAAAAAATATATATATATGTCACTAGTCCCAAAATAGTGTCAAAAGTGTGCGACCTGTCCGCCGCAACGTCGCAGTCATGATAAAAATCGCAGATCGCCACCATTACTAATAAAAAAAATAATAATAAAAATGCCATAAATCTATCCCCTATTTTGTAGACGCTATAACTTTTGCGCAAACCAATCAATATACGCTTATTGCGATTTTTTTTTTTTTTTTTACCAAAAATATGTAGAACAATACATATTGGGATAAACTGAGGAAGAAATTTGTTTTTATTTTTTTTATATATATTTTTTTTGGGGGATATTTATTATAGCAAAAAGGTTTTTTTTCAAAATTGTTGCTCTTTTTTTTTTGTTTATAGCGCAAAAACCTGCAGAGGTGATCAAATGCCACCAAAAAAGAAAGCTCTGTATGTGGGGAAAAAAATAGATATACACTCACCGGCAGGGGCGGACTGACAACTCATGGGGCCCCCGGGCAATAGGAGATTATGGGGCCCCCAGGCAATCAGAGATTATGGAGCCACACAGTATACAATCACACAGTATACAATCACACAGTATACAATCACACAGTATACACATACATGTACACACAGTATACAATCACACAGTATACAATCACACAGTATACACATACATGTACACACAGTATACAATCACACAGTATACAATCACACAGTATACACATACATGTACACACAGTATACAATCACACAGTATACACATACATGTACACACAGTATACACATACATGTACACACAGTATACAATCACACAGTATACATGTACACACAGTATACAATCACACAGTATACACATACATGTACACACAGTATACAATCACACAGTATACAATCACACAGTATACACATACATGTACACACAGTATACAATCACACAGTATACACATACATGTACACACAGTATACAATCACACAGTATACACACACACACAGTATACAATCACACAGTATACACACACACACAGTATACAATCACACAGTATACACATACATGTACACACAGTATACAATCACACAGTATACACACACACACAGTATACAATCACACAGTATACACATACATGTACACACAGTATACACAGAGAGATGTAAAAAAACAGAGATTTATACATACTGTCCCTGGTTTTACTGAGGCTGGCAACCCTGATGCGGCCCCCTAGTGGCCCAGGGCCCTCGGGCAGTGCCCGAGTGGCTCAATGGTCAGTCCGCCCCTGCTCACCGGCCACTTTATTAGGTAGCCCTGGTTCAATTGCTTGGTCGCACAAATTGCTAATCAGCCAATCACATGGCTGCAACTCAATGCATGTAGGCATCTAGAGACGTGGTCAAGACGACTTGCCACATAGTGGTGATCGAATTCCGCCAAAAGAAAGCTCTATTTGTGGGGGGGGGGGGGGATGAGTTTGGGTGCAGCGTTGCATGACTGCGCAGTTGTGCGTTAAAGTAACGCAGTGCCAAAAAGAAAAAAAATGACCTGGACATGAAGGAAGGGGGGGGGTAAATCTTCCGGACGGTCAAGTAGTTAAAACATTTTTTTTAGATGTATGCTTTCCTATTAGTTATTTGAATATACTGTATACAGGTACATGTAAGGATTTCACGTTTTTTGCATTGACTGACAATGATAAAATACAATACAATACAAATTCCATATACTTAGAAGTGAAATCATTGGTGAGCGCCCGGTAGCTCTGCGCCATCTGCTCACTGTACTTAGAGAATTGTGGCATTTTCATCTTATTGTACAAGTGGCTCCTTATCAATTGAATGTGTCCAGGAATCTCCTGCACCACTCATTACATTGTGACTCATCTAACTGCTACGTGCGGATTTCACCGACAGCTGCTGCGGGAGAAAGCCAGCATTTAGGTCAAAGCATTGTTACTGTAATAATACTGTATATGCAATGACAGATAATGGCACCTTCTTAAAGCAGAACCCCAAACACTGTTTTTTTTATTGAAGCTTTGGATAGAATAGAGCAGGATTACACCCTCTGTCAGGTGTTTATTGCTATTGTCTTTATCAAGGAGATTTCTCATCACTTCCCGTGCACTGAGACAGCAATGGAAGAGAATCTTTCCAACAGGAACGCAGATGCCAAAAGGACGCACTTTTTTAACGTGCCCTCTGAAAGATTTTTCCCCCCTTCATGACCAGGCCATTTTTTTTTTTTTTTTTGCTTTTTGGCACTGCGTTACTTTAACCACTTCAGCCCCGGAAGGATTTGCCCGCTTAATGTCCAGGCCATTTTTTTTGCGGTTCGCACTGCGTCGCTTTAAACGCTTGCCGACCAGTCGCCGTCATTATACAGCGGCAGGTCGGCACCATCCTGCGAGCCGTCGTAGCTGTACGTCGGCTCCTTTAAGCGGGATAGCAGGCGCGCACGCGCATGCCCCTTGCGCTGCGGGGGTGCCGATGCGCGTGGCTGGCGATCGCGATGACCGCCGGTCACACTCGATCGCGGGCACGAGAGTCAGAACAGGATAACAGCATAACTCCCAACTGTCCCTGATTTCGAGGGACTGTCCCCTGATTTGGAGCAATGTCCCTCTGTCCCTCTTTCCTCCTCATTTATCCCTCATTTTGGTCTGATCTATATAGATGTATATAAAATGCACTTTTTATCTATCAAAAAGTGTTTTCCAGCGCTAAACCTTTCATCCGATTTCTAAATTGCTGCATTTGTAAATTCCAAAAGCCAATATAAAGGAATAGTAGTGGTAAAAAAAAAAGCACTTGTGGGCTTAACCAATCTTGTTTTTTTGTACAATTCTCCTTTAAGGGGGCGTGGCAAGGGGTGTCCCTCATTCCCATCTCAAAAAGTAGGGAGGTGTGGAACATGTGTGTGTAAACACACAGATCCCTGTTCTGTGAGGAGAGGAGAGACAGATCATGAGTTCCTACTAGCTACGAACAACGATCTGTCGTCTCCTCTAGTCAGTCCCCTCCCCCTACAGTTAGAACACACGCAGAGGGAACACATTTAACCCCTTGATCTACCCCTAGTGTTAACCCCTTCCTTGCCAGTGACATTTATACAGTAATCAGTGCATTTTTATAGCTCTGATCACTGTATAAT
Source organism: Lithobates clamitans (assembly GCA_037952925.1). Taxonomy (NCBI): domain Eukaryota; kingdom Metazoa; phylum Chordata; class Amphibia; order Anura; family Ranidae; genus Lithobates; species Lithobates clamitans. Next base: position 254,184 of record JBBGZY010001618.1, on the reverse strand, counting down.
TGTCAATGGTCCCAAAAATGTGTCAAAAGTGTCTGATCTGTCCGCCATAATATCGCAGTCCCCAGGAAAATCGCAGATCACCGCCATTACTAGTAAAGAAAATAAATTAAAATATTACATAGTTTGTGGACGCTATAACTTTTGCTCAAACCAATCAATATATGTTTATTGGGATTTTTTACCAAAAAAATATGTAGTAGAAAACATATTGGCCTAAATTGATGAAGAAATTTGATTTTTTTACATTTTTTTTATTAGGTATGTGTTATAGCAGAAAGTAAAAGAAAATTATCGCTCTTTTTTTGTTTATAGCGCAAAAAATAAAAACCACAGAGATGATCAAATACCACCAAAAGAAAGCTCTGTTTGTGGGAAAAAAAGGACGCCAATTTTGTTTGGGTACAACGTCGCACGACCGCGCAATTGTCAGTTAAAGCGACGCAGTGCCGAATCGAAAAAAATGGCCTGGTCATTAAGCAGCCAAATCTTCCAGGGCTGAAGTGGTTAACTGACAATTGCGCAGTCGTGCGACGCTGTACCCAAGCAAAATTGACGTCCTTTGTTACCCACAAATAGAGCTTTCTTTTGGTGGTATTTGATCACCTCTACATTTTTTGTTTTTTGTTTTTTTTGCGCTATAAACAAACAAAGAGCGACAATTTTGAAAAATAGATTTTTTTTTTTACTTTTTGCAACAACACATATCCAATAAATAAATAATTAAATAAATAAAAATAAATAAATAAATGTATTCATCAGTTTAGGCCGATATGTATTCTTCTACATATGTTTGGTAAAAAAATTCCCAATAGGCATATATTAATTGGTTTGCACAAAAATGATCGCGTCTACAAACTATGGGATAGGTTTAGGGACTTTTATTGTTTTTTATTGTTTTTACTGGTAATGGCGGTGATCTGCGATTTTAAGCGGGACTGCGACATTGCGGTGGAAAAATCTGACCAATGCACTGATCAATGTATAAATCACACTGGCAGGGAAGAGGCTAACACTAGGGGGCGATCAAGGGGTTAAATGTGTTCTCTGACATGTCCCCTGTCAGAATGGGGAATCGCCTTGTTTTCAAAGGCAGTTACCCGTTCTGCCTCTGTAATAGGTGATCGCGGTTCGCGGGTGGATATCGGGCACGCTCCAGGTACGGCGATTCACGCAGGAGAGCCAACCTGCTGCAGTATATATATTTGCGCTATAAATGAAAAAAGACCAAATTTTTTTTACTTTCTGCTCTAAATAATATTATAATATAAATAATTAAATAATGCAATATATAATGCAATAAAAAAAATAAAGATTAAAAAAAAGAAATTTCTTCATAAATTTAGGCCACTAAGTATTCTGCTACATATTTTGCAATAAAAAAAGAAATTAAAAAAAAAAAGAAATTTCTTCGTAAATTTAGGCCAATATGTTTTCTGCTACATATCTTTGGTAAAAAAAAAAAAAACCTACAATAAGCGAATATTGATTGGTTTACGTGAACATTATAGCATCTATAAACTATGGTATATATACTGGAACTTTTATTTTTTATTTTCTTCTACTAGTAAGGACGGCGATCGGCAACTTTTAGCGGGACTGCAATATTGTGGCAGGACAGTCTGACACTAACTGACACTTTGTGGGAACCAGTGACACTAATACAGTAATCAGTGTGCATGGACACATGGGATGACACTATTTAGCTTCTAGGAGCAGAAACAAAATGCTAATAACAGCTTCTAGGAGCTTGAAAAAAAACGCAGTGTGCATGGGGCCTGAAGAAGTGCAGGCTTAGTTCCCAGCTCAGCTAGAAAACCGACCATGCTGTGCTCTCATGCCCAGTGTGGTCAGTTTTTAATAGGAAGCCAGAGGGGCTGGCAGGAACACCAGAGATTTCACACGGAAGCAATACAAAGAGAACAGGATACCTTCTCATACAAGCACATGGTACAGAGCAGGCCCATATCAGGAATATGAAATCTTGGGTTTACATATTATTTATATGTAGGGGGTGTTGGTACCATTCCCAGGTTGACCACTAGGTGGCACCCTCCCACTAGATAAATAGTGGGTTAATTCAGGGAGTGGGAGAAGATCAGGCAGAGAGTCGCGAGGACAGGAATGAGACTCTGGAGCTGGGCCTCATGGGGTTTGGGGGGCCCATACCTGCAGAAATGTACTGCTTCCAGCAATTGGCATTCCCCATCCGAGGAATACCCGGGGAGGTCCTGGAGTCCTGGACAGGAGAGAGTTGTAGACAGGAGATAAAGGGGTTGATTTACTAAAGGCAAATAGACTGTGCACTCTGCAAGGGCAGTTGCTCCAGAGCTTAGTAAATGAGTAGAAGCTCTGCTGACTTCCGTCATCCAATCATGTGCAAGCTATAATGCTGTTTTTTTTTTTTTCATTTTCCTTGCACGTGATTGGGTATTCTTTGCAAAGTGAAGCTTTACCTCATTTACTAAGCTCTGGAGCAACTGCAACTTTGCAAAGTGCACAGTCTATTTGCCTTTAGTAAATCAACCCCAAAGTACCTGACCTGGGAAAATGCTGACAACTGCTACCAGAGTTATTACTATTGTACACAGCACAAATATTAAAAAAGTTTAATATTTTGGGGTTCTTCCTAAACCCAGTACACTGAAGCTCTTTGGTCACTTAGTATTGCAATTGCCGAGACAGCCGCACACCCCCTACCAACCCCTGCCTCTAAATCTGTAGTGACACCTTGTGGACGTTTTACAATCTGCGGCGCCAAGACCCCTACAGCTAAACTGCAATTTTCATTAACTAGAATAATTACTACCGCCATTCCAAAAATGATAACAACCTCAAATAAATTTCAATTGATCTGAGATGTTTAGTTATTCAGTTAAATTACCGATAGAGGTGCTGTACATACAGCTTACAGTCATTACACGAGAATGTGGGTCAAAAAACTGACCATTGGGATGATTTACTAAATGAGTTAGGAACGTTCATTCATAACAAAGAGTGGAGATTCAATTCAATTATCCAATCATCATGCAGATGTAATACGCAAACAGAAAATTTGCTTTTCACATGATTGGTTAAGGGAATTGAATCTTCATTCCTTTGTGTGTGAATGTGTGTGAACTCCTTTAGTAAATCAGCAAAAAAGTGTCTACAGTACAGATATAAGGGATATAAGGGAGCTTTTAACCTCCCTGGCGGTATGATTATGTCAGATTTTTGCATCTCAAATCGGTGCATTAGGGGTTATTTACGAAAGGCAAATCCACTTTCCACAAGTGCAAAATACAAGTGCAAAGTGCACTTGGAAGCGCAGTCGCTGTAAATCTGAGGGGTAGATTTGAAATGAGGGGAAGCTCTGCTGATTTTATCATCCAATCATGTGCAAGCTAAAATGCTGTTTTTTATTTTCCTTGCATGTCCCCCTCAGATCTACAGCGACTGCACTTCCAAGTGCACTTTGCACTTGTAGTTTGCACTTGTAGTGCAAAGTGGATTTGCCTTTAGTAAATAACCCCCAATGTTTTGCATAGAAATTTGGCGTTTTATATTGTAGGCCTGTAATTCTTAGGAATAACTCACTTAAATCTGTCCAAACAAGAGTCTAGTAGACATCCCGGGTATGATAAAGTTTGAAACACAAAATCACAAATTATAATATAATAAATAACTATAAATAATTATAAAAAATCATAATATAATAATAAAATTAATTTCCCCACGATTCACTATCACTCAATTCTGCAAGTGTTCTAATTTACTATCGCTGTTTTCTAGCTGGTCTCAACCCACTTTTGACGTAAAGGGACACTTTTTGGTTGCTATGGACAATCTCCAGTTTCCAGGCAAGAAGAACAGTATTTATAATATAAAAGTGCATGCAGGGCACTGGACAGACCACTAGGGACAAAAGGGATGTGAAATGATTTGATACAGTAATGTAATCTGTAAGATTACAGTGTACTGTATGTGTTATGTTTTGTGTACTTTTTGAATTTGCCGCCGGGCTCCGCCCACATACGTCGTGACGCTCACAGGGAATGGAGCCCGGCACACAGAGCATTCGGCGGAGGACACAACCCACAGACACAGCTGGGGGGGGCATTGCAGGATCCTGGTGACAAGGTAAGTACACCGCACCAGAACTCTCAATGCAATCCCGAGTGTGGCTCGTGGTTACCGCTAATGGTACTGAAATTTAACCCCGAGCCACACTCGGGAATACCGCCAGGGGGGTAAAGAACTACTTTAGACAAAATGGGGTTGATTTATTTAAACTGGAGAGTGCAAAATTTGGTGCTGGGGAACTACATCAGCATGTTGACCAAGCATGGATGCTGTCGGAAAATACTTTTTTAGGCTCCATTCACACTAGCGCGTTTTTTGATGCATTTTGCATTTTGCAGAAATGCACGGGAATTTTTTAACATGGGTTCCTATGGAACATGTTCACATCAATGCCTTTTTGTTTCTCTGCATTTTTGGAAAGGGTCAGGGACTTTTTTTCATGCAAAATGCAGCGTTTTGCATGTAATAGAAATCAATGGACAAGCATCAAAAACGCAAGTGCACCGTTTTTGCAGCGTTTTTGATGCGTTTTTGGTGCGTTTTTGATGCGTTTTTGCCTTTTTTTTTTAAAGACTGTAAAAAAAAACTGTAAAAAAAAAAAAAAAAAAACGCTAAACGCAAATCACAGCAAAATCGCGACAAAAACGCGGCAAAAACGCTGCTCAAAAACGTGGCAAGCATGAAAAAAAAACCTCCAAAAACGCTCAAAAGCAACATGCATAGGTGTGAATCGAGCCTTAGATAACAATATGGTATACAAGTTTCACCACTTCCCTGCCAGCCTATTGTCAACTGACAGTTGGGTGGGACATTTATCTGTCCAGGTGGACGGCATGAACGTGCATGATGTTATTCAGCTTGCTTTCCTCCAATGATCCGACTTTTCCTGACACGCCCCCCAAATACCAGGACGGCCATTCACAGGGAAGACAAGTGTTCAGCTGTTTCTTCTCCCCTAGCTCTCCAAACTCATTATGCAGCTGAGAACAGAGGATATGTTAGGGGTATTTATAATGGTATAATATCTATACACAAAATGTTTTGCATTTAATGTATCTTTTAAACTGAATGGGTTGTTTTACAAGGTAAGGTCACATATACTTTAACCACCTCAATACAGGGCACTTAAACCCCCTCCCTGCCCAGACCAATTTTCAGCTTTCAGGGCTCTCACACTTTGAATGACAATTACTCAGTCATGCAACAATGTACCCAAATGAAATTTGTGTCCTTTTTTTCACACAAATAGAGCTTTCTTTTGGTGGTATTTAATCACTAATGTGTTTTTTATTTTTTGTGCTATAAATAAAAAAAGACCGTAAATTTTGTGAAAAATTGCCTTTTTCTTTGTTTTTGTCATAAAATTTAGCAAATTAGTAATTTTTCTTCATAAATTTTGGCCAAAATTTATACTGCTATATATCTTTGGTAAAAATAACCCAAATTAGTGTATATTATTTGGTCTTTGTGAAAGTTATAGAGTCTACAAACTATGGTGCCAATCACTGAAAATTGAAAACATCTGATCAGGCCTTCAGTACATCAGGTGAATCTCATTTCTTGAGGTACTAACAAGTCAGAAAAGTACAAATACCCCCCAAATGACCCCTTTTTAGAAAGTAGACGTTCCAAGGTATTAAGTAAGTAGTATGGTGATTTTTTTAAGTTGTAATTTTTTCCCACAATTCTTTGCAAAAGGAAGATTTGTTTTTTTTGTTTTTGTTTTTTTTTTCAAAATTGTCATATTAAAGTGGAGTTCCACCCAAAAAAAAAAAAAAAAAACTACATGAAAAATCCTAAAAAAAAAAAATACAAAAAAACATTTGGATATTTTTTTTTTTTACTTACCTCTTAATGCCTGTTGCTAGGGGGTCCCTCGTAGTCTGCCTCTTCCAGTGCCTGGGCTGGTGACATCACTTCCCCCTCGGCACAGGAAGGGCTCAGCTCTGCTCCCTCCCTCCTGTCAATCATCTGGGACCCATTACAGGTCCCAGTTGACTGAGCGTCCAATCACGGCGCGCGGCGCCGCTCGCGCATGCGCAGTGGGTGCCAGGCTGTGAAGCCACAGCCTGGCGCCCACAGTTGCAATGCTGGCGCCGCCGAATGGAGGGGAAGACGAGCGGGGCTTCGATCCCCCGCATCGCTGGACCCTGGGACAGGTAAGTGTCCAATTAAAAGTCAGCAGCTGCAGTATTTGTAGCTGCTGACTTTTATTTATTTATTTTTTTTGACTGGACCTCCTTTAACTGGTTATTTCTCTCACAGAGCATATGCATACAACAAATTACACCCCAAAATACATTCTGCTACTCTTACCGAGTATGGGGATACCACATGTGTGGGACTTTTACACAGCCTGGCCACATATAAAAGGCCCAACATTAAAGTAGCACCATCAGGCGATCTACGAGCATAAATTGCACATCTCATTTCTCAACCACCTATTACACTTTTGAAGGCCCTGGAGCACCAGGACAATGGAATTGCCCACAAAATGACCCCATTTTGGAAAGCAAACACCCCAATGTATAATCTATGAGGCATAATGAGTCTTTTGAACTGTTGTTTTTTTTCCAGATGTTTTTGGAAAATGTGGGAAAAAAATAAAAACGCATTTTTTTTACACAAAGTTGTCCATTTATAAGATATTTTCAACACATACCTAAAATGACACCCCAAAATACATTCTGCTACTCCTCCTGAGTATGGGGATACCACATGTGTGAGACTTTTACACAGCTTGGCCACATACAGAGGCCCAACATCCAAGTAGCACCATCAGGCGTTCTAGGAGCATACATTACATAGATAATTTCCAGGCAACCTATCATTTTTGAAGGCCCTTCATATTTCTAACACATAGCATGTACATACCAAGAATGATCGGCCGTGACTTCATCATGGCCGATCACGTGGTAAACAGCCATGCCCAGTGGCTGTTTACCCCTGTCGGTGACGAGTGGTGTCTCAGTGACACGCCGCCACCGACAGTACAGGGCTGCGCGCTCACGATCGCGCGCATGCCCTGTTTAAACAGGCTCTTGTCATATGACGTCCGCCCAGAACAAGAGGCTTACCGCCCCGCCGTCATATGATGGTGGGCGGTAGGCTAGTGGTTAAGTTAAATGGGAAGTGTTCAAATGTAGGGTTGAGTGTATCTGAAAAAATTCCCTTTGACGACTACACTATATTACCGAAAGTATTGGGATATTCCCATAGACACACTCCTAAACCTTGTGGACAGCCTTCCCAGAAGAGTTGAAGCTGTTATAGCTGCAAAGGGTGGACCAACTCAATATTGAACCCTACGGACCAAGACTGGGATGCCATTAAAATTCATGTGTGTGTAAAGGCAAACGTCCCAATACTTTTGGTAATGTAGTGTATTTAGCAGTTGCAAACTGAAATCCATTTCACTGGGATTCCTAGGTCCTGATAAAGGAGAGGCTGCTGATCCATGCAGATGTGCATGCTCATCCCTATTCATACATCTGTAGGTACTTCTATAGTGAGTCTAGCTAAATACTCTTTAGGAGAAGTAGAAGAATCAACTGGATGGGGTCTTTTTTTTTTTGTGTTTGCTTTTTTTCTCCCTGAATAAACTAAAACCCAGGTGCACCCCTCTCCTTCCTCCATATCCACAAATATATGATGTAATGGTTGTAGTGGACTGAATGTACCCCGGGCCCCAGTTGTTTTCAGTTCAGACACCACTAAATTAATTACCACTTCTGCCATTTGTAATTTCCATCGAAGTGTAACGCACATAAGTGTACTGGCCCTTTAACACTCATAATCTCATATCTACTTCATCACAGCTAACTATTTAAAGTGGTTGTAAACCCTGCTATATACCCAATGAGGTAACTGGCCTCAGGTGATACACAGAGATGAAACAAATCCTCCTACATAGGTTGTAGTCCTCACTCCTCTACAGCCTTTCAAAGTGCAGAATTTACACAGCATTCCTGAGCTTCCAGAGGCAGAGTAACACAGAGTAGCACAGTTCAGAGAAAAGAGCTGAGTGTAATCTGAGATCTGAGTCAAGGAAAGAGACACACCCCCTCTACACAATCACAAACCTTTACCTCTCTGCTTTGCCTCCCACCTTCACTGACTAACTAGATCATTCATTAATAGAAAATACACTGCTATTTGTTTAATCAAGCTGAAATCTGCACGTTCTCTCCTTCTGACATTTCGCGTTAAATAAAAAAAAAAAAAAAAAAGGAGTACAGTACACTGCCCAACAAATTGTTTCTGTTTTCCTTACTTGTGGCCAAGTCTCTCTCTGTTTTCAGTTATGGCCTAGTGAAAACACAAATATGGTGTGCACTGTGTCCATGAGAGATTTCTGGCTCTTGACTGTGACATATTAAACTGAAATGTATGCCCCCATTTCTCTTCTTTTATAGTGGCCAAGTACAAATGCTTGCATAATGTGCAGTGAGCCTATACAATATTTATGGCTCCGGTCTGTGAGATATAACATTTTTGTTGTTCTTTCAGGAACAACAATTGGATATGTCTCCCTCTTAAATTACATCCCCAGTGTCAGAGAATGCCTATCAGACGTTTGAGTTGCAGAAATGCGCATGTGCGCAGAATTATTAGCAGAATAGTGAAAAGGCGCGTGCATGCTCACAGGAATGTGCACGGGCATGCGCGCGCTCACAGGCATGCACTCAGTGCACGTTGGCACCAGACGAACTATTTAAGGATGCTCCTGCTCATGTTTAAGTGCTGATTGGTCTTTCAGCTATTCCCTGCAACCTGCTGCTACTCTGCTTGTTCCCTTGTTGTTGACCTGGCTTTTTTTTTTTTTTTTTTTTTAGTGGGAATTAACCATGCTTGTTTTCTGCTGCTGTATGTAAGTCAATGAGTAATGTAAAAGCAAACGAAATTATTATCCATGCAATGTATGTGATTCTACAATACACTATCACTGATGCTGTCCCTAAGAATCATAATGTTCTTTAAAACAACATTTTCAATGTTGCCCTAGATACCTAGACCTAGGTACATATCCCCCAGGCAGTGCCGGGACCAGGTCATACAGCGCCCAGGGCAAAGATGCCAAACTGCATCCCCCCATTCATGATGTGCAAGCTTATGGGACCCTACACCCAGCAGTCACTCACCTTACACTAAACCTTTCTGCCCAGGGCAGGCGTCCCTTTTGCCCACCCCTTGTCCCAGCCCTGCCCCCAGGCCACTGCCCAGCTCCCTATGCCCTTTCTTTGACAAAGCCTTGCCTATTAACCTAGAAATTGGCCATTACGGATTTCTAAGATTTGGCCCCTATTGATTTTATTGGGGTTTGGATTCAGGATCCGAACTTCGGTAACACTGGCTGAATCCGTATGGATCCAAACCTGGATACATCAGGCAGGCTTGTCCCTAAGGGCTTGTTCATACTTGCTATTCAGAGAACCTTTTACAGACGGTGAGGTGGCGTTGTATCCTCACCTGCTTTAACTCCTTGAACCCTGTACTAGCAACCTCATGTATTGCACGCATGTAGCAAAGTCCCGAGCCTCTTTAGGCCTAATGGGAACCTCCAGATTTAGGGACAGCTGACATCCTTCTGTGTAGAGTGGGTTACAAGGCATGGTGGGTGTAATGCAAGGTGGATTGAATGCAAAGATATTTATTGTCTCTTAAACAGAACTGTGGGAGAGAGGGTTGGGGCCAGGACACCCCTAAGTAGATGCACTGTTAATTGGCAGACTCCGAGACTTCTAAAGGCAGACAGCCATGCAGGGAAAGGCATCCAGCTAGACACCGCTGTCTCCTATGGCAACAATCTTGTAACAGTTTCTAACAAAGGTTGCAATGAACTCCTTCACTTCTTCTCCTATTGTAGAACTTCACTCAACTGATCTCCCAGTCTTTCGCAAGACTTCCTGATCCACTTGCCACTGGATCCCCTGAGCTCTTCCAATCTTCTCACTCAGTATCTTCCTCAAGCGCCACCCCCGTATCCCTTCTGGGTCCCTGGCTTGGCACTCACAGATACTCCTCAAGCATCACCCCACTGGCCTGCTTGGCCCCTGGCTTGGCACACAATAATGCTCGGCAAGCGTCACCTCCACTGGCTGGGTCCCTGGCTTGGCACACAATAATGCTCGGCAAGCGTCACCTCCACTGGCTGGGTCCCTGGCTTGGCACTTGCTTAAGTTTTCCTACTTCTTCACCGTCCCCGGCTGGTGAGAATACTGCTCTGGTACTTGCTTCAGCTACTCACAGTGGTCCCCGGTAACAAGGTAGATGGTCCCTTAGTGGCGACAACTTCACCCTCTACCTCCGACCATGACAGGTTCTCCGGCCGGCAGAACCGTTACTTCTGGTTGGACTACAAGCCCGCAGTCCCAACCTTACACTGATTCTTGCATCTGGATAAGCGCCCAGACAGCCTAGCAGCCAGATGTCCCAGGGATAGGCTTTAGGTTTCTGACCTAGCAGCCTGGGGCAATACAACACAGCCATTCAGGTGGCACAAAACCCAGATCACCTGACTCCACCCAAATAAATAGGCTCTCCCAGCAAGACAAGGGACCCAAGAAAATCCCTGCCCATTGGCCGAGACACCCCATTCATTCCTAATCTGTCCTTACAATGCCCTTGTCTTATCTAATGTCACCAGATACCCACCACCTAGTGACAGAAGAGAGAAGTGCAGCAATTCCAGAATTAGGGCAAAATCAATTAACCTCCTGACAATTAGCCAAAGCAACTATCACTTGGCAAATACATTTAATAGCAACCCTGCCTAAACATCGGGGTGCTACACGCAGTTGCAGGAAGATTGCAGAGCTGCCCATTCACTTGAATTGTTGCCAATATTTGGCTATGGCCACCAGAAATAACAGAGGAGATAATTCCTGCCAGGGCTGCAAAGCATCGCAACCATTGCATGTGTACATCCTTGGCCTCTGCAGCTAAAGGGGGTAGCAGATGGGGGGGGGGGGTGACAAAGGCACATGGGGTTTTACCGCACCCCCACCCCCCAACTGCTAGTGCGAACAATCCCTCACTGTAAGCAGATCTGCAGAAGAGGTATGTGAACTGAACAAATATGACATAAAGCAGATTGCATTAAATGGGTTGTAAATCCTCATGGTTTTTCAGCTTAATGCATTCTATGCATTAAGCTGAAAAACCTTTTTTAGTGCTGCAGCCCCCCAGCCCTCCCCGTTTTACTTACCCGGACGCTGTCATCCTCTGTCCAGGAACAAGCACACCATATGTAGCTGGTGTCTCATGTCCCGATTGGATAGATTGATAGCAGCGCAGCCATTGGCTCCTGCTGCTGTCAATCAAATCCAATGACGCGGCCCATAGCTCTCAGCTATGATTAAGCACTGACTACAGTGTGAAACGCGTCAGCTTTCCTGCTTTGCGATGCTGTGGCATCTATTTTTATGATTATACTTAAATAAAGATCGAAGATTACTTTTGAGTGCGGCTGTCCAGGATTTCTCGTTTACCTCTCAATTACCAGCATTGCCTGCACCTGTTACTTCCAGCATGGAGAAAATGTTTGTTCCTCACAGACCTCTTTCAGAGCGGTGATATTTTTCTCTCTCGGACACAGATGCGGGACTCGGGAGCGTGCCCGCATGGGTGTCTACCAAGGAGAGTGCTTCTCCAACGTGGACACTCGATGCGGGGAGGAGCCACCAGCGCCACCGTGGGACCCCAGAAGAGGAGGTTCAGGGCCACTCTGAACTGCACAGTGGAGGTAAGTATAACATGTTTGTTATTAAAAAAAAAAAAAAAAACAGGGTTTACAACCCCTTTAAAGTGTTACTAAACCCCGGACCCTGCATTCACTATATCTGGTCTCCCACAGTACACAGAACATGGAAATTCAATAGTTTTAGTAAATATAAACGGCTAAATACCTTTTTTCATCAGCAGTATATAGCAGTCTTGTGACTTCTATCAGTGTCAGGTTAAAGCTTGTAGGAGGAGTTTTCATTCTACTCTGACTGTCCTATGAGGCTGCAGGACCCCTGACCCTCTGTCTGGACAGTGCTGATTGGTCCTGTGCTGATAACATGCACCCCCCCCCCCAAAAAAAAAAAAACTCTCTAGCAATACACACCAAACTGAGCATGTGCAGCTTGTCCCCAAGCCTCTGTTCTATCAGAGATGGATTGGGGACAGTGAAGGAAGGGGAGGATCAGAGAAGACAGGATCAAACAGCCTTTTTTACACAATGCAGAGGGTTAACCCCTTAGATTCCACCGTGGGTATAACAAGCATGCTTTACTGCATATACAGACTGATTTTACTGTTGTGGGTTTAGTAACACTTTAAGACTGCTTTGAACAAGGCTGCCCAGTCCATATGGTGTGAATGGGCCCTACATTTACTTGCACTTACACACGTTTAGACCTGTTTGGAGTATCTAATCTGCCCCTTGGTGCACAGATTTCTACTTTTCCAATAAGCAAATGCACATTGTGAATTAAAATCAATAAATGCGTTTATAGGCATTGACAAGGGACCTATAAATGAATATAAATACACACCCCTGTGAATGAGGCCCTACATGGTTTTGGTAATAAAACAAAGCCTGTTTTGCCACCAGTAAACAAAGACGGATGTTTCTAGAAAACAGCAGCAACAGATGCCAGTGAAGACGGTTATGCTAAGTGACAGCGGCCTCGGGGCAGAGGAGGCTGACAGCAGCTCAGCGCTATTTATAACAATAACACAATAAATGGTGAATGAATTAAAGTCTTCACCTCCCAAAGGGACGGAAATACCCCCAAAAGTCCTATAATGAAGAAGAAGAATGTCACACAAGTCAGTAAGGTAGATGAAGGATTCAAATAGTTTCCTTTAGAGCCATCTGTTACTTTTTTTAGATCACTATTTAAAAAAAAAAACCAGTAAAATCAGTCTGTATGTGCAGTAAAGCATGCTTATTATACTCACTGTGGAACCTAAGGGGTTAATCCTCTGCATTGTGTAAAAAGGCTGTTTGATCCTGTCTTCTCTGATCCTCCCCTTCTTTCACAGTCCCCAATCCATCTCTGGAGCCTTGGGGGCACTCTGCACATGCTCAGTTTGGTGTGTATTGCTAGAGAGCTTTTTTTTCTCTTGGGAGGATGCATGTGATCAGCATAGGGCCAATCAGCACTGTCCAGACAGAGGGTCAGGGGTCCTGCAGCCTCATAGGACAATCAGGGGAGAATGAAAACTCTTTCTACAAGCTTTAACCAGACACTGACAGATGTCACAAGACTGCTCTAACTGCTGATGAGACTTTCAGGAACAACAATTGGATATCCCTCCCTCTTAGATTGCTGCCCCAGGCCCAAATCAATCTGCTTTCATACTCTCCCACCACTGTGCCATGTGTTTGGCTGTTGTTTCTGTAACCTGCCAGTGTTATTTTTTAGTTTAGCAAAACAACTGCTTTAACTCTGGTTTGTGATTTTGAGGGGTTTTTTTTTTGGTGCACTTTGGGTTGTCATTTTATTAAACTCTGTACGCAATACAGAATTTTATTGAAAATAAGATCAAAAGTCACCAAGTGATTTGTTTTGCCACCTGTTTGACAGTTTGTATGAAACTGACAGCAATACCTTTATTTTTTTTAAGTATATACTTTGTGATAGATTTAAGCTACTTCCGGAACTCAATTATGGTCTATCACTAATACACAAAAAAAAATAAAAATGCTGTCTGAATATGCTACCTAATAATTTTTTTTTTTTTTTTTTTTGGTGGGAATTAACCATGTTTGTTTGCTGCTGCTGCATGTAAGTCAATGAGTAAAGTAATCATCAACTGCTGATGAGAAAAGGTATTTATCAGTTTTTATTTACTAAAAAAAAAATGCATTTCCATGTTCTGTGTACTGTGGGAGACCAGATATAGTGAATGCAGGGTCCTGGGTTTAGTAACGCTTTAAGGTAGTATTAAACACAAAAGCAAACATTTATTATTTTGCAGCTTACTAATTCTTATGCCGCGTACACACGGGCGGACTTTTCGACGGACTTTCCGACGGACTTTCCATTCCGACAGACTTTCGAATGAACGGACTTGCCTACACACGATGAACCAAAGTCCGACGGATTGGTACGTGATGACGTACGACCGGACTAAAAAAAGGAAGTTGATAGCCAGTAGCCAATAGCTGCCCTAGCGTCGGTTTTTGTCCGTCGGACTAGCATACAGACAAGCAGACTTTTCGACCGGACTCGAGTCCGTTGGAAGGATTTGAAACATGTTTTATTTCTAGGTCCGTCTGACTTTTGGGAAACAAAAGTCTGCTGGAGACCACACATGATTGAATTGTCCGGTCTGCCGGACCTAGTCCTAGTTTAACTACGTAGAGGGTTCTTTACTGTAAGAGCAGCAAGGATGTGGAATTCCCTTCCACAGGCGGTGGTCGCATTGATTGCTTCAAGAAACTATTAGATATTCACCTGAATGACCGCAACATACAGGGATATACAATGTAATACTGACATATAATCACACACATAGGTTGGACTTGATGGACTTGTGTCTTTTTTCAACCTCACCTACTATGTAACTATGTAACTATGTAGTCCGTCGAAAAGTCTGCTCGTGTGTAAGCGGCATTAGATGTAATGGCTGTATTCCTTTTTTAGTCTTTCTTTCTTTCTTTCTTTCTTTCTTTCTTTCTTTCTTTCTTTTATTTTACCCTGGTGATCCTTCCAGTAAGTCTGTTGTTTTTCTACAGAGCAAGCTGTCCTGCAGATGCAGATGTAGTTGGGTTGAGACAAACCATGTAACACTGACAGGGGTGCATACACTGATCAGTTTTTATTTATTGTATGTAAAACATTTATTCCAAAAGGAAAAAAAAAATTTGCTGTAACTGATTATTAAAGCGGACCTTCTGTCATTTTTTTCATCTTTCCATCTATTAATTCTTCTGCACTTGTTGTTTTAACTTTGGATAGTAAAACAATTTTTTTTCTGCCAGTAAATCCCTTATACAGCCCACTTCCTGTTTCTTGTCTGGTAAAAAGCCTAGGCTTATGACATCATGAACAGCTCTCTCTCTCACTCTCATGGGAGTTTTCCAGGAAGGGAGGGGGATGAGTCATAAGAGGGCCAATGAGAGCTGCAGGGCTGGAGGTGTGCCTCTGTGTGTCTGTGTAAATCCAGGAAGTGGAATGGCGACAAACTTTTCCCCTTAAAAATCTCCATAGGCGACATTTAACAAATTCTAAAGGTTGCATGTTTTGAGTTACAGAGGAGTTCTAGGGCTAGAATTATTGCTCTCGCTCTAACGATTGTGGTGATACCTCACATGTGTGGTTTGAACACAGTTTTCATATGCGGGCGCTGCTCACATATACGTTCGCTTCTGCGCGCGAGCTCGGCGGGACGGGGCGCCCTTAAAATTTTTACAGTTTTTTTCTTATTTATTTTAACTTTTATTTTTAATTTTTACACTATTCTTTAAAAAAAATGGGTCACTTTTATTCCTATTACAAGAAATGTAAACATCCCTTGTAATAGAAAAAAAGCATGACAGGACCTCTTAAATATGAGATCAGTGAACAGAAAGACCTTTACACTAGAATGCAATAAAAAAAAAAAAATGTAATGTCATTTAAAAAAAAAAAAATTGAATGTCATTTAAAAAAAAAAAAAATGTCTCTTTAAGAGCATTGGGTGGAAGTGACGTTTTGACATCGCTTCCGCCCTGCAATGATATGGAGACGGGTGGGGGCCATCTTCCCCTCACTCATCTCCATGTCAGGCTAGGGAGAGGATCCGATTGCCTCCACCGCTACCGGAGCTCCGGTAAGCGGCGGAGGGCACCGGAGAGTGGCGGGAGGGGGGGGGCCCTCTCCCGCCGCTGATAAAAGTGATCTTGCGGCGAATCTGCCGCAGAAACCACTTTTATCTTGAAGCGGACCGCCCACTCTTGAAGAGGATACCGGGGTTGTGGTATCTAGCTGCTTCCATGACAACGATATTCCTCTTCAAAGTAGCGACGTAAAACGACGGCGGGCGGTCCGGAAGTGGTTAAAGTGGATGTAAACCCAATTCATGAAATTTGAGCTGGGCACATACATCTGCAGTGTTTTGTTATCTCTCTTCAAAGCACTATGTCCCATAGCTTTCTCCTGCTCCCTTCTTCTGTTATCAGCCTGATAACTCCTGATAAGTTCTCCATCACATGTGATAAAAGCAGTCGGAGTTTTGTATTGGGGAGGATGCTCTACATAGATTAGCAGAGCCCTGAACTATTCAAGGATCAGTTCTGAAAGTCTCTACCTATGAGGGAAGGGGGTGTGTTCCTTTACTCCAACCAGCCTTGGCTGTATGCCCAGGCTTCACTGCAGTGTTGAACGGGAAGAGAAAATCTCCTAACATGATCTGAACTTTCTAAACAGTATATAAAGATGAAGACAGCAGATATACAAGTAAAACTTATGTAGGGAGATTTGTTTCATCCCTGTGTATCATCTGAGGCTGTTCACTTCACTGGGTATACATATCTCCCAACCATCCCTGATTCGCCGGGACCGTCCCGGAAATTGATGTATGTACCAGAGTCCCGGCGAATCAGGTCTAAGTCCCGGAATGGAGCCCAGTGAAGGAACAAATTCCGGCACTGGGCTTCAGTGATTCGCACAGAAGGGGCGCACTGGCGCCTGCTTGCAGGAGGAGGAGCTGAGAACGGGAGTACAGGATGGGGGAATGCCCGAGAACAGGAGCGACAACCGTTTAGAGTCATGTGTCCGCTCAGGTCCCTCTTCCTTCTCTCATGAGCACAGCCCGGTGTTGGCTCTGTTAGACGTGCTGCACACTGTCTTCCGCTGCCCCGCCCCCCACTGCCCAGGGATGAGAAAGAGCTGAGGCTGGGGCCGGGGAACGCGACAGCTTCGGTGCCGCTCAGCTGGACAGAGTGCTGCATGCAGAACCTGAGGATACAGGGGACAAATGGACTGGACTGCGACACCAAAGGGACGAAGAGGCTCGGCAGGTGAGGGGTAGCTGTGTACACCGGGAGGAGGGCGGGGATATAGGAACACATGTACTGTGTACTGTATAGACTAGACCAGCCTTTTTCAACCAGGGTGCCCAGGCACTCTGGGGTGCCTTGAGGTTTCTTCAGGGGTGCTTGGCAAAGTGCCTAAAATTGATCAAAAATTGTATACAAGCCAGCAGGTGGATCAAACCTGCCTTTTAGTTACACAAAGCCTTGGGTTTTCATTGTGCACCGTTATGACTTTTTAGACACTGGCATCCTAACAACCAATGATGTCATCAGTTGATAAGAAGGATGTCTGTTGCCTCCACAGCATCCTTGTTTGACCCTCCTGTGCCCCTCTCCCTCAGCACTGGGGTGAAATTAGTTGACTGATAGAGAGAAATTGAGGGAGAAGAGAAACATTGGAATACTAGTCAGTACCAGTGTGCCAAAGTGTATTTGCTTTGAAAGAATAAATCACCTCTAACATTGGGTGTCCTACATGTGGATGGTGCTGCATTGTGTAAAGTTATTAGAATTATTTATTACATTTTAGAATGGGGTGCCTTGAGACTGTCCATCATTTTAAAGGGTGCCTTGAGATTTTCTATAATTTTAAAGGGTGCCTTGAGATTTTCTATAATTTTAAAGGGTGCCTTGACTGAAAAAAAGTTGAGTAACACTGGAGTAGACACTACTGACACTGACTGCACTGTCACATCCTGATGTAAAGGGGAACTCTGATAAAGGGGGGTATGCTGCAGACCATGTTGTAAGGGGAAATGATGCAGACTCCCATGTAAGGGGGGCTCTGGTGACCAGAGACCACCTTACACCAGAGTTCCTCTTTATACCAGAGTCCAGAGCACTCCCACTTAAATCATGGTCCGCAGCGTTCCCCTTTACATCAGGGTTCACAGAGGTTCCCTTTACATCATGGTCCACAGAGGATCCCCTTTACATCAGAGTTTGCAGCGGTCCCCTTTACATCAGGGTTCCCAGAGGTTCCCCTTTACATCAGAGTTTGCAGAAGTTCCCCTTTACATCAGGGTTCACTGAGGTTCCCCTTTACATCAGAGTTCCCAAAGGTTTCCCCTTTACATCAGGGCCCACAAAGGTTCCCCTTTACATCAGGGTCCGCAGAGGTCCCCTTTACATCAGGGTCCACAGAGGTTCCCCTTTACATCACCTCATTAAAAACAACCTTCTTGATCCCCTTCAATCTGGATTCCGCCCTCAACACTCCACAGAAACTGCTCTTTTAAAACTCACAAATGACCTACTAACTGCAAAAACCAATGGACACTATTCTGTACTCCTACTTCTGGATCTTTCAGCTGCCTTTGACACGGTTGACCACCCCCTCCTCCTGAAAAAACTTTACTCCCCCGGTCTCCGTGACTGTGCTCTTCAGTGGCTCTCATCCTACCTATCCCAACGCACCTTCAGTGTCACTAACAATTCTACTTCCTCCACTCCTCTTCCCTTCTCTGTTGGGTTCCCCCAAGGTTCTGTTCTTGGACCTCTTTTATTTTCAATCTACATCTCTTCCCTGGGTCAGCTGATAGCCTCTCATAGCTTTCAATATCATTTCTATGCTGATGACACACAAATCTCTCTCTCCACCCCTCAACTCACTCCATCAGTCTCCTCACGCATCACTAACTTACTAACCGACATATCTGTATGGATGTCACACCACTTCCTCAAACTCAACTTGTCCAAAACCGAGCTTATAATATTTCCTCCCCCATGTGCCTCTTCCCCTGACTTCTCTGTCAAGATCAATGGCACAACCGTCCACCCGTCCCCACATGTCAGGGTGCTAGGTGTTATCCTGGACTCTGAACTCTCCTTTCAGCCCCACATCCAATCACTTTCCAAAGCTTGCCGCCTCAACCTCCGCAACATCTCTAAACTACGTCCCTTTCTAACCAATGAAACCACAAAGCTCCTGATTCACTCCCTGGTCATCTCTCGCCTCGACTACTGCAACTCCCTCCTCATTGGCTTACCTTTATATAGACTATCCCCCCTTCAGTCCATCATGAATGCTGCTGCCAGACTTATCCACCTTACAAACCGCTCAGTGTCTGCTACCCTTCTCTGCCAATCCCTCCATTGGCTGCCACTCGCCCAACTAATTAAATTCAAAATACTAACAATAAGTTACAAAGCCATCCACAACTCTGCCCCCAGCTACATCACTAGCCTAGTCTCAAAATACCAACCTAATCGCCCTCTCCGTTCCTCCCAAGACCTCCTGCTCTCTAGCTCCCTCATCACCTCCTCCCATATCTGCCTCCAGGACTTCTCCCGAGCCTCGCCCATCCTCTGGAATTCCCTACCCCAATCTGTCAGACTGTCTCCAAATTTATCCACTTTTAGGCGATCCCTGAAAACTTTCCTCTTCGGAGAAGCCTATCCTGCCTCCATCTAACAACTGCACTATTTTCTCCATTAGCTCATCCCCCACAGCTATTACCCTTTTGTATAACTTGACCCTCCCTAGATTGTAAGCTCTAACGAGCAGGGCCCTCTGATTCCTCCTGTATTGAATCGTATTATACTTGTATTGTCTGCCCTAATGTTGTAAAGCGCTGCGTAAACTGTCGGCACTATATAAATCCTGTATAATAATAATAATAATAATCAGAGTTTGCAGAAGTTCCCCTTTACATCAAGGTTCACCGAAGTTCCCCTTTACATCAGGGTCCACAGAGGTTCCCCTGTAAACGGGAACCCTGCAGACTCTGATGTAAGGGGGAATTCTGTGCTGGGTTATATTAACCTAACCTGAAGTAAAAGGCAAAATATCTTTTTGTGCTGGGAGGGGTGGTAGAGGATTTATTTTGAGAGAAGTACTGGGGGGGGGGGGGGATTTGGGGGAACTGAGGGGCATGGGGATAAGTGCTAGGATAGGGAAGAAGGGGGAATTGTACTGGGGATTTGAGGAGGGTGGAGGAGGACTTCTGCTAAGGTAGAGGGAAGAAGATTTGTGATGGGAGAGGGATTTGCATGGGAGGATTTTTTTCTGTTTTGTTCTGTTTTGTTTAACCACAAGCCCCTTCCACTGTTAAGCGTTTGGCCACACCCACATTTTACACATGCCGCAGGTCGTTTCCTTTTTACAGTATCCCTCATTCTGAAGTTCAAAAGTTGGGAAGTATGGGTATATGTGAGGGTTTACATCCACTTTAAGTGGGAATTGTCAAAAACCGTGTGTTTGTTTTATATTTATTTTTGACGCTTTTTTGGTGAATGAGTAGGGGCACAATGTACCCCATACTCATTCACATGGGGGAGCCAGGATCTGTGGGCCCCCTTGTTAAAGGGGGCTTCCAGATTCCGATAAGCCCCCTGCCCGCAGACCCCCACAACCACTGCCCAGGGTTGTGGCGAAGAGTCCCTTGTCCCCATCAATGTGGGAAAGAGGCCCTTGTTCTCATCAATGCGGGGAAGAGGCCCTTGTCCTCATCAATGTGAGGAAGAGGCCCTTGTCCCCATGGGGACAAGGTGCTTTGGGGCGAGGGGGCACCCCCTTGTCCCAAAGCATCCCCCCATGTTGAGGGCATGTAGCCTGGTATGGTTCAGGAGGGGGGGCATTCGTTTGCCCCCCCCCCCTTTTCCTGGCCTGCTGGGCTTCATGCTCGTATAAGGGTCTGATATGGATCTTGGGGGGGACCCAATGACATTTTTTTTTTCATTTTGGCGTGGGGGTTCCCCTCAAAATCCATACCAGACCTAAAGCCGCGTACACACGGTCGGACTTTTCGTCTACAAAAGTCCAACGGACGCTGACGGACTAAAGCTGGCTGGTAATCCGATCGTGTGTGGGCTTCTCCGGACTTTCAACTGACTTTTTTAGCCTCAAATTCGACGTACTTTAGATTTGAAACATGCTTCAAATCTTTCCGACGGACTCGAGTCCGGTCGAAAAATCCGCTCGTCTGTATGCTAGTCCGACGGACAAAAACCCACACTAGGGCAGCTATTGGCTACTGGCTATGAACTTCCTTATTTTAGTCCGGTGTACGTCATCACGTAAGAATTCGACTGACTTTTGTGTGATCGTGTGTAGGCAAGTCTGTTCGTTAGAAAGTCCGCCGCAAGTCCGTCGAAAGTCCGCCAAAAGTCCGTCGAAAGTCTGTCGGACAGGCTGTCGGACTTTTGTAGCTGAAAAGTCCGACCGTGTGTACGCGGCATAAGGGTCCGGTATGAATTGGGAGAGGGATCCCATGCCGTTTTTTTGGATCAAATTTATGTTAAAAACTGATCCGATGTGCGTTTCAGATGCGTTCCCATAGAAGGCAATAGCCTGGAATTTGCCTCTGAACCACAGTGCACAAAAAACACACAGGACTCTTCAAATTTGCCATAAATTCGCACTGACCATCAATGCCACCCATCAGTGTCCATCAGTGCCACCTATCAGTGCCCATCCGTGCCCATCAGTGCCCACCTATCAGTGCCCATTCGTGTCACCTATCAGTGGCACACCAAACTCCGACTGATTCGAGCGTGATGACGTACTGCCCTTGCGTCGTTTTTGGTCCGTCGGACTAGCATACAGATGAACGGATTTTTCGATAGGAATCGAGTCCATCGGAAAGATTTGAAACATGTTCTATTTCTAAAGTCTGTCACATTTTTCGACAGAAAAGGTCCGATGAAGCCGACGCACGATCGAATTGTCTGACGGATTCATTCTGTCAGACCTTTGCTGTCGAAAAGTCCGGTCGTGTGTACACGGCATAAGAGAAATAAAGTATAAGGGCTAATGGCCAGTGAAGAGAGGGGGGCTTCTTGGGTGGCCATCAAGGTTCGCTGGGGGGGGCTTGGATGGCCATCGGGTTTGTCCGGCCGGCCAGTATGGGGGAGACCTGTCATCTGCACTGCCCATCACCTCACTTCGTAGTGCGCAACCCGGCTCAGCCTCAGCGCCGTTGTGTTGCTGAAGGGCAACCAATGGCTGTGCAGCAGTTCCGGTTTCTGAAATTCCAGTCAATGAGGCTGTAGCAATGTTCCTGCCCTCCCACTTCTCACAGTAATGTGAGAAGGAGGAGAAAAAATACAGAGGAGAATACGTGAAATAATAAAAGAGGTGAGTGAGTTATTTATGATTCCTGCCATTGAACGGAGTGTAACTTATGCCGCGTACACACGGTCGGACTTTTCGGCTACAAAAGTCCGACAGCCCGTCCGACAGACTTTCGACGGACTTGCGGCGGACTTTCTAATGAACAGACTTGCCTACATACGATCACACAAAAGCCTGATGGATTCGTACGTGATGACGCACACCGGACTAAAATAAGGAAGTTGATAGCCAGTAGCCAATAGCTGCCCTAGCGTCGGTTTTTTGTCCGTCAGACTAGCATACAGACGAGCGGATTTCTGGGTCCGGCGGAGTTACGACGTAAAGATTTGAAGCCTGTTCCAAATCTAAAGTCCGTCAGATTTGCGGCTGGAAAAGTCCGCTGAATGTCCGGGGAAGCCCGTACACGATCGGATTGTCCGTCGTATTTGGTCCGTCGGCGTCCGTCAGACTTTTGTAGACGAAAAGTCCGACCGTGTGTACGCGGCATTACAGGTTATTCTAAAGACGTCTGTAGTGTTGGAATGCATCGTTTTCTCTAAATAAAGAGTTTTTTTTAAAAAAAAGCCATTTATACTTACAGTGGAATGTTTTTACTTATGTTTTTTTGCACAATTGCGTAGAGTTTATATACCATTTTTGTGCGTGTTTGCAAAATTAAAGTGGGCCGGTATGGATGAAGTCCAGGGCCAAATTTTTGTCCCAGTCCAGCCCTATGTTCAGGTGAGCCCGAAAACCACGCCTGAGTGTCAAACTAATTTTGGGGGTTAATGGCACCATAACTCTGGTATTAACCACTTGCCGACCAGCCGCCACAGTTTCACTGCGGCAGTATGGCACGGCTGGGCGAAACAACGTTATGTTACGTCGCTTCGCCCTGTGGCCACCGGAGGCGCGCCCGCTACTCGCCCCAGGAGATGATGAGAGTGCCCGGCGGGCGCGATGACTGACGGGCTTTCACGATCGCTCATGACACACCGAGAACCGGGATCTGTGTGTGTAAACACAGAGATCCTGGTTCTCTGAGGGGAGAAGAGACTGATCGTGTGTTCATACAGAGTATGAACAGCGATCTCTCATCTCCCCTAGACAGTCCCCTCCCCCGTTCAGTTAGAACAGACACTAGGGAACACAATTAACCCCTTGATCGCTCCCTAGTGTTAACCCCTTCCCTGCCAGTGACATTTTTACAGTAATCAGTGCATTTTTATAGCACTGATCGCTGTATAAATGCCAATGGTCCCAAAAATGTGTCAAAAGTGTCTGATGCGTCCGCCATAATGTCGCAGTCCCGATAAAAATCACAGATCGCCACCATTACTAGTAAAAAAAAAAAAAATAATAAAAATACTATAAATCTATCCCCCATTTTGTAGAGGCTATAACCTTTGCGCAAACCAATCAATATACGCTTATTGCGATTTTTTTTTTTTACCAAAAATATGTAGAAGAATATATATCGGCCTAAACTGAGGAAAAAAATCTTTTTTTTTTTTTTTAAATGGTGATATTTATTATAGCAAAAAGTGCAAAATGTTGTGTTTTTTACAACATTTTCACGCTTTTCTTGTTTATAGCGCAAAAAATAAAAACCGCAGAGGTGATCAAATACCACCAAAAGGAAGCTCTATTTGTGGGGAAAAATTTTTTTTAATTTAGTTTGAGTACAGTGTTGGATGACAGCGCAATTGTCATTCAAAGTGCGACAGCGCTGAAAGCTGAAAATTGTCCTGGGCAGGAAGGGGGGGGGGGGGGAGAGTGCCCGGTATTGAAGTGGTTAAGCAATAGTGGCAGCAAAACGCGCATTGTGCAGCAATCACCGTGCAATTTGGAATCAAAGGCAAAATTGCTGCGATTCGGCCCGTGATTCCAAATCGCGAAGTGTAAATGTAAGTGTAAATCGCATTCACACCGGGTCGTTTCAAATCGCTGCAAAAAGCAAGGCGTGTTTGCGTTGATATTACTTGTAATGGCACCCCAATCACGCCATGATTTTGCAGCGATTGTCACGCGGTACATCGAGCTGCAATCGAAATGCGCAACGCTTTCGCCCCAAAAGGAGCTCATGTCCCTTTTTGAGTGACCCGCGTAGCACGTTGCGATTGCAGCCCGTTTCACCGCACGACAACCGCGGCAAAATCACGGGCGCATTTGGGGTGCTATTAAGAAGTATTGGCATCGCAAACGCATCCCGCGTTTTGCAGCGTTTTGAAATTGCGAGCGGAATCGCGATCAGGTGTGAATGGAGCCTAAGCGTGAAGCATGAGATACAAAAAAAAAAAAAATGGTGCAGAAAGCAGATTTATGAATATGATCGTTTTTCCATCGATCAGATTATGAGATTACAGTGTGGAAACAGATATGCGATCGCTAATTTACAATCGTGACAATAATATCTTAACTATTCTATCGATTGAAACCTAATTCCCTGTTCGGCATATCGACTGGATTGTCAGCTACAGAACGATTCTTTATATGGGAAGAGATCGATGTGTATGGCCACCATTGCACTGGCGTTCTCCCTGCAATGGAGGGAAATGTGTTGCCAGACCCAAAATCACTACAAATGTGAATGAAGGGAACACAATACAATGCAGTCCATCACACCCAAACAGCGGATCCCAGACAGTGCAGCCTCTGTCAGCTCTCAGCCCCATTCCTCCCCCAGTATGACGGGGAATGTGGGAAAGAGATGCTCCTTGTCCCACTTTCCATAGAAGGTGGAGGGAGGAGGGAGGCATGGAAGGAGGGGAGAGGAAGAGGAGGGGATGCTGCTGCTGCTGCTGCTGCTGCTACTGCTTGGCTCCTGTCTATCACTGAGCCTGGGAGAAGGAAGAAGAGATCGCTGGGGGCATCGATGGACCCTGTGCTGACCATGAAGCCTGTGCCGGTGGCAAGTGGTACCCTGCTTCTACTGTCAGGTCTGTGTGCATCCCCCCTCCTCCCTACACAGCCAGCCTCTGCCTCTCGCTGCCCCCATCACGCCTGCATGGAAAACATGACTGCTCCATGGTGGGGGCAGCGAGAGGCGGCTGCTGGCTTCATGACTCCGATATAACGCATGGATGTCTGGGGGGGCTGACCATGGATATCTTCTATGTTGCATGCATGATGGCCACCTCTGCTTGCATGCAGAACGTGTAGAAAGAAGCGTAATTTGTGGTAAGAGCTGGTGTGTGCGCTCAGATACCTTGGCTGTATTTCACCGCAGGCGTCTTTGAACCAATATTCTACTTTTTTTGAGTTTGGAACCGGCGATTTGGCATGTCTGGTATATGCCATAAGTGTTGGTGTATTGGAGAGCATTTGAAGAGACCCTGTCATTAGTGATGAGCTTGGGTTCAATCCGAATCCAAGCTGTCTATGCCGGGCCAATCAGTTGTCGGCTATATTAGTTCAATGATGTCACAAGCCTCCTCACCACTTTGTGTACATGCAGCTGATTGTCCTGGTTCAGCCCAGCATGGGGTCAGACCAAATCTGGAACCAAACCCAAGTTCAATGCCGGGCCAATCAGCTCTATGTTCACAAGGTGTTGGGGATGCTCATGACATCATTGATCTAATATAGCAACTGATTGGCCGGGCAATGACAGCCTACTTCCAGGTTCGGACCAAACCCAAGATCATCACTTAGTGACAGGGTCTCTTTAAAGGTCCTCTAATTACACAAAGGTTCCCCAAGAGTCAAAAATGTCAGGAGCATCCCCGACACTTTGTGTACATGTAAGGTCAATAAGGTCAGGAGCATCCCGACACTTTGTGTACATGTAAGGTCAATAATGTCAGGAGCATCCCGACACTTTGTGTACGTGTAGCTGTTGGGGAGGGGATCCCTCAACCGCAGTTGATTGGCCCTGCACTGACAGCTGCCTTTTGGGTTCAGCCCAACATGGGGTCAGACCAAATGTGGAACCAAACCCAAGCCTAATGCCAGGCCAATCAGCTACATGTACACAAAGTGTTGGGGATGCTCATGACATCATTGATCTAATATAGCCGGCAGCTGATTGGCCGGGCAGTGACAGCCTTCTTCCAAGGCTTGGACCAGACCCAAGATCATCACTAGTGAGAGGGTCTCTTCAGAGGTCCTCCAACACAAAGGTTCTCCAAAGGTCAATAAAGTCAGGAGCATCCCCGCAACTTTGCGTATGTGTAGCTTTTAAACTTACAATCCCTTGCCCATAACAGCTGATTGGCCCGGCATTGACAGCTGCTTTTTGGATTCAGCCCAGCATGGGGTCAGACCAAATCTGGAACCAAACCCAAGCTCAATGTCTAGCCATCAGCTCCATGTTCACAAAGTGTTGGGGATGCTCATGACATCATTGATTTAATAAAGCCGTCAGCTGATTGGTTCAGTAATGACAGCTGCCTTTTGGGTTCAGCCAAGTATGGGGGCAAATCAAATCTGGAACCAAACCCAAGCTCAATCCCGGGCCAATCAGCTCTATGAACACAAAGTGTTCGGGATGCTCATGAAGTCATTGATCTAATATAGCAGGGAGCTGATTAGTTGGGCAGTGACAGCCTTCTTCCAAGTTCAGATCAAACCCAAGATCATCACTAGTGACAGGGTCTCTTCAAAGGTCCTCCCAACAAAAAGGTCCTCCAAGACAAAGATTCTCCAAAAGTAAATGATGTCAGGAGCATCCCCAACACTTTGTTTATGTGCAACTGTTGGGCAGAGCATCCCTCACCCGCAGTTGATTGGCTCAACACTGACAGCTGCCTATTGTGTTCAGCCCAACATGGGTTTGGACCAAATCTGGAGCCAGACCCAAGCTTAATGTCAAACCAACCAGCTGCTGCCTATATTAGATCAATGATGTGACGGGCATCCCCACTACTTTGTGTGTGAGCAGGGAATCCCTCGCACACAACTGATTGGTCCATCAAGGAAAGCTACCTTCTGGGTTTAGCCCAACATGAGTTCGGACTGACCCTTTAGCCAAACCCAAGCTCAATGCCGGGCTAATCAGTTGCCGGCTACATTAGGTCACTGATGTCATGAGCATTACCCGACACTTTGTGAACGTGCAGCTTCGAAGCAGGAAATCCCCTGGCTGCAGTTGATTGGCCCAGCATCGACAGCTACCTTTCAGGTTCAGCCCAACATGGGTTTGAACCAAATCTGAAACCAGGCCCAAGCTTAATGCCAGACCAAACAGCTGCCCACAATATTAGATCAATGATGATCACGAGCATCTCCGCCACTTTATCTATGTGCAGCTGCAGAGCCCGGCACTGACAGCTGCCTCCGGGTTCAGCCCAACATTGATTCGGACTGAAGCTGGAGTGAAACCCAAGCTCAATGCCAGGCCAATCAGCTGCCGGCTATATTAGATAAATGATGTGACGAGCATCCCCGTTACTTTACGTATGAGTAGCTTTTGGGTGGGGAATCCTTCGCCAGCAGCTGATTGGCCCGCCTCTGACAGCTACCTTCGGTTTCAGCCCAACGTTGGCTCTGACTGAATCTGGAGTGAAACCCAAGCTCAATGGCGGGCCAATCAGCTGCCAGCTATATTAGGTCAATGATGTAGAGCATCCTCGCCACTATGTACTGTGGCGTATTTGTAGACTATGCACCATGCAGCTGCAGGGCGGGGAATCCCACGGCTGCAGTTGATTGGCCCAGCATTGACAGCTGCCTTCTGGGTTCAGCCCAGCATTGGTTCAGGCCAAATCTGGAGCCAAACCCCGGTCCAATCTGCTGCCAGCTTTATTAGATCAATGATGTCATCAGCATCTCCGCCGCTTTATGTACATGCAGCTGCGGGGCAGGGAATCCCCCGTCTGCAGCTGATTGGCCCGGCACTGGCGACTCCCTCAGGGTTCAGGCCAACATTTGTTAGGACTGGATCAGCAGCCAAAAACAAGCTCATCCCTAAAGCCCAGACCAAAAAAGATTTTTATATTCTTACCTGCAGAGTTTTCCCAATTTTTTTATTGATATGCAACGTGCCTCTGAACTTGTTTGCAAATGTGATTAGTCCAGGAAGAGTTATTTCTCTATCACAGCCTCTTCTCATGTCATATCCCTCTCCTCTTCGGGGAGTGGCTAATTATTGTCTATGCTGGCCTAGCTCCTTTGCCCCTCCCCTCCCTACGTAACCTAGTATGCAGGAGCTGGGGATGGAGTACAGGTGGATACAACAGGGCAGAGGAAGGCAACTTCAGCATGCCAGCTGTGATGAAAATACAAATCCCATAAGGCATTGCTAGACTCTGACAGCCACAGGCTTGACTCCTAGAGGCAGAGGCATGATGGGATTTGTAGTCTGACCGCAGCTGGAGTGCCGAGGATGCCTAGGCCTGCTAGAGTGTCATTTGAGTGACAGCTTTGAGTCTGCTGGGGCTGCTGACATCACATCCAAGATGGCGGCACCCGGCAGCAGTATCTGGGCTTTTGGATATCTATGCAATGGAGGATTTTACAGTTAAATAACATCCATAAAATAAGTGAAATACACATTATTATTATTATTATTATTATTATTATTATTATTACTATTATTATTATTATAATACGAGATTTATATAGCGCCAACAGTTTACGCAGCGCTTTACAATGTATAAGGGGGACAACACAATTACAGTACAGTTCAATACAAAAGTTCAATACACATTTCATCTTATGGGAAGATTGTTGTGGAAATGAACTGTCTGGTCACTTTAAGGGCTGATGGGAGTCATATGGATTGTGCATCTTTTTCTTGGAAGTGGGGAAGGGTTTGAACCTCTTTCGGGTTTATATTTCTGTTGGTGATTAACCCCCCTCGTGTGTCCTGGTGACCAAAATGAAAGTTTTGTGTTGTCACCAGAACAGGAATAGAGGGGAAATCTTCTATTGGGGACACCTATACCAGTAACAACTGTCTGAAAGATTTCCATTACTTTGGAGAGATTTCATGTCACTTCCTGCTGTATCTCTAGAACAGGAAGTGAAAAAAATCTCCAGAATAGGATAAAGCTTGACGGGGGGTTTTACCCAATCCATACTCCATCCAACATACAAAAAAAAAATGTCTATTATCTGCTACGTTACACCTTTAGGGTCAGTTCACACCATAGAAACGCAGTTGGGATGCGTTCCAGATGCTTTATTGTATGTGCGTTTTTGATGCGTTCCATTGCATTCTTCCCCCTCTTTTTTCTTAACCTTAACTACTTGCCGACCAGCCGCCGTCCTCATATGGCGGCAGGTTGGCCCCCCTGCGTGAATCGCCGTAGCTGTACGGCGGACGCTTTAAGGAGTATAGGGGGCGCGCCGCAATGTAGGAGCCAATGCGCTTGGCCTCTATACTCCTTAAAGTGGCCGCCGTATCCGCCGGCCACACGTGATCGCTCCTCAGAGAGCCAGAACGGGGATCTGTCAATGTAAACAAACAGATCCCCGTTCTGACTAGGGTAGGAGAGAGATCTGCTGTTCCTACTGATCAGGAACAGCGATCTCTCTCTGTACTCCCAGTTAGTCCCCTCCCCCAACAGTTAGAAACACCTCCCTAGGGAACACATTTAACCCCTTGATCGCCCCCCTAGTGTTAACCCCTTCCCCGCCAGTGACATTTATACAGTAATCAGTGGCTATTTTTAGCTCTGATCGCTGTATAAATGTCACTGGTCCGAAAAAAGTGTCAAAAGTGTCCGATCTGTTTGTCGCAATGTCACAGTCCCGCTAAAAATCACTGATTGCTGCCATTACTAGTAAAAAAAAAACCAAAATAATAAAAATGCCATAAATCTATCCCCTATTTTGTAGACACTATAACTTTTGCGCAAACCAATCAATATACGTTTATTGCGATTTTTTTTTTTACCAAAAATATGTAGAAGAATACACATCGGCCTAAACTGATTTTTTTTTATTTGTTTTTTGGATATTTATTATAGCAAAAAGTAAAAAATATTGTTTTTTTTTCAAATTTGTCAGTCTTTTTTTGTTTATAGAGCAAAAAATAAAAACGGCAGAGGTGATCAAATACCACCAAAAGAAAGCTCTATTTGTGGGGAAAAAAAAAGGACGTCAATTTTGTTTAGCTGCAATCTCGCGCAATTGTCAGTTAAAGCGACGCAGTGCCGTATCGCAAAAAATGGCCTGGTCATTGACCATTTCATGCTGGGAAGATTTTACCCCCTTCCTGACCAGAGCACTTTTTACAATTTTACAATTTGGCACTGCGTTGCTTTAACTGACAATTGCGCGGTCATGCAATGCTGTACCCAAACAAAATTTGCATCCTTTTTTCCCCACAAATAGCGCTTTCTTTTGGTGGTATTTGATCGCCTCTGTGGTTTTTATTTTTTGCGCTATAAACAAAAAAAGAGCGACAATTTTGAAAAATAATTTTTTACTTTTTGCTATAATAAATATCCCCCAAATTTCTTTTAAAAAACACATTTCTTCATCAGTTTAGGCCGATGTGTATTCTTCTACGTATTTTTGGTAAAAAAAAATCGCAATAAGCTCATATTGATTGGGTTGCGCAAAAGTTATAGCGTCTACAAACTATGGGAAAGATTTATGGCATTCTTATGGCATTTTAATTTTTTACATTTTTTTTACTAGTATTGGCGGTGATCTGTGATTTTTAGCGGTTTTGCAACATTGCGGTTGGCAGAACGGACACTTTTGACACATTTTTTGGGACCACTGACATTTATACAGCGATCAGTGCTTTAAAAATGCACTGATTACTGTGTAAATGTCACTGGCAGGGAAAGGGTTAACACTAGGGGGCGATCAAGGGGTTAAATGTGTGTTCCCTCTCTGTGTTCTAACTGTAGGGGGGGATGTGACTTACTAGGTGAGGAGACATATCGTTGTTCTTACTTAGTAGGAACAAATGACATGTCTCCTCTGCCCTGACAGCGCAGGGATTTGTGTGTTTACACACACAAATTCCCATGCTGGCGCTCGTGCACGCAATCGTGCGCGGCCAGCGGTGATCGTGCCTGCTGGCCACGCGCATCGGGTCTCCCGCCGTACAGCGGCGGCCCTCTGGCGGCCACTAAGGGGAAGGACTTACCCATACGGGATTTCGCCCAGGAGAGCCATTGTGGCGCAGTAAATCTGTGTGAGCCGGTCAGGGATCGGTTAAGGGGGAAAATCTTCCGGTCCTTAAGTGGTTAAATAAGGACATGTGTGTTCCAGTGCTTTTTTGATGCGTTTTACAGCGAACCAGTACAGTCCAGTGCAGGAAAAATGCAGCATGATCTACTTTTCTTTTCTGGAACTGGAGCGCACTGGTGTGAACTAGGCCATTGAAAACCATATAACCTACTTTCCATGCGTTTTTGAGACAGAAAAAAACCCCGCACTGGACTGCATGTGGTGTGAACTGGCCCTGAAACTGAATATATACTTTGTCCAGTAAGTTGGTCTCCGGCCCCCCCCTCCAGTCTTGCCCAGTTGCCCAATCCAGTTCAATCCTCTCCTGGGTTGAAGTTGCTTACTCTGATTTTACTGCACACTGTGAGCTGCTTACATTGTGTATGAGAAGCTCCATTAGGTCAAATACAGCTAGGGTTGCCACCTGTCTGGGATTCACCCGGACAGTCCAGTTTTTGAATCATGTTTCCGGGTTTCAGCCGGCTCAGAACAGGGCCTGGCAGAAGGGTGAGGGGGGGGCACTATGTGCCCCGCATTACTATTCTCTTAGGAGCGCCCAAAGATGTCCCAGGTCTTATACAATCCTATAGTGCATACTAACACTAAGCCCGGGTTCACACCTATGCGAATTAGATGCGGCTTACACCGCATCTAATTCGCAGGACATTTTAAAATACATTCATATGAATGCATCTGGTTCACATATGTGCGTTGCATTCGCACTGCGCATTGCACAAAAAACGTGTTTGTTTTTTGGGCATTGCGGTGCGAATTACAAGCCCCTTATCTTCTATGGGAACGCATCTGATTCGCAGATGCATTGCGTTCTGAACAAGGATTTTCTACTTCTCACTACACCTCCCCCTCTCCCCCCCCCTCTCCCCCCCCTCTCCCTCCCCCTCCCCCTGCTCACTGATCCTGAGCTAAGACGCAATGATTCCTTTGAACAGGAGATTTTTATCTCCTCAGTGAAACCTGAGCTTCAATTCGCACCGCACATGTGTGAACCCGGGCTAAAACAAGTGTTCGACTTGGGCTTGAAGAAAAAGTGGCAACCCCAAATACAGCCCACCTCATTTCCTTGCTGGAGGATGTCCAGCATCATCATCTAGCCCTTTCCTCCCCAGCCTGACTGTCCCCTGGCCTGCCTCTTTCATTGGTTGGATTTCAGATCTTTGATCACAGAGGCTCAGCATCACATGGGGGTCTTACCTTTGGCATGCTTTATGTAGTCTGTCTAGGAACGGCCACTCCTCCAGACTGATATCCACCCATCAAGGCTTTTTGATATTTGCATAACTCCTCCCAAGAGCCGGCCCACTGCTTGTATCAGGACAGAGAGCTCTTGGGAGGAGTACTGAGGCAGGGAGCTGTGATGGAATCTATGTACAACACCCTGCTGGCCCCTCCCACCAGCCATAGCACAGAGAGAACCACAGAGACCCAGTGATGACATCACCGGGTCTGAAATTAGGTATGTAATGAAAACAGAGAGATTTTATTTACAAATGTCATTATCATGATGATGATGGGGGGGGGGGGGGGGGGGGGGCAAAATGTGAACAGATTTCTTTCAGCTTTAAGGCATCCCATACAGAATAAAGCAAGATGTTCTTATCCCGGGTTCATACATATGCCGCCGCACCCGAACGGCCGCACCGTGTCACTAGGACACGGCGCGACCCCAATCTCTTTAAAGACCCACGACCGCGGCTCTTTAACCATGTGATCAGCTGTGTCCAATCACATATAAATATGGAAATTCCGACAATCGGCTCTCATCGCCTCACACTGACAGAGTGTGAGGAGAGGAGAGCCGATCAGCAGCATCTCCTGCAGGGGGCAACAAGACATGTAATCAGGGCACTGATTACAATAAAGCACCACCAGTGCCAGCAATCAGTGCCCACCAGTGCCAGCAATCAGTACCCATTATTGATGCCAGTCAGTGCTGGATATCAGTGCCGCCTATGAATGCTGCCCATCATTGCTGCCCATCAGTGCCACCTATCAGTGCCCATCAGTGCCCATAAGTGCAGCATATTAGTGCGACCTAATCAGTGCCCATAAGTGCCGCCAATCAGTTACCAACAGTGCCGCCTCATCAGCGCACATCAGTGAAGGAGAAAAATTACTTATTTACAAAATTTACTGACAGAAACTAAGAATTTTTTTTAATTTAGTTTTCGGTAAAAAAAAAAAGTTTTTTGTAAAAAATAAAAAAAACAGCAGTGATTTAATACCACCAAAAGAAAGCTCTATTTGTGTGAAGAATATTATAAAAATGTCAAATGGTTACAGTGTAGCACGACCGCGCAATTGTCAAATTGCATCAGATTCGCATATATGTGAACCGAGCCTTAGGCAGCGATGTGCGAACCTTGCAAATCCACTTCCCGCATCGCATGTCTCCCGGCGGCGGTTCACACTGCACTATGCAAACTTTTTTTTTTTTTTTTCATTTTGGGATAAAGGGTTTACATGAATAAATAAAAGCTGATCATTCTAAGCACCCCTGCCAGTTTTAAGTGGTTTGTCTCATCCGTGTAAACTGATACATTCTGCTGGAGAGCTTGTGCTCTCAGACTTGCTGGCTGGTTCACCAGATGAAAATAGAAGTAAGAAAACCTAAAAAGGAAACAAATGCAGCCATCACATCTAAGAATTGGTAAGCTGCAATAGAATAAATGTTTACTTTTGGGTTGAATACCGCTTTAACCACTTGCCTACCGGGCACTTTTACCCCCTTCCTGGCCAGGCCAATCTTCAGCGCTGTCACACTTTGCGGGGTTTTTATTTTTTGCTAAACAAACGAAAAAAGACCAAAAAGAAACCAAACATTTTGCATAGTTTGTTATAAAAAATTGCAAATGGGTAATTTTTCTCCTTCACTGATGGGCACTGATAGGTGGCACTGATGAGGAGGCACTGGTAGGCGGCACTGATAGGCGGCATTGATGGTCACTGATAGGTGGCACTGATGAGGAAGCACTGATGAGCACTTATTGGCAGCACTGGTGGGCACTGTTGGGGCTGCACTGGTAATCAGGATACTGCTAATTACTGCCCTGATTATCAGTGTAGATGTCCCTTTAACCACTCAATGACCAGGCCACTTTTTGCGATTCGGCACTGTGTCGCTTTAACTGACAATTGCGCGGTCGTGCGACGTTGTACCCAAACAAAATTGACATCCTTTTTTTCCCACAAATAGAGCTTTCTTTTGGTGGTATTTGATCACCTCTGCGGTTTTTATTTTATGCGCTATAAACAAATAAAGATCGACAATTTTGAAAAAAACACAATATTTTGTACTTTTTGCTATAATAAATATCCCCAATTTAAAAAACAAAAAAAAAACAAATTTCTTCCTCAGTTTAGGCCGATACGTATTCTTCTACATATTTTTGGTAAAAAAATCGCAATAAGTGTATTTTGACTGGTTAGCGCAAAAGCGATAGCATCTACAAAATAGGGGATAGATTTATGGCATTTTTATTATTATTGTTTTTTTTTTTTTACTAGTAATGGCAGCGATCTGCGATTTTTATCGGGACTGCGATATTGCAGCGGACAGATCGGACACTTTTGACACATTTTTGGTACCATTGACATTTATACAGCGATCAGAGCTATAAATAGCCACTGATTACTGTATAAATGTCACTGGCAGGGAAGGGGTTAACACTAGGGGGTGATCAAGGGGGTTAAGTGTGTTCCCTGGGTGTGTTCTAACTGTAGGGGGGGGGGGGTGGGACTGTCTAGGAGGAGAGAGAGATCGGTGTTCATACTTGGTATAAACACACGATCTGTCTCTACTCCCCTGAGAGAACCAGGATTTGTGTGTTTACACCCGCAGATCCCGGTTCTCGCTCTATCATGAGCGATCGTGGGTGCCCGGTGGTCATCTCGCCCGCCAAACACCTGCATTGGCTCCGGCGTCTCACGCTCGCCCTTAGTGGCCACAATGGGAAGTGACGTAAGGTAATGTCAATTTGCCCAGCCGAGCCAACCTGCTGCAGTAAAACTGGTCGGCAAGTGGTTAAAAGTCAGCAGCTACTTTTTTTTTTTTTTGTAGCTGCTGACTTTTAATAAACTCAAAAATGGCTGGAACTCCACTTTAAATGATACATAAACACTATACACAACCAATACTTAAAGAGGAACTGCAGTCTGCTCACATAACTTGTAATAAAAACATCTTTGCCCTTCTGAAGCTTCCCTCCAACCACTTTGCATATTATTTTATATATACTGCGATTCTGTACTTGCCAAATATGCTGCAGAAATCTCCCTCCACTCCGACTGCATCCATTTTAACTGTGGGCAGTTGAAGCTGCTGCCTGTTCACTTCCTGGATTTACACAGACACACAGAGGCACACCTCCAGCTCTGCAGCTCTCACTGGCCCTCTTATGGCTCATCCCCCCTCCATTCCCGGCAAACTCTCATGAGAGTGAGAGAGAGAGAGCTGTGCATGATGTCATAAGCCTAGGCTAATGACCAGATAAGAAACAGGAAGTGGGCTGTATAAGGTATTTACTGGCAAAAAAAAAAACGTTTTACTATCCAAAGTTAAAACAACAAGACCAGAAGATTTAATAGATGGAAAGATGACTTAAAGCCTTGTAAACGATTTTTCTTGAAAGAATTTCTTACTGGGTTTTATCTGCTTCCTTGCATACCTCCCAACTTTCTGAGATGGGAATGAGGGACACCTATCAGCAAATGTAATCAGGCATAGGACACGCCCCTTGCCACACCCCCTTAAAGGAGACTTGTACAAAAAAACAAGATTGGTTAAACCCACAAGTGCTTTTTTTTACCACTACTGTTCCTTTATATTGGCTTTTGGAATTTACAAATGCAGCAATTTAGAAATCAGATGAAAAGTTTAGTGCTGGGAAACACTTTTTGAAAGATAAAAAGTGCATTTTATATACAACTATATAGATCAGACCAAAATGAAGGACAAATGAGGAGGAATGAGGGACAGAGGGACATTGCTCCAAATCAGGGACAGTTGAGAGGTATGCATACAGTGTGACCATGAAGAATGAATTGAAGCCACCTTCTAACAGGAAATCAGATCACAGCAGCAAAAAAAAGAGATTTGAAGATTTGGAGGAGGCTGAGAGCGATGGAAGGGATGAAGGATACATATTTGAATATATTTTTGGTTTAAACCAGAGTGTACTGTCACTTTAAGACTGGCAGCGTTGGCTGGTTTTCTATGAGGCTTGACATCCGTTGCAGAGGCCCCTCCCCCTGCGTGTTTAGTGGCATTGGCACAACACAGATGTAACTAATATTTGGCCAAATAAGGGAAAGCCAAGCTGAATTCAGCGATCGGCTTATTGTCTGGATACATTATAACACAAGCTTCTTCCTCAATTCATTGTATTGCTCAGTGTCTGTGTGCAGGTGGCAGGAACTCCAGACAAAATACATACACAGGGGCTGCTTTACCTACCAAAGGAGTTGTATTTCCATCCATCCAGTCCTCAGATTTATACAGCTCTGCCACAAAGCACAGCCCTGTCTGCCAGGGAAGATTGCAGTAAGGTAAAACTTAGGCAGGCCATAGACGGTACAAATTTCTTTCCTGCAACCCGTGGTTGCAGGAAAGAAATTTGCACAATTCCCCCATCCACACAGACAGTGCAGACAGAGGAATCCCTCCTGCCGAACAATTGCCTTCTCCGAGCGGGGGAGGGGAGGGCAGGTGGGGGAAGCCATCCCTGCCAGGTGAAGACAGTGATTATTGCTAGTGGCTATACCAGCTGCTAGCAATAATCGCAGGTCAATCAGGCAGGCTGGTTGTACACAAATAGATTGATCAATCAGCTTGGTACATTCAGCCTGTCCATACATGGTTCGAGCCATTTGCAGATCTTGTCCCTTCCAGCCTGTGATTGTATAGTGAAAGGATAGGGAGCAGAAGAACGAGCTCATCTGCTTGTCACTCTGCTCTCTCCTCCTATCAGCCTGTTCCTTGTTAGCACCTTGTGCTGCTTCTCCCTCTACCAGTCTGGATTCCACTGGGAGATCAAGCACAGGTACATAAGCTGCATGCAGCGTTTAAAGTAGAAGGAAAGGTTAAAGGATACATGTATTTTTATGCAGGTATACACAGCTCTGTAAATGGGCCCCTAGACTAGTATACAGCTGTGTGGATGGGCCCCATAGACTAGTATACAGCTGTGTAGATGGGCCCCATAGACTAGTATACAAGCTGTGTAGATGGGCCCCATAGACTAGTATACAGCTGTGTAGATGGGCCCCATAGACTAGTATACAGCTGTGTGGATGGGCCCCATAGACTAGTATACAGCTGTGTGGATGGGCCCCTAGACTAGTATACAGCTGTGTAGATGGGCCTCTAGACTAGTATACAGCTGTGTGGATGGGCCCCTAGACTAGTATACAGCTGTGTAGATGGGCCCATAGACTAGTATACAGCTGTGTAGATGGGCCCCTAGACTAGTATACAGCTGTGTGGATGGGCCCCATAGACTAGTATACAGCTGTGTATATGGGCCCCATAGACTAGTATACAGCTGTGTAGATGGGCCCCATAGACTAGTATACAGCTGTGTATATGGGCCCCATAGACTAGTATACAGCTGTGTATATGGGCCCCATAGACTAGTATACAGCTGTGTATATGGGCCCCATAGACTAGTATACAGCTGTGTATATGGGCCCCATAGACTAGTATACAGCTGTGTGGATGGGCCCCATAGACTAGTATACAGCTGTGTAGATGGGCCCCATAGACTAGTATACAGATGTGTAGATGGGCCCCTAGACTAGTATACAGCTGTGTGGATGGGCCTCATAGACTAGTATACAGCTGTGTGGATGGGCCCCATAGACTAGTATACAGCTGTGTAGATGGGCCCCATAGACTAGTATACAGCTGTGTAGATGGGCCCCATAGACTAGTATACAGCTGTGTATATGGGCCCCATAGACTAGTATACAGCTGTGTAGATGGGCCCCATAGACTAGTATACAGCTGTGTAGATGGGCCCCATAGACTAGTATACAGCTGTGTAAATGGGCCCCATAGACTAGTATACAGCTGTGTGGATGGCCCCCATAGACTAGTATATAAGCTGTGTGGATGGGCCCCTAGACTAGTATACAGCTGTGTAGATGGGCCCCATAGAGTAGTATACAGCTGTGTAGATGGGCCCCATAGACTAGTATACAGCTGTGTAGATGGGCCCCATAGACTAGTATACAGCTGTGTGGATGGACCCCATAGACTAGTATACAGCTGTGTAGATGGGCCCCATAGAGTAGTATACAGCTGTGTAGATGGGCCCCATAGACTAGTATACAGCTGTGTGGATGGGCCCCATAGAGTAGTATACAGCTGTGTAGATGGGCCCCATAGACTAGTATACAGCTGTGTAGATGGACCCCATAGACTAGTATACAGCTGTGTGGATGGGCCCCATAGACTAGTATACAGCTGTGTGGATGGGCTCCATAGACTAGTATACAGCTGTGTAGATGGGCCCCATAGACTAGTATACAGCTGTGTAGATGGGCCCCATAGACTAGTATACAGCTGTGTGGATGGGCCCCATAGACTAGTATACAGCTGTGTAGATGGGCCCCATAGACTAGTATACAGCTGTGTGGATGGGCCCCATAGACTAGTATACAGCTGTGTAGATGGGCCCCATAGACTAGTATACAGCTGTGTGGATGGGCCCCATAGACTAGTATACAGCTGTGTGGATGGGCCCCATAGACTAGTATACAGCTGTGTAGATGGGCCCCATAGACTAGTATACAGCTGTGTGGATGGGCCCCATAGACTAGTATACAGCTGTGTAGATGGGCCCCATAGACTAGTATACAGCTGTGTAGATGGGCCCCATAGACTAGTATACAGCTGTGTAGATGGGTCCCATAGACTAGTATACAGCTGTGTAGATGGGCCCCATAGACTAGTATACAGCTGTGTAGATGGGCCCCATAGACTAGTATACAGCTGTGTAGATGGGCCCCATAGACTAGTATACAGCTGTGTAGATGGGCCCCATAGACTAGTATACAGCTGCATATACAGTATTACACCCTTGTTAATTAGCTTAATATATTTCACAAACTGAATGTATTTCTATATAAATGATCTCATTACATAAACTTTACAGGACAATCCTACTTTCCCTTTCAAACATGAAATCAGCTGACAGCGAAATAAAAGGAAAATAAATTATTACTGACTGCGCCCACAGTAGGAATTTTGGCAGCGCTGTCTATTTCCTAATAGAGATGAAAGATACTCTCACCATTTTTAGATCCAAGGAAAAAAAACAGATGACATAAAGTTACTGTAGATCACTTTTTGCTGCTGTGTCTCCATTTGGGTGAATACTCCTTACTTCCTGTGTGGTCACCGCGAGGAAACATTTTAATCTAAAGTTTCTTATTTTTTACACTTGCTTGCTCTTCCACATTTCATTATGTTAAAGGAGATCTAAACCTTAATTGGATCCCATTATGGAGTGGGGGGGGGTGGGGGGGTCTCATTATAAAAAAAAACTGGTGAATCGTCTGTGCCATCTAGTGGCCATAATGCAGTATTTTCCTGATTAAGATATTGTAGGAAAAATACTGCATTATGGTCGCTAGATGGTGCTTACAATTGTAGAAAATAATCATATTAGATAGAATATGGTGGTTTTTTGTTGCAGCTGTACAATTGATTGTTAATTGCCAATATAAACTATATATATATATATATATATATATATATATATATATATATATATATATATATATATACACTATATTGTCAAAAGTATTGGGACACCTGCCTTTACACGCACATGAACTTTAATGGCGTCCCAGTCTTAGTCCGTAGGGTTCAATATTGAGTAGGCCCTCCCTTTGCAGCTATAACAGCTTCAACTCTTCTGGGAAGGCCGTCCACAAGGTTTAGGAGTGTGTCTATGGAAATGTTTGACCATTCTTCCAGAAGCGCATTTGTGAGGTCAGGCACTGATGTTGGACGAGAAGGACTGACTCGCAGTCTCCGCTCTAATTCATCCCAAAGGTGTTCTATCGGGTTGAGGTCAGGACTCTGTGCAGGCCAGGCAAGTTCTTTCACCCCAAACTCGCTCATCCATGTCTTTATGGACCTTGCTTTGTGCACTGGTGGGCAGTCATGTTGGCACAGGAAGGGGCCATCCCCAAACTGTTCCCACAAAGTTGGGAGCATGAAATTGTCCAAAATGTCTTGGTATACTGACGCCTTAAGAGTTCCCTTCACTGGAACTAGGGGGCCAAACCCAACCCCTGAAAAACAACCCCCCACCATAATCCCCCCACCAAATGATTTGGACCAGTGCACAAAGCAAAGTCCATAAAGACATGGATGAGCGAGTTTGGGGTGGAGAAACTTGACTGGCCTGCACAGAGTCCTGACCTCAACCTGACAGAACACCTTTGGCATGAATTAGAGCGGAGACTGTGAGCCAGGCATTCTCCTCCAACATCAATGCCTAACCTCACCAATGCACTTCTGGAAGAATGGTCAAACATTCCCATAGACACACTCCTAAACCTTGTGGACAGCCTTCCCAGAAGAGTTGAAGCTGTTATAGCTGCAAAGGGTGGACCAACTCAATATTGAACCCTACGGACTAAGACTGGGATGTCAGTAAAGTTCATGTGCGTGTAAAGGCAGGCGTCCCAATACTTCTGGTAATATAGTGTATGTGTATATATATGTATATATATATATATATATATATATTTATATTTATCCAGCCTTACCTGGTTCCTCCTCTCCTATCAACATTCTTTAAATAAAGCAATTACTTTTATTACAGACCATATTTTAGATCCAGTGATCTCATGTCTGGGTCTTGTTGCTTCTCTATGCAATGCAGGCACATGATGGATGGTGGGAGGGGCCAGCAAGGGGCTGTACATAGCTTTCTGAGAACATCCCAGCTCCCTGCCTCGGTACTCCTCTGAAAAACCTCAACCCTGAAGCAAGCAGTGGGCCGGCTTTTGGGAGGAGTTATATAAATATCAAAATGCCTTGATAGGTGGCTGTCAGTCTGGAGGCGGAATACTGTATTTGCATGCAGACCACCCTTGGTAACGCCCACATGCGATGCTGAGCCGCCATGATTGAAGGATCTGAAATCCAATGAATGCAAGGGGCCGGCCAGGGACAGCTAGGCTGGGCAAGAAAGTGATGAATGATGCTGGACGTTCTCCAGCCAGGAAATGAGGCGGGTTCTATCTGAGTTGCTGCAGGTTCTAATGCACATTGTGAGAAACGCACAGTGTGAAGTGAAACCAGAGTAAGCAATTTCAGTCCCGGAGAGGATCCCTTACAACTGTGCAAGGCTGAGGGGAAGGCCGGAGGTCAGATTTAAGTTTTCGTTCTTAGGCTTAGATATCTTTTATTTTTGCCTTTTCAGACATTTGAGTTTATTCTAAAATACATTTGCATGTTTTTTAATAGACCGTGGTCTTTTGTAAATACACATTGTAAGTATTGTAAGTACACATCCCGAATACAGAATATGCAAAATAATTAAAAGTACAAACAGGAAGAATAGAAATGAACTTTTAATATTCAAATAATATGAAAGTAGGAGAAACACTTGAACATATCCATCTTGAAAAGCTTAATTTCTCTGGAACCAGAGACAACGGAGGATCACAAACTTCTCTTTTATCTGAGTGGATGATGCAAAAAATTGTTTGCATTTCCTAATGACAGCCAACCACATTCCAAATTTAAAGTGCCCCCTTCCATCAGGTGTTCCCAGCAGAGTGCCCCCTTCCATCAGGTGTCCTCATCAGGGTTCCCCCTTCCATCAGGTGTTCCCAGCAGAGTGCCCCCTTCCATCAGGGGTTCCCGGCAGAGTGCCCCCTTCCATCAGGTGTTCCCAGCAGAGTGCCCCCTTCCATCAGATGTCCCCATCAGAGTGCCCCCTTCCATCAGGTGTCCTCATCAGGGTGCCCCCTTCCATTAGGTGTTCCCGGCAGAGTGCCCCCTTCCATCAGATGTCCCCATCAGAGTGCCCCCTTCCATCAGGTGTCCTCATCAGAGTGCCCCCTTCCATCAGGTGTTCCCAGCAGAGTCCCCCCTTCCATCAGGTGTCACCATCAGAGTGCCCCTTCCATCAGGCGTCACCATCAGAGTGCCCCCTTCCATCAGGTGTCCTCATCACAGTGCCCCCTTCCATCAGGTGTCCCCAGCAGAGTGCCCTCTTTCATCAGGTATCCCCATCAGAGTGCCCCCTTTCATCAGGTGTCCCCATCAGAGTGCCCGCTTCCATCAGGTGTCCTCATCACAGTGCCCCCTTCCATCAGGTGTCCCCAGCAGAGTGCCCCCTTTCATCAGGTGTCCCCATCAGAGTGCCCCCTTTCATCAGGTGTCCCCATCAGAGTGCCCCCTTCCATCAGGTGTCCCCATCAGAGTGCCCCCTTTCATCAGGTGTCCCCATCAGAGTGCCCCCTTCCATCAGGTGTCCCCATCAGAGTGCCCCCTTCCATCCGGTGTTCCCAGCAGAGTCCCCCCTTCCATCCGGTGTTCCCAGCAGAGTCCCCCCTTCCATCCGGTGTTCCCAGCAGAGTCCCCCCTTCCATCAGGTGTTCCCAGCAGAGTCCCCCCTTCCATCAGGTGTTCCCAGCAGAGTCCCCCCTTCCATCAGGTGTTCCCAGCAGAGTCCCCCCTTCCATCCGGTGTTCCCAGCAGAGTTCCCTCTTCTATCAGGTGTTCCCTGCAGAGTGGCCCCTTACATCAGGTGTCCCCATCAGAGTGCCCCCTTCCATCAGGTGTCCTCATCACAGTGCCCCCTTCCATCAGGTGTCCCCATCAGAGTGCCCCCTTTCATCAGGTGTCCCCATCAGAGTGCCCCCTTCCATCAGGTGTCCCCATCAGAGTGCCCCCTTCCATCAGGTGTCCTCATCACAGTGCCCCCTTCCATCAGGTGTCCCCATCAGAGTGCCCCCTTCCATCAGGTGTCCCCATCAGAGTGCCCCCTTCCATCAGGTGTTCCCAGCAGAGTGCCCCCTTTCATCAGGTGTCCCCATCAGAGTGCCCCCTTTCATCAGGTGTCCCCATCAGAGTGCCCCCTTCCATCAGGTGTCCCCATCAGAGTGCCCCCTTCCATCAGGTGTCCTCATCACAGTGCCCCCTTCCATCAGGTGTCCCCATCAGAGTGCCCCCTTCCATCAGGTGTCCCCATCAGAGTGCCCCCTTCCATCAGGTGTTCCCAGCAGAGTGCCCCCTTTCATCAGGTGTCCCCATCAGAGTGCCCCCTTTCATCAGGTGTCCCCATCAGAGTGCCCCCTTCCATCAGGTGTCCCCATCAGAGTGCCCCCTTCCATCAGGTGTTCCCAGCAGAGTCCCCCCTTCCATCCGGTGTTCCCAGCAGAGTCCCCCCTTCCATCCGGTGTTCCCAGCAGAGTCCCCCCTTCCATCCGGTGTTCCCAGCAGAGTCCCCCCTTCCATCCGGTGTTCCCAGCAGAGTCCCCCC
This sequence comes from Lithobates clamitans, assembly GCA_037952925.1. NCBI lineage: Eukaryota > Metazoa > Chordata > Amphibia > Anura > Ranidae > Lithobates > Lithobates clamitans. Next base: position 210,395 of record JBBGZY010001618.1, on the reverse strand, counting down.
TTCCATCAGGTGTTCCCAGCAGAGTCCTCCCTTCCATCCGGTGTTCCCAGCAGAGTTCCCTCTTCTATCAGGTGTTCCCTGCAGAGTGGCCCCTTACATCAGGTGTCCCCACCAGAGTACCCCCTTACATCAGGTGTCTTTATCAGAGTACCCCCTTCCATCAGGTGTCTTTATCAGAGTGCCCCCTTTTATCAGGTGTCTTCATCAGAGTGGCCCTGTACCTTTTGGTGCCAGGCAGGTCTGGATAAAGGACATTCCACCTCTGTCCTTCTGTGATTCTTGGGTCATGCATGAGACATCATTGATTGTCAGGGCGTCAACAGTCTTAACAAGCAATTTCTCCCAGAGGAGAGGGACAACCTTTGTTGGGGACTGGCTGGCGGTCCGGGTAGAACTGTCCAGGTCCAGACTATGGTCCACCATTTAGTGATGCCTGCTCTATGTCATTGTACTAAACAGCCAAGTGCACAGATTCGGTGAAGTGGGGTTAGACAAGGCTCATAGGGTCTCTTAAAATTGGCACGAGCCGTTGACACTCTATAGACACTCCACAATACCGTCCTCCTGATCTGGAGATCTCAGCAATGTGATGACTATAAAAGTGAAGTCCCCTCCCTGTGATCCATCTGTCTCCTCTTCTGTACAGATCTACAATCTTTATATTAATCCGACATTGTTCTCTTTTGTTCTGCAAAGTGATTTTGCTAAGCTGGGCCGATGACGAGTCCATTTACCGGATGGCCAAACGGCCGAGCCTTCATCTACTCAGCAGACTAAATCCTGCTGAGAAGAGTTCTGGTGAGTTTAGGTTGGAATGAATAATCCCCCCCAATGCTGTATATAATAAAACGCACTTACATCTGTTCTTTGTTAATGGAGGCTTTATACTAGGAGGTGAGTTATGGGGGCTCATGCACATAGGCGTAAAAAAATAAATAAAAATGCTGCATTCAGATCCATACTGCGTATAGCTTTTTTTATGGATCTGTCCGCAGTAGTTTTGTATATTTTGGACCCCTGCACACTGCTGACATCAAATGAATCTTGTGTGGCATAAAATTCATGAAGAAAATTCTGCATCCATGGTCAGTATTTCTGCGTAAAGTTGATCTTCGTGTTCCTTCTAACCTTGCGCTTTTTTTTTAAATCCCTTCTTACCCCTTATGCTTGGTTGTCCTCGATTCACATTCTTACCTCCTTAGCAATTTAAGCATTGTCCTAGTGTGATACAGGAGTCCTGCCATAGCCGGCCATCTTGGTCCACCTCAGGCATTGAGAGCCAGTGGCCTCTCTTGAATTCTGGCAGCTGCAGCCCAATGATGTTCACCAGGCCCTGCCCACTGGCCACTATGAGTCTCTGCTTCTGCAGCCTCCTGGACGGGGCTTTTTTCTCAGAGAATAGGTGCAGGAACTCCACCTTCTTAGTTACCCTTTATCTCCCCCCCCTACCCAACTCCCAGTACCACCCCTTTTAGAGAATACAGGACCAAGTATCATTTTGTGGTCCGAAATAGATCTATAGATCAATAGATCCCTCCCACAACAAAAGACCTCCCCAGCAACAATGGACCCCCGCAACATAAATACCTCCCCAGCAGCAATAGATCCCCCCAGCAACAATAGACCTCCAGCAGCAACAACATATCTCCCAGCAGTCAACATCAATAGACCCCTCTCTTAACAGTAGATCCCTCCTAGCAAAAATTGACCCCCCCCCCCGCAACATAAGACCTCCCCAGCAACAATAGATTCCCCACACAAAAATAGATCCCCTCCAGCAACAATGGAACCCTCAGCATGCATCATGAATAGACCCTCCAGCACACCTCAGCACCGCTTGCCATTACATACATTCAGTGCTGGAGGTGCCGGAACTGCGTTCCCCTACGTTCCTGCTGAATAATGTGACGTCACGTGTATCCCAGGGGGCTATGAGAGCAGAAACTCACAGCAGCCCATGGATGGGCCTGGTGCACACGCTGGGGTGCAACTGTCAGAAATCAAGAGAGGCTGCTGGCACTCAATGACTGAGGAGGACCAAGATGGCAGGCTGTGGCAGGAAGTGCCGGACCTGCGTTCCCCTACGTTCCTGTTGAATAATGTGACGTCACTTTTATCCCAGGGGATTATGAGAGCAGAAACTCACAGCAGCCCATGGATGGGCCTGGTGCACATGCTGGGGTGCAGCTGCCAGAAATCAAGAGAGGCTGCTGGCTCTAAATGACTGAGAAGGACCAAGATGGCAGGATGTGGCAGGATCTGCAGATTCCAACAGGACAACGTTATTGCTGGGCAGATACAGTATGTGAGTCAGGGACAAGCAAGTATTAAAGCAAGCAACCAAGGATTAGCAAGTATTAAAAAAAAGAAAAAGTGCTGGGTAAGGAATGCAAAGTTCCTCTTTATGCAGAAATACTGACCATAAATGCAGAATTTTGGCCTTCGATTTTATGCACTGATGTGGTATCCTGAGAGGCTGTGGGGGGGGGGCAAGGTCTGTGTTTTCCATTCCTAGAGAGGTGGTGAGTGTGGGAGATAAAAGCTGGCTATACAATAGTAGATTTTTGTACAAACATTCATACGAAAATTCTATGGCTGGATGAACGCCATTCGAAAGTGCTTCAAAATTTTGTTTGCTTCTAATATTTGATTTTGGAATGAATTTCATTTTCCAAATAAAAACCACATACACTGTTAGAAATTCGTTAGTTCTAAAAATTTTCCATCCCACTCCTTCAGTTTTCTCATCCCAGTGGTTGAAAACGAATGTCGATTTGACAACACTAATGGGGCGTACACACGGTCCGACTTTTTGACCGCACTGGTCTGACGGACGCCGATGGACCAAATCCTGCGGACAATCCGATCGTGTGTGGGCTTCACCGGACCTTCAGCGGACTATTCCGGTCGCAAATCTGACGGACTTTAGATTTGGAACATGCTTCAAATCTTTACGTCGTAACTCCGCCGGACCCAGAAATCCGCTCGTCTGTATGATAGTCCGACGGACAAAAACCCACGCTAGGGCAGCTATTGGCTACCAACTTCCTTATTTTAGTCCGGTGTACGTCACCACGTACGAATCCATCGGACTTTGGTCTGATCGTGTGTAGGCAAGTCCGTTCGTTAGAAAGTCGGAAATCCGTCAAAAGTCCGCTGGAAAGTTTGTCGGACCAGTCCGGTCGAAAAGTCCGCCCGTGTGTACGCGGCATAACAATTAGAAAATGAAATGAATGTTCTTAACCCCTTCCCACTGGCCGCCTCCCGGCCATTTAGGGGTTCTAAACGCCGGGAGGCGGGGACGGGCATTCGGGTCATGTGACTGCCGTGATTGGCTGTCACAGCGGTCGCATGATCAGAAAGCTCCCGATGGCTAGTATGCATTGGGAGCTTTCGGGTAACTGCCAAGCTATCGCGCTGGGAGCACGCAGGGAGCACAGTAAGTTTTTTAAACAAGGCCACATATATGTGACCGCTCGGCATGAAAGGCAACATGCCAAGAGGCCGTATATGTGCGTTCGGCCGGCATGAAGAGGTTACGATGAAAAATTTTGCACAAAATTGTACTACTGTATATCCAGCTTACATTGTTTAGGCAAATGAAGGCCTGTTATACCCAGTGCATGGACACATGTAAACCCATGTGCTGGAATCGAAAACTGAGCTAGAGGATTGGAAGAATTTTCTGGATGCGAACATTTTACAGATGTTTTTTGCGTCTAAGCCCTGATTCACACTGCTGCGACTTCTGGTGCGACTTGCTGCAAAAGAACGTTGCAAGACAAGTAAAAACACATTCATTACAATGGGTGCTGTTCTAATTGCTGCGACTCTAAAAAAAAATAGTTACTGCACTGCTTTTCTGCATCTTTGGTGCGACATGAGTGCCATAGAGTGCAATGTTAAAATCACAAAAGTCGCAAGGTAGTCATATCTTTCTTATGCCGCGTACACACGATCGGACTTCTCGTCGGAAAAAGTTATGACGGCTTTTCCAACGGGATTCCGCTCAAGCTTGCCTTACATACACACGGTCACGCAAAAGTTCGCTGAACTTACGACCGCCAAGAACGCGGTGACATACAACACTACGACGATCTGAGAAAATGAAGTTCAATGATTCCGAGCATGCGTCGAATTGTTTCCGAGCATGCGTAGGAATTTTGCGCTTCGGAATTGCCACAGACGATCGCATTTTCGGATAGGAACTTTTCCCGACCGAAAAATTGAGAACATGCTCTCATTCTTTTGCTGGCTGGAATTCGGTCAGCAAAAGTCCGATGGAGCATACACACGGTCGCATTTTCTGATGAAAAACTCTCATCGGTCTTTTGCGGGCCGAAATTCCAACCGTGTGTATGCAGCATTAGTCGTATCTTATCTTCGCAACTCTGGCTGCAACTTCAGAGGGTTTTTTTTTAAGCCAAAGTTACATGAAAGTTGCACTGAAGTCGCCATGCAAAGTCACACTGGAAGTGGCACGGCTTTGGGGTCGCAGCAGTGTAATCCGGGCCTAAAGATGTGTAAATGGAAGCTCAGTGCGGACCATGATGTGTATTGCCAGCAAAATCCTGCGTAAATATCAATATTTTATTACGCCCGTATGCATGAGCCCTTATTTGTAACATACGGCCTAAACTGTGTGTATAAAACATCTTACCCGGGATGCCTACCTACCTCTACTGTCATAACAAACATGTCCCTGACTAAGCGTGGCTCTCCCATAATACAAGATTACAGTGTTGTCGTTTCTGTGCGATAAGTGCAACTAATGTTAAAAGTGATTCAAAACATAGTTTTTTTTTCTTCTTTAAAATACCAAACATGTTATACTTACCTGCTGTATGCAGTGGTTTTGCACAGAGCAGCCCTGATCCTCCTCTTCTCAGGTCCCTCGCCAGCACTTCTGGCCTTCCCCACCAGCAGAGTCTCTCTCATAGCAAGCTGCCCACTATGGGAGCACTTGTGTGAGCTTGCTTCCAAGCCATGGTGTGTGTGTCCATAGACACACACAGCAAGACTAGGCCCCGCCTCCCCACTGGCTGTGATTGACGAAGGAGCCAATAACTCACACTACTGTCTATGAGCCAATGTGGAGGGAGAGAGCTGAGAGATTGGGCTCAGGTAAGTATGGGGGGGGGGCTGTATACAGAAGGCTTTTCACCTTAATGCAGAGACCCTTACCACTTTGAACTAAACTGCCAGAAATCCAGTATTCCTGAGGACCCTTCAGCATTATCTTAAGCAGTCTTATCAGCCATGTCCATTCTTTTCTGTGTACAGAACCCCCCCACCCCCCATGTTGTAGAGATAAGAAGAAGGGTCCTGTAGTCCTAACAATTTTTTAGTTGTGTCCTTGGGTGTCTGTGCTGCTAATCCATAGATACAATACAGGGAGTGAGCATTCTCATCCTTGGGCAGGAAGTGTGTTATTGGCAGGATCACCAGGTGAGAGAAAGAGAAGCCTGAAAAAAGATCCACCACATCCAACGACTGCACTCCATTCCTTTTTTGTTTTGGGGATTAGATATGCCTGAGCTCACATTCACACTCCTCGAGAAACACATGAAAAATGCATGTGGTGCCATTAACGGTACCAGGTTTGCATGTGCAGGTAAGTATGGAAAATATGCCAAAACATGTGTTTTAACAAGAATTTTAGCCGCACCTGTCATGTGTATGGCAGCCCATTAAAATTAGTGGGCTGCCCTAGTGGTGTGAATAGGGGCTCAACCACTTCCCATTGTATAATGTGAAAGATGATGTTACGCCGAGTAGATAGATGCCTAACATGTCATGCTTTAAAATTGCGCACACTCGTGGAATGGTGCCAAACTTTGGTACTTAAAAATCTCCATAGGCGATGCTTTAAAAAATGTTTACAGGTTACCTGTTTAGAGTTACAGAGGAGATCTAGTGCTAGAAATATTGCTCTCGCTCTAATGCACGCGGCGATACCTCGCGTGTGATTTGAACGCCGTTTATATATGTGGGCACGACTTACGTATGCGTTTGCTTCTGTGTGCGTGGACGGGGGCGCTTTAAATATTTTTTTTTTGTATTCTTTAATTTACATTCGCTTCTGCACACGAGCTCATCGGGACGGGCGCAGTTAAATTTTTTTTTTTTTTTCTTATTTATTTTACCTTTTATTATTTTTTTTACACTGTTTAAACAAAAAAAATTGTGTCACTTTTATTCCTATTACAAGAAATGTAAACATCCCTTGTAATAGAAAAAAATCATGACAGGACCTCTTAAATATGAGATCTGGGGTCAAAAGGTCCTCAGATCTCATATTTGGACTAAAATGCAAAAAAGAAAAAAAAAATGTCATTTGAAAAAAATGACAACAAAAAAATGTGCCTTTAAGACCGTATGTAATAAAAAAAAATGTCCCTTTAAGAGCGTTTTGACGTCGCTTCCATCCTGCAATGATATGGAGACAGGTGGGGGTCATCTTCCCCTCACTTGTCTCCATGTCAGGCCACAAGGAGGACCCGATCGGCTCCGCCGCTGCTGACGGCTCCGGTAAGCGGCGGTGGGCACCGGAGCACAGCGGGAGGGGGGGACCCTCTCCCGCTGCCGATAAAAGTGAACTTGTGGCGAATCTGCCACAGAGACAACTTTTATCTTAAACCGGACCGCCCGCTGAAGAAGAGGATACCGGGGTTAAGGTAGCTAGTTGCTGCCATAACAACGATATTCCTCTTCAAACAGCCGACGTATAACAACGGTGGGCGTAAGTGGTTAAAAAAAAGGAAATAGTAGAAAAAACAAAAAAAACAAAATGAACATAAAAAAAATATCCCGCCAAACTCGTGTGCAGAAGCGAACGCAAATGTGAGTAGCGCCCACATATGAAAACGGTGATCAAATCACACCTGTGAGGTATCGCCGCGATCGGTAGAGCGAAAGCAATAATTCTAGCCCTAGACCTCCTCTGTAGCCTAAAACATGCAACCTGTAGAATTTTTTAAACGTCGCCTATGGAGATTTTTAAGGGTAAAAGTTTGTCGCCATTCCACGAGCGGGCGCAATTTTGAAGCGTAACATATTGGGTATCAATTTACTTGGCGTAACATTATCCTTCACAATATAAAAAAAAATTGGGCTAACTTTAGTGTTGTCTTATTTTTTAATTTCAAAAAAGTGTATTTTTTTCCAAAGTAAGTGCGCTTTTAAGACCGCTGTGTGACAGAAAGTATTGCAACGACCGCCATTTTATTCTCTAGGGTGTTAGAAAAAAATATATATCTAAGGTTTGGGGGTTCTAAGTAATTTTCTAGCAAAAGAAAAAACAGTTTTTAACTTGTAAACAAGAAATCTCAGAAAGTGGTTAAATTAAAATGATATTCTACACTATCCAGTTGCTCTACTTTTTTATTGATATAGTAACTCCCATTTGGATGTGGACCCGGCATGTTTCCCGTCTTGCTCCATGCACATTATAGAAATAAGATTGTTTGTCCTCGCCCAGACTCACATTTGCCTTGAGTTAGGAGTGTTTTTCTGTCTGTGCCATCATAACAGATGAGACCTCGGAAACTTGGACACAAGCGGGTGAGGAGTGGGCTGCTCTAACACAAGTCAGATGGCCCTATAGTAATGGCGAGGCACAAAGGAGGTTTTGTATTCATGACGTTACTGGAGACGTCCTATTGTACATTGGATTCCATGTGTTCATAGCTGCACATGTGAGCCCTTTCATTAGAAGCCCAGAACATTTTCTTCTAAAACTCAGTTCTGCATTTTTCATGTAAATTCATATTATAACCCGAAACACTCAGCCAGGCGCTCTGCATTCCAATTGGCCACATAGAGATAAATAGCTCAGCAAATGGAACTAAAAAAATGTTTGGTTTTTTTTTAGATAAAAATTCTGGTAATAAAAGAGGTACTGATCATTTGCACAGAAATATACTGTATGTACACACAAAGAATACTGAACTATGTAACGGAAAAAAACTTGTATTCAACATTTTCTGTAATTTTCCTTCTCTGGTATGACTGTCAATCCGGAGCGTACAAGTGGTAGTATGCCACCATGTTGCAATAGATTATAATGTGATCTGATGCACCCGGTGATGCCCCTCCATCCCTACATAAACATATCTATAAAAACATTTTATTTGCCCTGGGACTTTATATGGGGCACAACACATACAAACCAATAAATCGCTAGTATACATATTTACCGTTTTATTAATGAATACCCTGTTTCCCCGAAAATAAGACCTAGCGTGATTGTCGGTGATGGCTGCAATATAAGCCGTACCCCCCAAATAAGCCCTACCCTGTTTTCCCAAAAATAAGCCCTACCCTGAAAACAAGACCTACAAGGACTTTAACTAGGGCTTATTTGGGGGGGTAGGGCTTATATTGAAGCCATCACCGACAATCACGCTAGGTCTTATTTTCGGGGAAACAGGGTAGGTACAAATCTCATTACATTAACCACTTCACCCCCTTCCTGAGCAGAGCATTTTTTGTGATTCGGCACTGCGTCGCTTTAACTGACAATTGCGCGGTCGTGCGACGTTGCACCCAAACAAAATTGACATCCTTTTTTTCCCACAAATAGAGCTTTCTTTTGGTGGTATTTGATCTCCACTGCGGTTTTTATTTTTTGCACTATAAACAAAAAAAGAGCGACACTTTTTGCTATGTACTTTTTGCTATAATAAATATCCCCATTTTTATATTTTTTTTAAAGTAAGTTTTTTCTCCGTTTAGGCCGATATGTAGTCTTCTACATATTTTTGGTAATAAAAATCGCAATAAGCGTATATTGATTGGTTTGCGCAAAAGTTATAGCGTCTACAAAATAGGGGATAGCTTTATGGCGTTTTTATTATTATCTTTTTTTTTTACTCGTAATGGCAGCGATCAGTGCTATAAAAATGCATTGATTACTGTAAAAATGTCACTGGCAGGGAAGGGGTTAACACTGGGGGGGTAATCAAGGGGTTAAAGAGGGAGTCCCGTGAAATTTTTTTTTTAAAGTCAGCAGCTACAGATACTGCAGCTGCTCACTTTTAAAATAAGGACACTTACCTGTCCCAGAATCCAGCGGTGTCGGCACCCGAGACAGAACCGTCCCTCGGCAGCTACCGCTGCCATTCTCTGTGAGGGGATCAGGAAGTGAAGCGTTGCCTTCACTTCCCGATTCCCTACTGCGCATGCGCGAGTCGCGCTGCGCATCCTAACTGTTCCCCACTATTTCCTGGGACCCGTGTGTGTCCCAGCAGACCGCGGGGGGGGGGGTGCGGGAAGGGGCGCGACTCCCGTGGGAGTCTTAGACAGGTATCTTCACCCCCCTCCCCCCTGAAAGGTGCCAAATGTGACACTGGAGGGGGGAGGGTTCTGAAAAGCGGGGGCTCAATTTTTGTGTGAACCTCCGCTTTAACTGTGTTCCCTCAAGTGTGTTCTAACTGAAGGGGGAGGGGAGACTGACTAGGGGAGATGACAGATCGCTGTTCTTACTTTGTACTTTTTATGAACAGACAATCTGTCTGTTATCCCCTCAGCAAACCGGGATCTCTGTGTTTACACACAGAGATCCCAGTTCTCCCTGTGTCACGAGCGATCGCGGGAGCCTGGCGGTCATCAATACCGCCGGGCACTCGCATCGGCTCCGGGGGCGAGCAGCCGGGGCGCGCGCCCCTAGTGGCCGCCTAAGAAAGTGACGTAACATAACGTCGATTCGCCTGCCCGTGCCATTCTGCCGCAGTAAAACTGCAGCGGTTGGTCGGCAAGCGGCAAACAGCCCATAAACTCCACTCTATGTTATCCTATGTGTCCGTGCACACATGTATGTTTTTGAACTTTTATCAGCAGTGGAGCTTATGGGCTGTTTTCTGAACGCCATAAAATCGCATTCAGGAGTCGTTTTTCTGACCACAAAAAACGCCAAACGCTCATAAACGCTGATAAACGTCGATAAACACTCAAAAAGGTGGCTCACCAGCGTTTTTGATCCATTGAAAAAAAAGAAAAAACCCAACGCTAAAAAACGCTAACGCGGAAAAACACTATTGCAAAAATGTTAAAAAAAACGTTAAAAGACTCACTGCAAAGCTACTGGCGTTTTTATAATGTTATTTTAACGTCCAGTGTGCATGGAGCCTAAAACATCTAAACATTACATAGAATATTGCCAATCACAGTGTCCATAAGCCAAATGAATAAAAGTGACTATTTCTTCTCCAAAACTATTAGTGCTCCACCACGTGCCAGTAAATACTGCACTCACCAGATCAATAAGGCCAACAAGCAGCCTACAAGCGCTTTAACTTACATCCAGGCTTTCAAAACGCCTTCATCCAATCTTCTCCTGGTAGTGATTAGCAGCGCTCATTTAGCAGGTATGAAAAACAAAAGAGCCCCAAAAAATGTTTTAAACCATATGTCTACACTTACATAAAAAGTGCCTTTGGAAAGGCACCCACACAAACAGTTTACCTAAGCCCAGGAATATTGCACCACCACTCGCATCCACCAGAGCAAGCGTGCGTGCCACAGGCCCGGAAGTGATGTATGGGGTGAAACCGGAAGTGACGTCGATCACTCCGCCTCTATGCATTTCGCGCATCCACGCGTCTTCAGGAAGCAAACTCTATTTATTTAAAAATAAATACACTAAAATTGATTTTTGGGTGCATAAATGCAATATATTACCAACATTATTGGTAAAATATAAAAGATGAGGTTGTGCCAAGTACAGCAGGGAAAATAATTGATCCCCTGCAGATTTTGTAAGTTTGCCCACTTACAAATAAATGAAGGGTCTTCAATTTTTATCATAGGTGTATTTTAAATGATAGAGACAGAATATCAACCAAAAAAAAAAACCACATGATACAAATGTTATAAAGTGATTTGCGGGGGCGTGGCTTAGCAATGGCCGAGTAGAGACGTGTACTACAGGAGCTCCCGGCCTCAACCGATCCTTACTGGCCAAATAGACGACCTGCTGCGTTTATGGAAACGGAATGAGCACCCCTAAAGGATACAGAACCAGAGCGATTACAAGAGGGACACGAACACCGACCACACAGCTCGGCATCCAGAGATACCTGAGAGACAAAAGAGAACTATCCCAGGGCGCCATTGCAACCTCTCCACATGTCCCCCGCGCTGTGAGTGACTCTATCAACACCGATATGTCACAGGCACCTTCCCCGACAATATCGACAGATTCTGGCCCACTCATGGGGACTCCCACGGTGTTCAGATCGGCCACCGCTGATCCCACACAAGGCCAATCTCGTCTGGAAGACGATCTCCGCGCCATGCTACAGGCCCTTCTCACGAGGGCAGATATTGAAGCACTAATTCTGCGGGTGGAGGATTCCCATAAAAGAGACATACAAGAAATCAAAGCGGACATACAAACAATCGACCATCGGGTGACCACCGGAGAGAGCCTAACCTCCGCCTTGGAATCAAGGGTTCTATCTCTAGAACAAGCACAGGAGTCCCGTGGCAGGGAACTCCAAGAGATGCAACTTCATTTAGAAGAAATGGAGGACCGCAGCCGCCGCAACAACCTGAGGTTGCGAGGGATCCCAGAAGCTACAGAATCCGAGGACTTGGCGGTAAAGGTCACAGCTATATTCCATCGGCTGCTGGAAACCCCACCACCTACCTTGGAGATTGATAGGGTCCATCGTGCGCTGGGGCTGAAGTCTACGGATCCTGAGAGGCCACGAGATGTCCTGTGCCGCCTGCATCGCTATGCCCAAAAAGAAGTCATCATACGTGCGGCCTGGGAAAATGGCGATATTGAATTTGATGGCGCCCGCGTGCAGATATTACCGGATATCTCCAGAGCCACCTTACAGAGACGAGCCATGCTGAGACCGGCACTGGAAGCCGCCAGACAACAAGGCTGCACGTACAGATGGGGTTACCCCTTGGCAGTGATAATTCGCTCCAACCAATCCGCCTTCACGTTGAGATCACCATCGGACCTCCCTGCCTTCTTTACCTTCCTGGGGACGAACCCGGTTCCAGTACCGAATTGGCTAATGAAGATAACAAGGCCGACGGGCCGATCGGGCCCAGTGGCAGCGGGCCCCGGCCGGAATGCCCGCTCTCAGAGGCGCCGAGGAAGATCTCGATCCACCACGGATAGTAGGTCGCGTGAGTCGTAAACAAATGTCAACCCTAGACTCTGTAATAAGCAGGGATGTATAAAGCTTCATCCATGAAGTATGTTAAGTGTTATCCCCAAGTGGTTATTTGTTTCCCACCGGAGTTATACCTGTTTTGGTTTAAAGACCCACCACCACGTCAAACTCAGTGACGATACCCAACGAGAGTCGGTTACGCCTGCAACTAGATCTGGGTGGATTGTACTGCCGCTGAGCTGGAGCTGGCCTGAACTCCCTAACGAACACATGGTTATACCAGAGGGAACTTCTACCCAGTCTGGGGGACAGCTCTGCACCCTCGGTTGCACCTGATGGAAACACTAGAGTATTGGTGGGACACTGTTGCGGCTGCCTTTATTCGCTCTAACGAGACTTAGGCTACCATTTGATGTCCCGAGAGGAGATGTGCTTGGCGAGGAGCCGTATGGCTCATTCCCACCCCCTCCCCCTATTTAGCAAAATCTCCGGTGGCGACGTGTTATGAGCTCACCATCCTATGCACAAGCGATACTCCAGCCATTCTAAGAGCTCCGTTGCAACCAAAAACAAGAACTGTGGACCGGGATGACCATTCATAGTGAGCCTGGACTTACAATACAAGAACACTCAGATGAAGTAGACCAGCCAATTATGGACGTCGAGAACTTGCAGTGTCTGAAAATCAACACACTACTCACCAACAAAATGGACGTTTAAACACCTGTATGCCAGATGGTAAGGACGCTATGCACCGGCTTTATTCTGAATGACTTTTAGCTATGTAACTTATACCAGGTTATATATACCAACACCCTTCACTCAGCGTCCATAGACGGAAGTGTACTGGAGGGGAGTGTACGTAGGGTATAAGAGCTAAACGCTTTAACTAACAGTCCCTTCAGGGGAGGTCGGGCAGAACAATAAGCAGCAGTAGGGTGGAGGTTTATGAGGGGTGGTAAAAACCGGCTTAACCCAGATACACCAGGGAGAGGGATAGGTGAGAGATGTCAGGGACACGATATATGAGTACACCACCCCTCCTGCTACCAACTTCTACCTTGAAAGGGAACTACAAGGGTACACTGTGAGACCGCACAGCAGGCCTAAGGTCTTTTGTCTAAGAGGTACGGGTCGGGAACTGTTGGATTTTAGTGGGGATAACACAACTTGCAGACCCTCCCTGCAGAGTTAACATGTTTGAAAGATTAATCGCAATAGAAATACTGTTGAAGAATATGGTTTCTGTTTTCCTTTTTATTTGAAGAATTTTATCAGTAATTTCTATAAACTATTACCTGTTGAGCGTCTTAGGCTCAGAACGGGCTGAGAGGGATCTGGTTGACATCCGGGAGCCTCCCAAGGCCCTTGCTGACCAATCTCTCACTTAGGCCTGCGCTCATCACTCAGGTTTTCCTGAAGAGCGTATAAGCAAAATTTTGCTATTACTTTAGATTTCACTTAGAGGGACACACACCCTCCTATTTCATTTTTCATTCCCTTTGACTTTCTATCTTTTTCTAATTACCCCCTTCCCTTCCCCACCCCCCCCACTACATCATACCCCCCCCCATTTTTCTCACCACGTCATCCGCGATCATGGACAAAATTACAATCGTCACCTTAAACGCAAAAGGCCTCAATGTCCCTGAAAAGCGCAGAATGCTACAAAATGACATGAAACGTATGAAGGCAGACATCGTCCTGCTACAGGAGACACACTTTAGGGAAAATGCTTTCCCTATTTTGAAAAATAGGTACTATCCGACAGTTTACCACTCGACGTACACGGAGGCCAAATCTAGAGGGGTTTCCATCCAGATTTCTGCCAGAATCCCATGGTCCATGATAGATATAAAGACAGACCCGATGGGTAGATTTCTTTTCCTTAAGGGAATGATAGGAGAGACTAAAGTGACTATCGCCAATCTGTACGCCCCAAACTGCCATCAAGAAGTCTTCATTAAGAAACATATGAAACTTCTCCAAACCTTCTCAGAAGGTCAACTTATTGTTGGTGGAGACCTTAATATCCCCCTTATTCCTATGGAAGATACCTCGACGGGAACATCCTCCACATCTCGAGGTACACACAAAATAATTCACTCAGTATTACATGACACACAATTGATAGATGCATGGCGCCTTTTCCACCCTGGAGAACGAGATTACACGTTCTTCTCCCGCCCACACCACTCGTATTCGCGAATAGACTACCTCATGATACCCCATGGACAATTACAAGCAATCAGAGATACTAACATAGGATCTATTACATGGTCTGACCATGCCCCGGTCACGATGCGATATGCTCTGACCGATTTTTACAGGGGACAAAGAAAACCTTGGAGACTGAATGAGAGTCTATTACAGGACCCGGAGATAGTAGCGGACGTGACAAAAGAAATTTCAAATTACTTTCAAGTAAACCACACCTCAGACTGCGACGCCGGCCTAGTATAGGAAGCGCACAAAGCTGTGATTCGGGGAATACTGATAAAACATGGGGCTAGACTGAAAAAATTACGGACGGAACAAATGACCGTGATGATTGATAAATTACAGACATTAGAACAAGCACATAAACAGAACCCTTCTAGACAACTAGGCGCCCAACTAGATATGACACGCACGCAAATTATGGAATTGGAGGTAAACTGGACACCTCTGTCAGAAACTATATTGATTGGTACTCCATGCAATCTGATGATCTCCTTAATAAAGATGGTAGCAGTCTCTATAGCCGAAGGGGTACCCTTCATGGGGAGGAAGTGAGCCATTTTAGACAGCCTGTCTACTACGACGAAAATGGAAGAAAAACCTTCTGATGGAGGGAGTTCGACAATAAAGTCCATTGAAATCATGGCCCATGGTCTCTCTGGGACTGGTAGTGGTCTCAACAGACCCCAAGCTCTTGCCCGGCTACTCTTGCTTCTGGCGCAGGTATTACAGGACTCGACATATTCCTTGCAATCCTTGGTCAGGTGGGGCCACCAAAAGGTGCGTTGGACAAGATCAATTGTCTTCCGTGTGCCGAAGTGACCGGCCAATTTGTGGTCATGGCATAGGCTTAATACTCGTACCTTTAGCTCCTCAGGGACCACGATTTTATCTTTATACCAGAACAGACCATCTTTGGTACAAGCTTCAGCCGGTGGTGACATTCCCATAGAGGATCGTCTGATCTGAGAAATTAGATCCTCCTGTAAGATCAGGAAATTCCCAGAGGGGAGAATGGTGTCCGGAGACAGGGTCTTCTCAGAATCGAGAAACATCCGGGAAAGGGCATCGGATTTGACATTCTTGGATCCGGGCCTGTAGGTGATGTGGAAGATGAATCGGGAAAAAAAAAGTGCCCATCTGGCCTGCCGGGGTTTCAGCCTCTTGGCTGTCCTTAAGTATTCTAGGTTCTTATGGTCCGTGTAGACCAAAATGGGGTGAGCTGCACCTTCCAGGAGATAGCGCCATTCCTCCAGGGCTGCTTTAATGGCTAGAAGTTCCCGATCTCCCACATCATAATTTCTCTCGGAAGGGGAGAGTTTTCGTGAGAAAAATCCCACAGGGTACAGGAGTGCTTTGGCACCTTGTCTTTGTGAGAGCACGGCTCCCACCGCGACTTCGGAAGCGTCTACTTCCAGGACGAAGGGTAAGGCAGGGTTGGGATGCTTGAGGATAGTAGCTGACGTAAACAGAGCTTTGAGTCTTTCGAAGGCCGCTTGCGCCTGAGGGGTCCAGCAGAACCGGGTTCCTTGTTTGATAAGTCCCGTAATGGGAGTGATAATTGAAGAGAATCCTTTAATGAACTTCCTATAGAAATTAGCAAAGCCAATAAAGCGTTGTACTCCCTTCTTGTCTATAGGTGCAGGCCAATCCAAGATAGCGGATACTTTTTGCGGATCCATCTTGATACCGTCAGGAGAAATGACCAAGCCTAGGAACTGGATGGATTGGCGCTCGAACTCACACTTTTCGAGTTTGGCGTAAAGCCCATGTTGTCTGAGCCGGGTGAGTACATTTCGTACGTGTTTGCGGTGATCAGTCAGGGAAGCAGAGAAAACCAGGATATCATCTAGGTAAACAATGACAAATAGGTCAAGAAAGTCCCGAAAAACGTCATTAACAAAGTGCTGGAAAGTGGCCGGCGCGTTGCACAGACCAAAGGGCATAACGAGGTACTCGTAGTGCCCAAATCGAGTACGGAAGGCCGTCTTCCATTCGTCCCCCTCTCTTATACGGATTAGATTGTAGGCTCCACGGAGATCCAGCTTGGTGAAAACAGTAGCAGATCCTAGTCTCTGAAACAATTCAGGAACCAGCGGTAGCGGGTATCTGTTTTTTACAGTAATTTTATTGAGCTCCCTGTAGTCGATGCAGGGACGTAGGGAGTGATCCTTCTTCTCTACGAAAAAGATGCCTGCCCCTGCTGGAGAAGTAGAGGGACGAATGAATCCTTTCTTCAGGTTCTCGTCAATATAGACCTTCAAGGTGCCCAACTCCTGCTCAGTCAACGGAAAAATCCTCCCGAAAGGAACTTCAGTTCCTGGTAAGAGTTCTATCGGGCAGTCATAGGGTCTGTGTACTGGAAGAGTTTCTGCCCCCTTTTTGCTAAAGACATCCAAGAAATCTCGGTAAGGTTCAGGAAGAATTTGATGAGACTTGACTTCTGAGTCTAGGTATAGGCAATGAGAGGAGGCCATAGGGGTTCCTTGTAAGCAGTGTTGCTTGCAATATTCCGATGAAAACTGTATTTCGCCTGTGGACCAGTTGATACTGGGATTGTGAGCCTGTAGCCAGGGCATTCCTAAGATAATTGGGAAGAGGGGAGAGGAGATGACATCCAGGCGTAAAAGTTCCTGGTGTTCCGGGCCAATGGTGGCCAGTAGAGGAACAGTTTCCTGGGTAACAGGGCCGGAGCTGAGAGAGGAACCATCCGCTAAGAAAACTGCTAACCCCCGAGCCTTGGTTTGAATAGGAATATGATGGTTCTTAATGAAGGTCCGGTCAATAAATCCACTGCATGCCCCTGAATCAACGATGACCGGTACTGGGATGCTCCTTCCAGGTAACTGCAAGACAATGGAGAGTGTTAAATGGCTACCGGTACTAGGTAGGACAGGTGCACACAATGAGGAAGACGGTAGACACTTACGCTTCTTATTGGGGCATGCTCTTGCAAAATGACCGGGCTCTCCACAGTACAAGCACAGGTTGAGTGTGCGTCTTCGGGTCTTCTCTTCTGGGGTAAGAGAGGGACGGAGCAATCCCAACTGCATAGGCTCCGAGCCTTCCTGGGCAGAGGCGGATGAGACCAATGGAGCTTGGTGCGGGGCACTAGGGACCCTGGGCAACATCCAGGCAAGACGTGGATGACCAACTGATCTTTCAGAGCGTCTTTCCCTGAGGCGACGGTCAATTTGGATAGATAAATTGATGAGTTCCTCTAGTGTCTGGGGAACCCCCACTCGTGCCAGCTCGTCCTTTAGAGGGTCAGATAATCCCAGCCGATATTGGTGACGCAAGGCAGCGTCATTCCACTCCGTGTCGGCACTCCAACGCCTAAACTCCACGGCGTAATCTTCAGCCGCTCTGCGACCTTGTTGGAGGGAATGCAAAGTGGCTTCAGCCGTTGCCGTTAGCTGAGGGTCCTCATACAGTTGGGACATGGCTAGGAAGAAGTCACTCACGGAATCAAGGGATTGAGCCTTTTGTTTCAGCAGATTGTGGGCCCAGGTTTGAGGTTCGCCAGTCAGCAAGGATATGATGAACCCCACTTTAGTAGCTTCCAGGGAGAATGTACGGGGTTGCAGGGCAAAATACAATTCGCAAGCGTTGCGGAACGCTTGGAACTTGCTGCGATCTCCTGAAAACTTCTCGGGTGGAGGTACTCTGGGCTCTGGTGGTAGCATCACTACAGAGGGTGCTGAAGCCGCATTGGACGCTGCTCCTGAAGGAGAGGCTGAGAGGGCCTGGACCTGCCCTTCCAATCTGGTGTAGCCTTCTTGCAGATTTTTAACGGCTTGAGTGAGGCCCGCTAGGTGCCTGCACAGTTCATCCATGGGGGAGGCCCCCTGCCCGGACTCAGTCATGGCTGCCTGATACTGTCAGGTCCCTCACTTACCAGACAGGTGAGTCCGCTTGGGCAGAGGGTAGGCTCCCTTACGTATCCGATTCGGGGCCCCTGGTAGAGTAAACAGGAAGCCCACGAATGCGGAGTGGTACGAGGGCCTAATGTGGAGTCCTGGAGCAGGATGGTTTGGACTGGCAACTGGTAGAGCTTCAGGTAGGCTGGAACTGATGCTGAGCAGGAGTTAGACAGCGTGGTCACACACAGGCAGAGGTCGGCAGCAGGCTGGCAGCAACGGTACAAGAGGAGCAGGCAGTAACAAGGTCAAAACAAGCCGGGATCGGGTTCAGGCAGCAATCAAGGGAGGTCCAAAGGCAAGCCGGGTCACAACAGGTCAAACTTCAAGAACACAGGAACACAGGGAGGATCACAGGAACAAGACACAGAGCTGTTGATCAGGCAGCACCGAACAGGGGCAGAGGCAGGCCTAAATAGGCTGATTGGCGCCAAAACGCCGCGCACGTGCGTACGCCGATTCGCCAAAGCGCCGCGCGCCCCCGCGCGCGCCCGAGCGCGCCCCCGACGCCAGCGTGCATACCAACGCCACCGGGCACGCCTGCGGTAACGCCCATAGGCAAACATGCACTAGCGCGAACGCACGTCAGCGCGGACGCGCGCTAGCGCGAACGCGCGTACGCACATCCGCCCGGACGCCACCCCGCACGCCACGGCTGGTCAGACCGGGCACGCCAGCGCCCCCTGGGACACGCGCCCCAGCACGCACGGAGACACGAGCACCAACGCGCCCCGGCGCGCACCGGCGCCCAACCAGGTAACCTCTCTGACAGATCCACACTGCAGGCCCAGATATCGGTCATTCCGAAAGAAGGGAAAGATCCGACCCAATGTGGGAGCTACCGCCCAATCTCGCTGCTTAATACTGACCTCAAACTATTTACAAAAATAATAGCGACCAGACTACAACAACACCTTCCCCATTTAATACACCTAGATCAGGTGGGCTTTGTACCAGGTAGAGAGGCGAGAGACAACACCATCAAGGTCTTGAATCTATTACACGCAGCTAACCTCACCAAAACACCGAGTGTATTTATAAGCACCGATGCCGAAAAGACAATTGACCGTGTAAATTGGTCCTTCGTGTTTGAAACACTCCGACACGCGGATATAGGCGATAACATGATGCGTTGGATAAAAGCGATCTACACAGCACCGATGGCCAGGGTCAGGGCGAATGGCGTGGTCTCAGACCAGTTTCCAATCACTAACGGGACGAGGCAGGGGTGCCCTTTATCGCCCCTTCTTTTTGCACTCTCTCTCGAACCCTTTCTATGCCACATAAGGCTAAACCCAAACATATCGGGAGTTACCATAAACCAGTCACAATATAAGGTGTCTGCGTATGCAGATGACCTCATGTTCTCAATCACGAAACCAACGCTATCCCTCCCAAACCTATTTAGGGAATTTGACTTATATGGGTCCCTCTCAAATCTGAAGATCAATTTTACCAAATCAGAGGCCATGGGGGTGGGAATCCCTAAACTGCAACACTCGCTTCTCCAATCTAGCTTCAATTTGAAATGGACTACGACTTCATTAAAATATCTAGGTACACACATTCCACAAACCTTGTCCAAACTATACGAGCTGAATTTCCCACCACTTTTAAAAAAGGTCCAAGCACTTTTAAACCAATGGGGCACAGGGCTGCACTCATGGCTGGGACGTTGCAACATACTAAAGATGTCCATACTACCTAAATTCCTTTACCTTACGCAGGCTCTACCTGTCGCGATACCTTCGGCTTATTTCAAGAAAGTACAATCGTTTTTTACGACATTTGTCTGGGCCAAACAAAGACCACGACTTTCTAACAAAATATTAGTCCTCCCCAAACAATATGGCGGACTAGCACTCCCTGATGTGCGCACATACTATCGGGCAATACACCTAGGAAGGTTTATAGATTGGTGTCGTCATTTCGATACCAAACTTTGGACTCAGATAGAACAGAAACAAAGTATAGTTCCACTCCGGAGAGCCCCTTGGTGTTGCACAGCAGTTCCGATTAAGAAACACCCTCTAATAGGAAACACCATACAGGTCTGTGCTCGTCTTCTGTCCCGTGCATCCCTGTCCTCACCAAACTCTCCCTTGTACCCAGTACTGGGAAACCCTTTGTTTGCGCCAGGCCTACAAGATGCAGTCTTTGAAAGACTGGTTGGGGAGGGTCTTCACGAAGCCTCCCACTTTAGCATTGGGGGGCGGTGGAGGACGAGCGCAGAACTTGCTGCACCTACAGGCCTTTACCACCTGGATTTCCTGAGGGCTCTCCAATTGAGCCACTTTCTCAAATCCATTCAGCCCCCCTCGAATACCTTGCCACCTACCACATTTGAAGACCTGTGCTCGACACCGGGGGTATTACAGCATACACTCTCTCTGACATATGCCTTACTGAACACTCCCACACCAGACTTCGTACCACCAGGTTTACTTAAATGGGAGAAAGAACTAAACTGTAATTTTAACAGTACCAAAAGACAGCAAATTATTAGATTCACACACAAATCCTCGATATGCGCCAAGACTCAAGAAACGAACTACAAAATTTTATCACATTGGTATAGAACCCCAACACTCTTACACAAATACTTCCCAACGACACCTGAACTCTGCTGGAGATGCCAAGCAGAAAAAGGGACATTATTACACATATTTTGGTCGTGCCCTAAACTGACGTACTTCTGGCATACAATACGGACGACAATACAGAAATTTACAGACTATAACATTACTAAAGACCCGGCATTTTTTCTCTAACATGCATCCAATATACCCACCAAAATATATAAAAAAATCTGTGCTCCGTCATCTTCTGGACGCAGCTAAAGCCTGCATACCGCTACACTGGAAATCCCCGACACCCCCAACTCTAGGCTTGTGGATGAAAAAAGTAGAAGAAATCAAAAGAATGGAAGACCTTATACACACCGCTCAAAACAGACAGGAAAAATTCTCTAAGACATGGCAGTTGTGGAATATGTTCATCTATTCTAGCGAGGGCCAAACCCTGCTGGAAACCTGAATAACCCACTAAATAACCACATGGTAAATTACTTAATGAGACACACATCTGTGTCACAAGTTAAATGTGCTTACAGTCATGCCTCGGAGAGTTCTTTGAATACTCCGTGATCGCGGAGTACGTGTCCACTCCCCCCCCACCCCCCACATCCCATCCCCTACTTCTCTACCCCTACTCTCGCTCTTTCTCTTTTCCTAATCCTATGACGCTAATGTAATAATGGTAGGGAGGGAGCCCGATAGACTGCAACACTTAACACACTATACCATAAAGAATACGTAGAATATCCCTCTCTCGGTTTATATTCTTTTTTTGTTCTATATTCTATTTGTTACCAAAGCGGAGAGACGCCAGATGTTAACAGAAAGAACTCACAGTCTTATATGTATACTGAATCATATGATTGTGCTCAACGATATGACTGATAACGTGTTGATGTTTACTATTTGTATGTCGGTCCATGTGGGCCCCCTTGCCTGTTATAAATAAAAAATTTAAAAAAATTAAAAAATAAAAAAATAAAGTGATTTGCAGTTCAGTGAGTAAAATAGGTAAAATGGGGTATGGCTGGAGAAACTGCCCAAGATACAACACCTCATCCCAAAATATCAAATTTTGAAGTGTATAGGTCTGGAGGGATTATAGCGGTGCCAAAAAGAAAAAATTATAAATAGGTAAATGTTTTAAAAGTATACAAAAAACACTTTGTTGAAGTATATTTACATATAACAAAGACAAGACATATACAAATCTAGAATTTTAAAAGAGGTGCGATACACAGTTGGGTTGTAAAAAACCATACAATCGGATAGGCCTGACGGTGAGGGCCTCCAAGACAGGTAATCAATTCCTACATGTTTCGCCAAAACATTGGATTCCTCAGGGAAGTGATATAGGCCTGTGCCAATATTGAAGGTTTCTACATGGAAACAAATGAAATTGCAGTAAGAAACATTATACAAGAATTATACGAACAAAAATAGTATAGTGTAATGAAATAAAAACTAAATGAGTGTGTGACATGACAATGCCGCCCAAGTGGGAAAAGGAACCTGACACCCCAAGCAAATACCTGAGCGCCACCCACCTGAACCAAAGCCGGAAAGGGCTCCCCAAACTAAGGCCAACAGGGCCGCACCGCATCTATGGCGGCTGGGGGCATACAAAGACCTAGCAGGGCTAACTTTACTGCTGTCTTATTTTTTAATTCAAAAAAGTTTATTTTTTCCAAAAAAACTGCGCTTGTAAGACCGCTGCGCAAATACAGTGTGACAGAAAGTATTGCAATGACCGCCATTTTATTCTCTAGGGCAGGGTTCTCAAACTGGCAGCCCTCCAGCTGTTGCGAAACTACAAGTCCCATGGGGCATTGCAAGGCTGACCGTTACAAGCATGACTTCTACAGGCAGAGACATGATGGGACTTGTAGTTTCGCAACAGCTGGAGGGCCGCCAGTTTGAGATCCCTGCTCTAGGGTATCTGAAAAAAAAAATGTATAATGTTTGGGGGTTCTAAGTAATTTTCTAGCAAAAAAAACCCCTGTTTTTAACTTATAAACAACACATCTTAAAAAGAGGCCTGGTCCTTAAGTGGTTAAGTCTTAAGATTGTGTGTTTACATGAAACAGCAACAAACTTCAGTACCTAAACTTGTTCATATGTACGTTATGTTACAGAACTGTTTTTTAAAACTTTATTAGTTTCAGTGGACATTGGGTGTGTGAAGGGCTCTGTAACACAACGAGGTCTACATATGTTATACGTAAACCTTTAATGAGTTTCAGATGTCTTCATTACCAAAGCTGTGATGTCTCCATGGGATCTGGTGTCGGTAGTTCACACTGTGTGTAATAACCTGATACTGTGCTAACACATTAATAAACTGTTACTTCCCATCCCCCGCTGAGATTTGCACGACGGATTCTCCTCCTAGTATCACATATAGAAATGGCGTTCATGTTTAATCTCTATTCTCCACTTTGCAGTGTACACCATCCTGTCCAAGGTGCACTCCGACCGCAACGTCTATCCTTCCTCTGGGGTTCTGTTTGTCCACGTTCTGGAGAGAGAGTACTACAAGGGGGAATTCCCTCCCTACCCAAAACCAGGTACGGAAATGGACAATTTTCCCTATTGGTGTCGGAGTATAGAAATCAGACACGTGTCATTTGTTTGGTTGCAAATTGAAATTTGAACAACATTGTTGTTATTCGGAGATTCGGGTGTATCTGAATCTCTGAATCACAATAGTAACAAATTTCAACGAACTTGAAATAATTTATAACGAAGACAACAAATTCATTCGTATTCATTTATTTGCGATTTCAGAGGGTTTCAGAAGTTCAATATAATATGTGTCACCAGGGGCGTTGCTAGGGCTATAAAAGATCTGGGGCTAGCTTGGGCGGGCATACACATGTATATACAGTAATATACGTGTGTGTGTGTGTATATATATCCCTAGAGAGCCCCCCACTTACATCAGGGTCCCCAGAGAGCCCCCTTACATCAGGGTCCCCAGAGAGCCTCACCCTTACATCAGGGTCCCCAGAGAGCCTCCCCCTTTCATCAGGGTACCCAGAGGGCCCCCCATTTACATCAGGGTCCCCAGAGAGCCCCCCTTACATCAGGGTCCCCAGAGAGTCCCCCCTTACATCAGGGTCCCCAGAGAGCCCCCCTTACATCAGGGTCCCCAGAGAGCCTCCCCCTTACATCAGGGTCCCCAGAGAGCCTCCCCCTTTCATCAGGGTACCCAGAGGGCCCCCCATTTACATCAGGGTTCCCAGAGAGCCCACCTTACATTGGGGTCCCCAGAGAGCCTCCCCCTTTCATCAGGGTACCCAGAGGGCCCCCCATTTACATCAGGGTTCCCATAGAGCCCCCCTTACATTGGGGTCCCCAGAGAGCCTCCCCCCTAAATCTGAGTCCTTAGAGAGCCTCTGCCTTAAAATCAGGGTCCCCAGAGAGCCCCCCACTTACATAAGGGTCCCCAGAGAGCCTACCCTCCCCTTTGGGGACCCCTGCAGAGACTCGGGGCTATTGGCCCCGGATTCGGGGCTATAGCCCCAAAAGCCCCCCCCCCTAGCGACGCCCCTGTGTGTCACACTCTGCATTGTTATGATTGGCCAAAGTCAAGCAAAACATTAAAGTCAGAAGCAAGTCATAGTTACATAGTAGGTGAGGTTGAAAAAAAGCCATCAAGTCCAAACTATGTGTGTGATTATGTGTCAGTATTACATTGTATATCCCTGTATGTTGTGGTCGTTCAGGTGCTTATCTAATAGTTTCTTGAAATTATCGATGCCCCCCCACTGAGACCACAGCCTGTGGAAGGGAATTCCACATCCTTGCCGCTCTTACAGTAAAGAACCTTCTACGTAGTTTAAGGTTAAACCTCTTTTCTTCTAATTTTAATGGGTGGCCACGAGTCTTGTTAAACTCCCTTCCGCAAAAAAGTTTTATCCCTATTGTGGGATCACCAGTACGGTATTTATATTTTGAAATCATATCTCCTCTTAAGCGTCTCTTCTCCAGAGAGAATAAGTTCAGTGCTCGCAACCTTTCCTCATAACTAATATCATCCAGACCCGTTATTAGTTTTATTGCCCTTCTTTGTACTCGCTCCATTTCCAGTACATCCCTCCTGAGGACTGGTGCCCAGAACTGGACAGCATACTCCAGGTGCGGCCGGACCAGAGTCTTGTAGAGCGGGAGAATTATCGTTTTATCTCTGGAGTTGATCCCCTTTTTAATGCCAATATTCTGTGTCCCATCGGAAATCGCAAGCGGGTCACAAGGAAGTCACATCGAAGTCCAAGTCATAAGCAAGTCGCATCGAAGTTGCAAGCAAGTCACGGAAATAACATAACTAATTAATTAGAATCTCCGAAAAATACGAATCATTCTTACATAACAAATATGATGAAACTAAATGATTGACTTAACGAATGAATCCAAAAACGAAACTAATGTGTTTGTTGTGCACATCCCTAATAGAAATCTCTAGACATGTGCGTGGCGGAAATTTTCATGTCAGATGCATTCGTTAATTGAAGAATTTTGTTGTGTCATATGTTGTAATGTTGAACCGATTCTTTTTCAGAATATGTTTCGTATCTTCAGCATTAGTTTTGTATATTCGTTGTTCCAGGTGGATTTAAAAAAATTTGCAGTTTTTCCAGAAGATTGCTATATATTCAAACTATTATTAAATCGGATGGATTTGAAATGGAAGGATTCTATATTTGCTTTGTGCACTGGTGTGCAGTCATGTTGGAACAGGAAGGGGACATCCTAAAACTGACTCCTTAAAGTGGAGTTCCACCCACTTTTACAACTCTTCAGCATCCCTCACTAAACTGTGCACTGTAAACGAATTGGATATATATATTTTTTTTTCTCAGCACCTACTGTATATCTGCTGTATTCATTTTTCACTTCCTCCTCCCTGGCCGTGGCCCATCGCATCATTTCCTGTTTGCAATGCCTTCTGGGAAGGGGCGGCAACTTCCTCTGGCACTGCCGTTGCTATGGAAACCTGACCTGAAACCTATTACACTGCTTGTGCTGCACTGAGCATGTGCAAGATCTGCAAGGATGAGATCCAGGAAGAAATACAGTCTGGCTTCAGATGCCCACACTTAAGATGGCCACGGCCTGCTGTAAGTTTATAAAATAACAAACTACTGCTATAAACGAACAAAACAGACCTTAGTTTACAGACTAACTTTACTAGAATACATTACGCTTGTGTATTATAGGGATATTTTTATTCAAAAAGTATAATTTAGGCCAGAACACCACTTTAAGAGTTCCCTTCGCTAGATCTAAGGGGCCAAACCCAACCCCTAAAAAACAACCCCACACCATAATCCCCCCCTCCACCAAATGATTTGGACCAGTGCACAAAGCGAGGTCCATAAAGACATGGATGAGCGAGTTCTGACCTCAACCCGACAGAACATCTTTGGGATGAATTAGTGCGGAGACTGCGAGCCAGGCCTTCTCATTCAACATCAGTGCCTGACCTCACAAATGCGCTTCTGGAAGAATGGTCAAACATTCCCATAGACCAACCCCTGAAAAACAACCCAACACCATAATCCATGTCTTACTGCATTGTGGCCTGAAGCCAATCAAAAGTGGGGTTGTACCTCTGTACCCAAGGATAACCAATAACCACCAGGTAATGGGGTGAGGAAATAACTTGAAATTGGATTATTTCATGGTGAAGAGCCCCCTACGGTCATGGTCAATGGAGCAGTCTCGTGAGTCACATGAGCAGGCTGTAGAGGTCTCCCATCAATAGCCCCAATGGCAAATGTCCTGACCACAACCCAATAGAACACCTTTGAGATGAATTAGAGTGGAGACTGCGAGCCAGACCTTCTCTTCCAACATCAGTGCCTGACCTCACAAATGCGCTTCTGGAAGAATGGTCAAACATTCCCATAGACACACTCCTAAACCTTGTGGACAGCCTTCCCAGAAGAGTTGAAGCTGTTATAGCTGCAAAGGGCGGGCCAACTCAATATTGAACCCTACGGACTAAGACTGGGATGCCATTAAAGTTCATGTATGGGTAGTGTCCCAATACTTTTGACAATATAGTGTATGTCCAACAGTCTAACGTTTATTTCAATTCTATATAGATCTGCCAACTGAAATAATGTTTTTTTTTTTAAATTTTTGTATAGGAGAGCTAAGCAATGATCCAATCACCTTTAACACAAATTTAATGGGCTATCCTGACCGACCAGGTTGGCTGCGCTACATTCAGCGGACCCCTTACAGCGATGGCGTACTGTATGGATCTCCAACCTTTGAGAGCGTGGGAAAACCAACCATTATTGAGGTATAAATTCTTTTTATAAGGTGTTTATAAAGAGCTTATCCATTATTTTGGATGCTCTTGTTTGTGTCTTTAGTATATGCATTACTTTTGGAATTTTATTAGAAATATATGCATTTAAATTTAAGTATTCCAAGATGTTTTAAAAATGAAATACATGTTGAATAACAAGGATAACATTTTTCAGTCGGGGGTGTCCAACATTTTGAATTTCCTGGGCCACATTGGACAAAAAGAGGAAAAGTCTTTTGTCACACATAAAATACACCAACAATAAGGACAGCTGATAAGAAGAAAAAGATGGGCAACTGAACTTTCACTGATATAGATAATGTACTTATATGAGTAATAAATCTTCATTTTATTGTAATATTTTTTATTACTAAAGTAACACAGAGCAACATACAACCGCATGACTGTATCTAGAGGGGGGGCTCTGGGGGGCAGATTTCAGTTGCCCCCCCCCCCGAAGCCCCCCACTCACAGCTATGTGTGCTTTGTGGGGAGGTTGTGGCTGGTGGGCACGACTGCGCCCCCCACAGCACCCCCCTAGATACTTCCATGCAGAATTTGCTGCCATTATTGGGAGTCCCTGTATTCACTGCTGCCGGTGCAATTACAAAAACGGAAGCCCCGGGATCCCTCTAGTCTGGATTCCCAGCGCCGTGGCCACCGTGACTACCACAGGCGTGCGCAGGGGGTGTGCCAGTTGTGCCTGGGCACACCCTAATCACTGCGTGCGGTGCCGATTCCCCCTATTGCCTGGGCTTCCCCCCCCCCGAGTTGTGCTCCCAGAATGGAGAGTGGGGGAAGGAGCTATTAGAGGCTGCAGGGAAAGGCACGTGTGTTTGGAGGTTTGGGGTGCACTCCCTAATGCAATAGGCTGCGCACACCTATGGTGACTGCTATGTTTGCAAGGCATCCCCGGCATCCCTCCATATTTGCTTTTGCCTAGCTTGTCCCTACTGGTCAGTGTGGCTTTTATGCTTGTATGGTGTCGCTCCGGACATGCCCGGACTGCATGCTGAATTCTCTTGGGACGCATGCGGCTTGCAGGCCACAGGTTGGCCACCCCTAAGCTAAAGTTAAACCTTCACTCAACCTCAAAATTATTGCATGTGTTATAAGTCAGTATAAAGGGAAAGTAGTGGTGAAACCAAGCACTTGTTGGCTCATCCAATCGTATTTTGTATGTTATATTTATGGGCTGCATAGTGAGAGTAATGGGAGTTTAAATATATTTATGCGAATAGAACAAATAAAACAGTGGCAGCTGTTTTTTTTGGGGGGGGGGGCGGCAAACCCCCTCCTGCTGTCGCACCCTCCCCCCAGGGTCTCGCAGTCAGTCGATCATCAAGCCCCATATTTACCCCATCTAGGTTGCGGGCAGACAGCGATCCTACTGGCGACGAACGGCGGCTTCTATTGCATCCCCTCCTCCTCTGCTCCACGGTAGCTTCCGCCGTGCATCTCCTCCCTCCTCCTTCTAGGCATCCAATAGGATCGCCTGTCCTTTCAGCCAATCGGGTGACAGGTCTCCGACTTCCTGATTGGTCGTGAGGAGGATCAGTGTGACAGTAGCGAATATTCATTTGTTAATTGTCACACAACTGTCACTGGGTAGGCTTTTATGAAGCCTATTAAAGCCTCAGGCTCTAATCAGGTGTTTCAACCCCCCCCCCCCATTGAAATCCATGAGTCCAGTGCCCTGCATGTAGATTAGGGGCCGGACGAATGGATAAGGGGGCGGTGCCCCTAATGGACAGGCCGCCACTAAAATGAAGTGTTCCAAGAAGTCTCTTCTTCTCTCCATCGCTGGGGACCAGAAGAGAGGGGAGAGTGTTGGGAGTTCATCTTTAATTTTATGGTGTAAAGGTGATTTATCCTTTAAATTGTCATTGAACCTGTGCACCACCAGCTCGTCCTGCTTTTCTGTGTGTGCATGCCCTTTAGGAGTGCAGGGTGTCGTCATGACGACCTTCATCCTCCAAGCGTGTTTCTTCTCAGATAATTCATCAGGAGTGGTTGTCTTCTTCTTGTCACATTCATCTTTAAGGAGGTTGTAAACCCTCACATATACCCAGTGAAGTGACCAGCCTCAGGTGATACACAGAGGTGAAACAAATCTCCCTACATAAATTGTACCTCTTTATCTGCAGTCTTCTCTTCTCTACATTCATTCAATTTATAAAGCTTGTCTGAGAGTTCAGATAAAAGTGGATGGAGAACTGAAGTTACGTTCTGCAGAGCTCAGCAAGGGGGGCTCTAAGAGCTGATTGGAGGGACAGGATACCCCCCCCACACACACACAAAGCTCACAGGAACAGAGCTGAGGCTGTCAATCACAGGCTGTGTGCTGGAGCTCACTCCTCTGTCACCTTTTTTCTCTTGGTGACAGGAAAATTTGTCAGAAGTGACTCATGCTGATGGCAGAGAAACGAAGCAGCAGACAGAAATGACACTTAGGGGTTGATTTACTAAAGGGAAAAAGACTGTGCACTTTCCAAAGTGCAGTTGCACTCTGCAAGTGCACTTGCTCCAGAGCTTAGTATATGAGTAGAAGCTCTGCTGACGTCCATCATCCAATCATGCTCAAGCAAATATTGTGTTTTTTTAATTTTTCTTGCATGCGATTGGGTAATCTTTGCAAGGTGAAGCCTTACCTCATTTACTAAGCTCTAGAGCAACTGCACTTGCAGAGGGCAATTGCAAAGTGCACAGTCATTTTGCCTTTAATAAATCAACTCCTTAGTGCTTTGGATTGCAACAAGTACACACTATAGGGGGATATGCTTTGTTCCTATTTCATGTCTGAGGTTTACAACCACTTTAGGTCTGTGGCAGAGGGTGCAGAGGATAGAATTCAGGTTGGTGCACATTCCATGGCACTTATCTTCTAATTTGTCTCTAAAGCCAAATGTTTTGTTTTATTTGGGCATAGAGTAGTGAGGGTTGAGACCCTTATCAGGTTTTTGCTGCAGTCGGTATTATCCGATAGCAGGATTCGTCCTCTCTATCTTGTGATGTGATGTAAGTGACCTCCAGACAGGCTCGGAGCTGTCACTCAGATAATTAGACACTCCTAGAAGAGGAGAGGACTGCAAAGTGCAAGGAAGCATAGAAACTCGCTGAAAACTGAGCATGTGCAGAGCTGCCAACACTATTCTGCAAAATCACTCGCTGAATTGGGGACATGGACAGGAGGGGGAGATAGAGAGCAGCAGGATCAAGCGGGTTTTTTTGCAGAATACAGAAAACAAATCCCATAGTGGCTGAGTATGAACAGCATGTAATACAACATTTATTGATCATTTTTTGTGATTAAGGATTTTATGATGTGGGTTTAGTGACACTTTACCTCTTCCCAAAAAAAAAAAAAAAAAAAAACACATTCGAAGGCACATTGCAAGTAAATAAAAAGTGATTTATGGGAAAAAACTCTGCAAGTATACTTGATTTTTTTGTGCTTTTGCCTGCAATTGTGGTGACAGAAAAAAATGAATACACATAACAGTCTATTCATCACAATCTCATCTTATGTACATGGCAGTTGTCAAGAACATTGAAGTTTACAGCTGAGCTAGAAATGGGAGCACAGCTGGGTCCCGGCATGATACTCTGAGTAACCTTTACTTTGTCACCATACAAATCCTACAAGGGCCAAATTTGGCAGAAAACAAAAAAAAAACAAATATTCATTATAGAAGTCAGAATCTGGGCTGATATTTGAGAGTAATTAACCACTTCCCGCCCAAAGATGTCATATGACGTCTATGACTTTCAGTGGGAATATCTGAATGATGCCTGCAGCTACAGCCATCCATCAGATATCCTCGTTTTCAGCTGGCTATTCTGTGCACCATAAGAATGATCATAGCAGCAGTTCCACCGCTTGATCGTTCTTACAGGCGACGGGACATCCCACCCCTCCTGCCGCCATCAGGTGCTTCTCCGGGCTCTTCCGTGCCATCGGGGACCCGGAGAAAGAATCGCCCGCTGCCGGATAATGACCATGGAGATTTCCGGTGTCCAGGTGGTCACCAGTCATCTCTATGACCGTCGGAGGCCCGGGCACGTCCGGACCGCGGATGTAAACAAAGTCGCGATCGCGGCTGGTAAGCATGAGATCGTGGATTTTTTTTCCAATCTCATGCTTTCCAGCCTGGAGGAGAGATGCGGGGTCTTATTGACACCGCATCTCTCCATAAAGAGGACCTATCACGAACGAGTCCTATTACAAGGGATGTTTACATCCCTTGTAATAGGAATAAAAGTGATAAAAAAAACAAAATGTAAAAGAAAGTGCAAAAAAATAAATAAAATAAAGTACAAAAATTAAAAAATTTAAAACGTCCCTGTCCCCTGTCCGCAGGTGCAAGTCCTGCCCACATATGTAAACGCTGTTGAAAACCCACATGTGAGGTATCGCCGCGTGCGTTAGAGCACGAGCAACAATTCTAGCACTAGACCTCCTTGTAACTTCAAACATGTAACCTGTAAAAAATTTTAAAGCGTCGCCTATGGAGATTTTTAAGTACCAAAGTTTGGCGTCATTCCATGAGTGTGCGCAATTTTAAAGCGTGACATGTTGGGTATCTACGTGTTTCGTCTAAGGAGACATCATCTGGGGTTGACGAAACGCGTCAGCATGAGCCCTGCTAATGCGATTGCATTGCCTATACTGTTCACTACAAGCGCTTGTTCATCTATTCATATGTGAGTGTTTCCAATTTTATTACATTTTATATTACTCTTACGGGTTCACACTATGTGGAGTATTTTTCTTTTTTGTTTACACTGCTCGATTACATGAGAAAGACTCTGCCCATCACGCTGGTAACATCTGTGAACTGCCCATCTGAGCCATTCATTGGACGGAGGGATCATCTTCCACTCTGGTCAGAAGTACAGGCGCAGATGTCCCATGTATTGGTGTTTACACCATAAGCCTTGCTGACTTATTGAGCGTTTGCCCATTTGAGTCCCTTCACTCCTAAGACTTCTTACAACCGGTGGTGGTCGTATTGTATATTCACCCAACACTGGCGTCACAAGGAACGCGTTTTCTTTTCCCTTTTCATCACTATTCCTTTATGGACTTTTCAACTTTCAATTTATCAACTTTCATAGGATACTATATGGACTCAATTAGAGTTTAATTTTGTGTTTATTCACATTGTTTTATATCACTCTCTACATACACATGATTTTGGAGCTGTACAAAACAAAAAGTGCTGCACATATTTTTATTTCTAGTTTGATTTGCATATGTTTATAGCTGTGCTGGCTGCTGCTTGAAAGTCTTTTGGCTAATTGTTAAAGTCTAATTGTTAATTGAGTCACCTATTGTTTCTGTCTGCTAATCCTTTAAAGATTTGGACAGCCCTAGGTTTTCTTACTGGGGAACTGGTGCCAAACGGTCTGGGTGGGGACTGAGTCACCAAGGCTTGTCTAGGTATCAGGAACCATGAATCAGACCAAGGCAGAAGTACAATTAAATCACACTTGATTAATAATAATAATAAGGTAAACAGAGTTATGCCCCGTACACACGGTCGGACATTGATCGGACATTGATCGGATATTCCGACAACAAAATCCTAGGATTTTTTCAGACGGATGTTGGCTCAAACTTGTCTTGCATACACACGGTCACATAAAGTTGTCGGAAAATCCAATCATTCTGAACACGGTGACGTAAAACACGTACGCCGGGACTATAAACGGGGCAGTAGCCAATAGCTTTCATCTCTTTATTTATTCTGAGCATGCGTGGCACTTTGTGCGTCGGATTTGTGTACACACGATCGGAAATTCCGACAACGGATTTTGTTGTCGGAAAATCTTATAGCCTGCTCTCAAACTTCGTGTGTCGGAAAATCCGATGGAAAATGTGTGATGGAGCCTACACACGGTCGGAATTTCCGACAACAAGGTCCTATCACACATTTTCGGTCGGAAAATCCGACCGTGTGTACGGGGCATAAGCGTAGTCAAAACAAGCCAGAGTTCAGTAACCGGATCGGATAGTCAACCAAGCAAATGTCAGAGAGCCAGAGACAAACGTAGTAGTACAGAAAGCAGGATCAGGAGCCAGAAGGAACGTCAGCCGAGCAAGTCTTCAACAGGAACGCAGGAGAAAGTTTCTGTGATGTTGACAAAGGCGAAGGAACAGATCAAGTGAGCTGGACGACTTTAAGTAGGCAGGACTGACGAGCAGAATTAACAACAGCTGGGTAACTGTGGAGAGAGATGGGAGCTGGCAATTAGCCGACAGCTGAGCGGCCAGCTCAGAGAAGGAAGGGCTGAGCCCAGTCCTGACACTAGGTGACTAGTTAGCCTACTGTTTTGTACGTTATACTTTGGCTGTTTGACGTTGAATACCGTTGTTATGGCAGGGTTATGGCAGATAGCTGCCATAACCCCGCTATCTTTATAAACAGCTAGCGGTCCGCTTTCAGATAAAAGTGGTCTCTGTGGCGGATTCGCCGCAAGATCACTTTTATCGGTGGAGGGAGAGGTGGCCCCCCTCCCACCAGTGGTCTCCGCCGCTTACCGGAGCGGTAACAGCAGAGACAATCGGGTCCTTTCCCCTCTGAGGAATGAAGTCGAGTGAGGGAAAGATGGCCCCCACTCGGCTCCATACCATTGGCTGACGGAAGCAACGTCACTTCCGCCCAATTGTCTTAAAGGGGAATTTTTATTTTTATTGAAAAAGTGTTTTTTATTGCTTTTAAGTGTAAATCTGAGATCTGAGGTCTTTTTGACCCCAGATCTCACATAAAGAGGTCCTGTCATGCTTTTTTTCTTTTACAAGAGATGTTTACATTCTTTGTAATAGGAATAAAAGTTACCCAATTTTTTTTAAAAAACAGTGTAAAAATAAAGAATAAAAAGTAACATAAAAAATAAAAAATTTAAAGCGCCCCGTCCCGCCGAGCTCGTACACAGAAGCGAGCGCATACGTAAGTCGTGCCCGCATATGAAAACGGCGTTCAAACCACACATGTGAGGTATCACCGCGATCGTTAGAACAAGAGCAATAATTCTAGCTCAAGACCACCTCTGTAACTCAAAACTGGTAACCTGTAGAAATTTTAATACGTCGCCTATGGAGATTTTTAAGGGTCAAAGTTTGTCGCCATTCCACGAGCGGGCGCAATTTTGAAGCATGACATATTGGGCATCAATTTACTCGGTGTAACATTATCTTTCACAGTATAGAAAAAAATTGGGCTAACTTTACTGTTGTCTTACTTTTTAATTCCAAAAAGTGTATTTTTTCCCAAAAAATTGTGCTTGTATGACCGCTGCACAAATACCGTGTGACATAAAGTATTGCAATGATCAGCATTTTATTCTCTAGGGTATCTAAAAAAAAATTATAATGTTTGGGGGTTCTAAGTAATTTTCTAGCAAAAAAAAACCTGATTTTAACTTTTTTTTTTTCAAACCGCAAGTTTGAAAAATAGGCCTGGTCCTGAAGTTAGTTAATTAGATTACTGTTTATGTTGGCTGTTCATTAGCTATGTGAATTATCTTACTGTTTGCATAACGTCATCAAGCTTTTATCTGATTTTGTGTAGTATACAGTATATTCTGTGTGAGTTTACAATAAAGTAAGTTCCAGTTTGCACCTAAGCTAGCGTCGTCTAGTTCTTGGGCGATCAGCTATTATTCCTGGTCCCAGACTGGAGGAAGCTGTATCTTGGCGGAAGCACCTACGCTGGGTGCCAGGCGTTCCGTTACTAATTTCAGTGCCACTCTATAAAGTGCCAAGTGCCCTGAATCCTGTAGGACATGGAGGGACAGTCTCCAAAATCCCAGGACTGCCCCGCAGGATCCAGAACACTGGACAAGTATGTACTTCCAGGTATGGGGAAGCATGTGACTTTCTCCCCTTCCATTCATGATGCAGCACTCGAGCCTTAAGTCCAGTGGACAGACCTGAACACTGTCATGGAAGGAAGAGAAGAATGTGAGCTCCAACATCTTCATACGTGGACCTGAGGGACTTTTTTGAAGATATATTAAGTTGTTGTCAATCCCAGCTAATCAAATCTCTTGTTTCATTTTACAAGTGCAGAGTTCACAGAGAGAGACAAAACCTGATTGGTGGCTGTAGAAAGGCAGCCTATTACTCCTGGACTATATGTGTTTTAACTTTCCTTGCAGATTTGCTGTGTATGCAGTCAGTTGTTAAGCATGATGTAATGGATGAAACAGCTATGAATTATGTCCTATAACAACATGTCATTATCGTTCTCGCTGCCACCGCAAATATATTTTTGGCCTTGTCGGAATGTATAGCTTTAATGTATAAACGTGCGGTGTGCAGTCAGGGGCTCGGGCCTCCCGCTGCCTCAGCGAATGATTGCTATAAATGCATACGTGGTGAGCGACAGATGTTAAACTCTCAGAGAAAATCGAATTAATGAGAAACAGGGTACAGCTCGAGCGTAGACGTCTGCATGCAAGACGCATTCACCCCTCTCTGAAGATTTTATAGCTTGAACTCTATAGACAGGAATAAAGCCCAGGTGGCCTGGTCAGCCAGGAAATTTCAGGGATGGTCACACCAGGGGGGACCCTAAAAATGTCAGGCGTTAAAAGTATATCTATAAAACATTATATAACATAGGGAAGGGTTAAAGCTGCACTCCCATACAAATAGTTAAAGACACAGATAAAATACAGGCTGTCTATAGGAGCTGCTTGAGATTTGTATATCTGTCCATCCAGTCCTGTTATTTACACAGCTCAGTTCTGCCTGGCAGGGAGTGGTCCTGATCATTCTCTGCTGTAGTTTCACTTTTTCTTAGCAGTCCCCTCTCAACCTGTGACTGGACAATGGAAATGCAAGCAGCAGACTAATGAGTTCATCTCTCTGTCACTCTGCTCTCTCTCCTTCTATCAGGGTGTTCCTTGTGTTGCAGTACAACTGATCAGCTCCTTGTGATGCTTCTCCCTCTCCCAGTCTGAGCTCTGCTGTCTAACAGAAGAAGATACTTGCACACAGCCTCTCCTCCAGTTTTCACATCTTGCTCATAATGTAAGGCCCTCTTACGTGTTTCATCCTACTTGGCCTTAATCATAGCTATGATTAAGGCCAAGTAGGCTAAAACGTGTCAGAGTTTGTTGCTTTGTGAGCAAGATGTAACAACAATAAAGTATTGTTGGAGGTGATTCTGCATGCTGGTATCTGCTTCAGCTTGATTACTGTGGAACCACAGAGAATGGTTAGGAACCACTGGAGGTGTAACAGTGTACTTCCAGGTTTGTCTGAGCTCTGCTGTATACACCTTAGATCAGCCCAAATGTATGCACATGAGACCTCAAGTCAGCCTTTGATGCATGCACCTTCAGACCTCAGATCAACCCCCAATGCATGCACTAGAGACCTCAGATCCACCCTCAATGTATGCACCTTCAGACCTCAGATCAACCCCCATGTATGCACTTGAGACCTCAGATCTGTACTCAATGCATGCACTTGAGACCTCAGATCTGCACCAATGTGCGCACCTTCAAACCTCAGATCAGTCGCCAATGCATGCACCTTCAGACCTCAGATAAGCACCAATGCAAGCACCTTCAGACCTCAGATAAGCACCAATACAATCACCTTCAGACCTCAGATCAGCCGCCAATGCAATCACCTTCAGACCTCAGATCAGCCGCCAATGCAAGCACCTTCAGACCTCAGATCAGCCGCTAATGCAAGCACCTTCAGACCTCAGATCCATCCCCAATGCATGCACTTGAGATCTTGAGATCCTCAGATCTGTACTCAATGTATGCACCTTCAGACCTCAGATCAGCTGTCAATGCATGCACTTGAAACCTCAGATCTGTATCAATACATGCACATTTAGACCTCAGTTCAGCACCAATGTGTGCACCTTCAGACCTCAGATCAGCACCAATGTGCGCACCTTCAGACCTCAGATCAGCTGTGAATGCATGCACCTTTAGACCCCAGATCAGCACCAATATGCACACCTTCAGACTTCAGATCAGCTGTGAATGCATGCACCTTCAGACCTCAGATCAGCACCAATGTGCACACCTTTAGACCTCAGATCAGCCGCAAATGCATGCACCTTCATGCCTCAGATCAACCTTCAATGCATGCACTTCAGACAGGGGCGTAACTAGAAATAGCAGGGCCCCATAGCAAAATGTTGTATGGGGCCCCCCTGCAAACAGCCCCCCCCCCCCACAGCTGCCCTAGTGTCAATGCAGCGTGACCTGTGCCACATACAGCGTGACCTGTGCCCAATGCAGCGTGACCTGTTCCCAATACAACGTGACCTGTGCCCAATACAGCGTGACCTGTGCCCCATACAGCCTGACCTGTGCCCAATACAGCCTGGTCTGCCTGTGCCCCATACAGCCCCACTTATGCGGAGGAAGAGGCAAGCCACCCGGATCAGCGGAGAGCGGGATTGCCCGCTGTAATAGCTTTCATTTGAATTTCCTGTCTTCCCGGGGCTCATCGTCACATAGCCCCACCTCTTGGCCCGACGCCTTTGATGACGTCACATGTCCCGCATTGGATCGGCGTTCTGTCTATCAAAGGCACCGGGCCAAAAGGTGGAGCTATGTGACGTGAGCCCCGGGAACACTGGAAGTTCTAATGAAAGCTCTTACATCGGGCAATTCAGCTCTCTGCTGATACGGACAGCTTGCCTCTTCCTTTCCTATCTCTTCCCCTGGCTGGGAGACTGTGCCGGCGGTGCTCTTATCCTCACTGGGCCCCACTCGGCTGCGGGCCCCATAGCACCCGCATGGGTCGCTATGGTGGTAGTTACGCCCCTGACTTCAGACATCAGATCAGCCGCCAATGCATGCACCTTCAGACATTAGATCACCTTTCAATGTATTCACCTTTAGACCTTAGATCAGCCCCAGTTCCTCTACCCTTAGTACCGCTGTAGGCAGGCTTGTTCCACATAGCACACTGCCATCTTTAGCCACTGGTGGGCTTTCAGTTATGTCAGGTAGGTGGGTGGGCCAGATTTTCTAACTGACAACCTAGTGCACTGTCAATTCCAGCCAATGGTAGCGGGTGCCAGCACAAACAGCATCCCAAGGTTAAAGCGTTCCAAGGTTTGCTGTTGCCTGTTATACAGTATATAGCTCATATCTGTTTATGGCTATGCCATATATATGTATTTTTACATGGAAGAGAAATATGCTAATTAAAATCCTGACCTAGTTTAGTTTTGAATGATGGTCATTATCCTACTCAGCCTTTTTTTGGATGCCTGGTGTATTGCTGTGGAATATAATTAGTAATGCTTTTTTTACTTCATTGCGCTTATTGGCAGAAATTCACACACACACTCAGAATAAGCCGAGATAACCTTTGCCCCCTTTTTAAAATTTTAATTGAGGCTTGTTTTTAATTGGGATATTTATACATTTTGTATTAACGCAAGACATCTAAGCATCTAAAACAAGAAAATCATAATGAACAGTAAATAGAAAAACATCAACAGATGCACATTAACTCTGAAGGTGCCCATACACATCTTCAGTCCGATCGCATGATATTCCAACTTCTATAATGAGATGATGTCTATGGAGGACAGAATTCTTCACAAGTTTGCTTAGATAAAGTCAAAGAAAAAAAATGCTTGGACTGGATGGAAATTAGATTTTTTTTTCGAAGAGACAAAACTGATAGACAAGTTCAAGAAGTTTTATGTAAAAATATATGTAATGAGGTGGAACAGTTGCTTAGTCATTAGTGCATAGATCAATCAGCCTTAACATTATGACCACCCACCCTATCTCATTGAGGCATGGACTCCACAAGACCTTTGAATGTATGCTGTGTATCTGGCACCAAGCTGTCTGTAGCAGATCCTTTAAGTCATGTAAGTTGCGAGGTGGGACCTCCATGGATCAGACTTGTTTTTCCAGCACATCCCACAGACGCTTGATTGGATTGAGATCTGGAGAACTTGGAGGCAACATCTGATACTTGTTCTTCTTCCTCAAACCATACTTGAATTCATCAGACAAGACCACCTTTTTCCATTGCTCTGAGGTCAAGTTCTGGTGCCCACATGCCCATTGTAAGCACTTTTGGCTGTGGACACAGGTCAGCATGGACACCCTGACCGGTCTGTGGCTGAACAGCCCCATACACAACAAACTGCAATGCTCTGTGTGCTCTGATATCTTTCTACCAGAACTAGCATTAACTCTTTCCACAATTTGAGCTACAGTAGCTTTTCTATTGTATCAGACTAAACAGGACAGCTTTCGCTCCCCACATGCATCAATGAGCCTTGGCTGCCCATAATCCTAATGCCAGTAAATTTCAAAAGGCAATATAAAGGGATAGTAGTGGTTAAAAAAAAGCACTTAAGGGCTTAACCAATATTTTTTTTTGTATAATTCTACTTTAGGGGGTGTGTCCTATGCCTACATACTTTTACTAATAGGTGTCCTTCATTCCCATCCCAGAAAGTTGGGAGGTATGCAATTAAAGCATTTGTTAACCCCCCCCCCCCCCCAAAAAAAATGGATTCTGCTCCTTTATATGACACAGTGCTTGTCCTGTGTCATTTGACCCCCTGTAACACCTAAAAAACTTGGCTGATCCTGCCAGTTTTTCCCCACCCCTCTGTAAACTGACCACGGTGTATCATGGCTGCTGAGACCAGACACCGTGGTCAGTTTACGTGCCTCTGTCATCTGCAGCCTGCTATCTGATCTCCTCTCTGCTCCTGTGTCCCCCCCCCCTTTGTCTGTGTGTGAGCCGCCCCTCCCCCCTCTTGCTGCTCTCATAACACTAACCTGTATACACCATCAGCACTGCCTCCTATTGCAGTGTCCCCCTCTGTGAATGATTTATAAATATAAATACTGTAAATACCTCATTTAAGAGCCGAGATTGCGATCACATGACCAGCCAGCTCTCTCCTCCCCTCCTCCTCCCCTCCAGACTGACATCAGCAGAGGAATCTCAGCCCCGCCCACTGTATCTCTCAGAGGAGAAAAGGAGAAAGCTGGCCAGTCATGTGATTGCAATCTCGGCAGCGAAATGAGGTATTTGCAGCATTTATTTTTATAAATCACACACAGAGGGGGGGCACTACAATAGGAGGCAGTGCTGATGGTGTATACAGGTTAGAGTGGCTTAACAACCACTTTAAGGAAAGACCTGGTCACCTACATTGTTTAAAATCTGCTAAGAAAATTCCACGGAAAAGGCCATTCAGTGTATCAGACTGGGTGCCCAGAGAGTTGCCCCATAGAATTGCCAAGAGTTGGATAAACTAAACGGATATCACAAGCGATTTGTAACAACTGATATTTTTTTATTACCTGATTAGCAGTGGCGGCTGGTGTTTTTTTCTGGGGGGGAAAACAACTACCCCCTCCCCCCGGTTGGCCGGTTGGCACCCCCAAGGCCCCCAACACCCGCTGTCAGTTGGTCAGACGGACCCCTGGGGGGGTCTCGCAGCCAGTTGGTCATACAGCCCCACACTTACCCCATCTAGGTTGAAGGCAGGCAGCGCTCCTACGGGCGACAAGTTCTATTGCATCTCCTCCTCCAATAGGATCGCCTGTCCTGTCAGCCAATTGGGTGACGGGTCTCAGGATTCACTTCCTGATTGGATGGGAGGAGGATCAGTTTGGAAGTACCGAATATTCATTCGCTATTGTCACACAACTGGGTGGGCTCAGAGCGCAGTGCTCTTTTGAAGACTAATTAGAGCCTCTGGCTCTAATCATGTGCTTAAAAAAATAAACACCCCCCCATTGGAATCTATGTGTCCGGCGCCCTGCATGTAGATTAGGGGGCCGGACGCATGAATGGGGGGAAGAAACGCGCGTGCACCCCTAATGGACAGGCCGCCAATGCTGATTACTCTTAACCACTTCCTGCCC
This sequence comes from Lithobates clamitans, assembly GCA_037952925.1. Classification (NCBI taxonomy): domain Eukaryota; kingdom Metazoa; phylum Chordata; class Amphibia; order Anura; family Ranidae; genus Lithobates; species Lithobates clamitans. Next base: position 169,324 of record JBBGZY010001618.1, on the reverse strand, counting down.
ATAGGACAACATTCTTAGGTTGAAGTGGTGATAACTGGATGATGGTTGCAACCACAGGCATCATCCAGACATCTTTGTTTTCAGCCGGTGATTCCCTCTTGTGTAAAAGCCATCCTATTGGCTGTTCAACCGCTGGTTGGCTTTTACAGGCAGTGGGAGGGGTCACCCCATTCCCCCCCGCTGCCCTCCGGTGCCTCTCCAGGCTCTCCCGTGCGATCGGGAAGCCGAGCCGAAGATCTGATCCAGCTGTGGCAGCGGTTCACCATAGAGCTGGCCATGGACCGGATGGTCTCTGACCATCTCTATGACCCTAGGAGGCTGGAAGCGATGTCATGACGTCACTTCCTGCTATGGCAGATGTAAACACTGCCGTGTTTTTCCCTGGAAAGCAGAAATCGATTTCTGGAGTCTTATAGACCCCAGATCTCTCCATAAAGAGGAACTTCATGCCTTATTCCTATTACAAGGGATGTTTACATTTCTTGTAATAGGAATAAAAGTAATAAAAAAAAAAAGCGGGACAGTGGAAAAATCAAAAAATAACAATTAAATGAAATTTTTAAAAAACCTTTAAAGTACCCTCGTGTTTGCACGCAGAAGCGAGCGCATATGTAAATAGCGCAGAAATAGCGCAGAAACGTACAGTAGGGCGCGCCCGCATATGTAAATGACGTTCACACCACACATGTGAGGTATCACTGCGTACGTAAGAGGAAGAGCAATAATTCTAGCACTAGACCTCCTCTGTAACTCTAAATTGGTAACCTGTAAAAAATGTTAAAGTGTAGTCTGTGGAGATTTTTAAGTAATGAAGTTTGTCGCCATTCCACAAGTGTGCGCAGTTTTAAAGCGTGACATGTTAGGTATCCATTTACTCTAAGTTACAGCTTTTACATTTTACCAAAAAATTGCTGTGCAAATACCGTGTGACATAACAATTTGCAGTGATCTCCATTTTATTCTCATGGGTCTCTGCTAAAAATAAATATATGATGTTTGGGGGTTCTGACTAATTTTCTAGCAAAACAAATACTGATTTTTCTATGTAGGAAAGAAATGCCAGAATTGCCCTGGGCTGGAAGTGGTAATCCCCAACATCCTCTGTTTTTTAGAAAGGTCCCCCAAGAGGTTAAAAAATGAATGACAGCTCGGGGCTGTAATACTCACCTCCTGTTCGGAGCTGTCCCCCACAGTAATCTCTTTTTTGTCAGAAGATGTCCTCAGTCAGCTCAAAAGACTGAAAACCCAATGTGAGTGCAGCGGGTCATGGACCCTACACATCACATGACTAGCCTGGAGACATCTTGAAAAGATAAGAATCTTAAAAAGCTGACGGGGGATCCTCTGGAGGGAGTGTGATTGAGGGGTGAAGATCGGAGCTTGGAGTTTGGCTTTAAGCTTTCTGTTTGTAAACTGCATTTAGGATTCACTAATGTAATGCGGATAGACAACTCCTTCCTACAGTCAGCATCCTGAATACAAATAATGAATTGTGGTTCAGCACCTATCAGTTATAGAATGCTGGGTCCGGGGTAAGTACATTTTCCTGGAGGAGAATCTCCATAAACTGTATATATGTTCATTCAATATTTGTTATGAGGTGTATAATAGAATGTTATTATATTCCCACTCATATTTATTTTTTATTTTTTTTATAGATAACTGCTTATAACAGAAGGACATTTGAGACGGCCAGACATAATTTGGTCATCAACATCATGTCCGCAGAGGGTGAGTGAGTTACTGACGAAGCTCAATCAAACTCTTTTGGTATCTGACAAACACACAGCAATGTCACATAAAGAAAGATGCTTTGGATATGAGTCTTTGGCATGTCTGGCTTGCCCAGTTTACATCAGATCATGGCACAGCATTTCGATTGGATTGAGGTCAGGATTCTGATTTGGCCACGCAAAGATACAGACTTTATCTTCTTATCTTGGATGATGGGGTGGACTTTCTATCCTGCTCGATCAATCTTCCCCCGAGAGCTGCCATTAGCTGCCTGCCATTATTGGCATGAGACCAAAGGATAATGGTTGCCATGTATTACCTATTGCCAGCTTTCCTGTTCATCTTTTTTTTTTTCTCTAAAGCGGTATTAAATCCAAAACCAAAAATGTAATACAGTGGGGAAAATAATGATTTGATCCCTTACAGATTTTGTAAGTTTGCCCACTTACAAAGAAATGAAGGGTCTGTAATTTTTATCATAGGTGTATTTTAAATGATAGAGACAGAATATTAACCACAAATCCAGAAAAAAACACATACAAATGTTATAAATTGAGTTGCAGTTCAGTGAGTAAAATAAGTATTTCATCCCAAAGCTAAACATGGCTTAGTACTTGGTGGAGAAACCCTTGTTGGTAAGCACAGAGGTCAGACGTTTCTTGTAGTTGGTGACCAAGTTTGCACACATCTCAGGAGGGATTTTGGTCTACTCTACTTTACAGATCTTCTCTAAATCCTTAAGTTTCTTGGCTGTCGGTTGGCAATTCGAAGTTTTAGCTCCCTCCATACATTTTCTATAGGATTAAGGTCTGAAAACTGGCTAGGCCACGCTATAACCTTAATGTGCTTCTTCTTGAACCACTCCTTTGTTGCTTTGGCGGTATGTTTTGGGTCATTATCATGCTGGAAGACCCATCCACGACCCATCTTCAGTGTTCTGGCTGAAGGATCTCATCCAAGATTTTACAATACATGGCCCATTGGCTCCTCAATGCTGCAAAGTCGGCCTGTATCTTTAGCAGAGAAACAGCCCCAAAGCATTATGTTTCCACCTCCATGCTTGACTGTAGGGATGGTGTTCTTGGGGTCATAGTCAGCATTATTGTTCCTCAAAACGCAGTGAGTTGAGTTAAAACCAAAGAGCTAAAGTTTGGTCTCATCTGACCACAGCACTTTTTCCCAATCCTTCTCTGAATTCATTTAGATGTTGATCGGCAAACTTCTGACTTAATCTGCATTTTTTTACTGTGCCTATTCAATAAAATGAAGACATTTTAAGAGCCACACTCAGCGTGTGGATCGTTTTTTCCACGAACTTCAGACGGGCCTGTACATGTGCCCTCTTGAGGAGGGGGACCTTTCGGGTGCTGCAGAATTTCAATCCAAGGCGGCGTATTGTGCTACCAATGGTTTTGTTTGGTGACTGTGGTCCCAACTGCCTTGAGATCATTCACAAGCTCCTCCTGTGTAGTTCTGGGTTGATCCCTTACTTTTCTCATGATTGTCCTCACCCCATGAGGCAAAATCTTACATGGAGCTCCATAATGAGGGCGATCAATGGTTATTTTGTATTTCTACCATTTGCAAATAATTGCTCTAACAGTTGTCACCTTCTCACCAAACTTCTTGCTGATGGTCTTGTAGCCCATTCCAGCCTTGTGCAGGTCTAAAATCTTGGCCCCGACGTCCTTTGACAGCTCTTTGGTCTTGCCCATGATGGTGGGGTTTGAATGGAGGAAAGAGATTCTGTGGACAGGTGCCTTTTATACACATAACGAGTTGTCGTTAAGAGCACCTTCTTAAACTCACAGGACTAATCTGTGTACCACATGAGCACATACTGTAGCCAGTCTGTGGGAGCCAGAATTATTGTTGGTAGGGGATCAAATACTTATTTTACTCACCGAATTGCAACTCAATTTATAACATTTGTATCATGTGATTTTTTCTGGATTTTCTGTCTGTATCAATTAAAATACATCTATGATATCAATTATAGACTTCATTTTTTTGTGAGTGGGCAAACTTACAAAATCTGCAGGGGATCAAATAATTATTTCCCCCACTGTATATATATATTAGATATGGATATAGATTGTTTTATATATATATACTGTATATATGGTGTATATTCTTATCACAGTCTTCTATGTATGTCTTATAACAGATTTTCCCCTCCCATACCAAGCTGAGTTTTTTATTAGAAACATGAATGTGGAGGAGATGTTGGCCAGCGAGGTTCTGGGGGATTTCCTCGGAGCGGTGAAAAATGTTTGGCAGCCCGATCGCCTAAACGCAATAAACATCACCTCTGCGCTGGACAGGGGGGGGCGTGTGCCCCTACCCATCAATGACATGAAAGAGGGGTAAGCTGACGCTGACTTTAACTGAACTCCTTCCATTCTGATTCTCAGTAACTAAACATAAAGTGGACCTGTCATTAACAAATTTCCTTATGCTACAATTTACAGTTGTGACTTTTCTAAAAAGCCCTCTCATTTATCATTTCAAGGCAGTCCTTGAACTTCAATTTAAAGTGACCCTGTCATGAGAAAAGCATGTTGCGTGCCATTGATGGGCATCATTTAAAAATGCTCATGGCCTGGCTCTGTCTAGCTTTCATACTTGTGAGTCCCAGACCTATACACATATGACATGCACTACATATATACGGGAGCTGTTTTACCTGCCAAAGGATTTGTTATTTGTTTTGTCAGTCCACAAATTTGCACAGCTCTGCCACACAGCACAGCCCTATCTATCAGGGGAGGAGACCTGATTTTTTTTTCTCAGTTTCACTTTCACTTACAAGCCAGGGAAAAGAAGCAGCACACTGTTCACTCTGCTCTCTCCATCCATCAGCATGCTCCTAGCACTGCAGCACACCTGACTGGCTGCTTGTGCTGCTTCTCTCTACCTCTCTCCGAGCTCTGCTGCACAGACTGTACTGCAAAAGGCTGATCCTAGGTCAAATTCAAGCACTTACACTAATTGCTTTTAAAAATACCCTTAATGAGGTGTTGATGAATACAGAGCAGAAGCCATTGTGACTTTTATATCTGCCTAGAGTTCAGATTTAAAGTGTTACTGAACCTATAACAGTAAAATCAGTCTGTATATGCAGTAAAGCATGCTTATTATACTGACTGTGGAACCTGAGGGGTTAATCCTCTGCATTGTGTAAAAAGGCTGTTTGATCCTGTCTTCTCTGATCTTCCCCTTCTTCCCGTCACCAATCTATCTCCTGATAGAACAGAGCCTTTGGAGTCAGGCTGCACATGCTCAGTTTGGTGTGTATTGCTAGAGAGTTTTTTTTCTTCTTGGGAGAGTGCATTGTTATGCAAAGTATTGAAATCATGCGCTGGAAGCTTACTGTTTGCAGCAAACGGCTTTACTTTTATGGACGATTGCAATGCATGTCTTAGAGCATGAGAAACATGAAACAGGAACTAACCACAAACAGGTGAGCTGAACTTAGATAGACGGTACATCCTGTTATATCATAGAATACACACTATAACACTATAATACTACAGGGCCACCTGCTGCATAGATAAGTATAATGCATACAGTATATTGTTCACAGTACTTTACATGACATGCTGTTGTTCTTCCAACACCCCTTCTCAACAGCATGTGCTTTGTTAAATTATATTCAGCTTCTTCTGGATATAATGATAACGTTCCTTCAACAAAGGCTTGGTAAGTGTATCGGCAGTTATCTCCTCTGATGGGCAGTATTGAATGTCAATAACACCTTGCTCTTGATTGTCCCTCAGTAGGTGATACTTGACATCAATGTGTTTGGTTTTAGGATTGACCCTTTCTGATTGTGTAAGCTTTATATGGTTGTCTTAAAAAAATGGTAATTGGTTTTGACATGTCTATCCCAATGTCCACAAAAAATTGACAAATCCATATCGCTTCTGGACATGCGTGTTCTGCTGAAATTTACTCTGCTTCAGCTGAAGATAGTGCGATAGTTGTCTGCTTTCGACTAGACCAACTTGTGGTTCCTTCCCCATACTGGAAGATGAATCCATTTGTGGATTTACGGTCTGTGCAATCCTTGGCCCAATCAGCTTCCACATTCCCGACCAGTTTTGGATGTGATGTTACTGGTAACCGTAACTTCATCTAATTGTTCCTTTGAGGTACTGCATCACTCTATTCACTGTGTTCCAGTCACGCTAACAGGGAGCTGAGACTTTCCTGCATAGTGTGCCCACTGCTGCCGCTATGTCTGGTATACTATTCCTTGTCTTTTCAAGTATGAGGCCACTTCTTTGCTTATGTATTCTCCCCCATTGTGGGTGCATATTATTCCTGGTGGATTATTCCTGGTTTGCGTTGGAATTTGTTGCTAGACATGGCAACGAACTCTTGAAGTTTCTCTGATGTTTCATTCTTGTGTTTCATCAGATAAGTGGTTGATAATAATCAATGAAGGTCAATTGATATCTGTTTCCACCTGATGTGGGAGTTTTCATTGGACCGCATACGTCACTGTGTATGAGCTGCAGGGGGTAGGTAGTTTTTCTTTGAGACGCCTGTGGAAGGGGAGCATGTGTGGCTTTTGCTTCAATACAGCATTTGCATTTCATGAGCACTTGGCAAGGCGCTATTGTTAAATCTTCTGATAAGCCTTTTTTTATAATGTCCTGTATTGCTTCTGGACTTCTGTGCCCCAGCCGCTTGTGCCATACGTGAATACATTTGTTGTGTAGGTCATTAGAGATCATATTGGTTTGCTGGTCTGTGGTGATGAGCCTGTATAGGTGATCATCCAGTTTTCCTTTTGCGAGGCATTGCTTATTATTGTGACTTGTGCATTCATCACCCTGGAACTTAACTATGAGATTGTTGTTTGCAAGACCTTTCACTGATAGAAGGCTGCCTTTAGTTCTGGAACATACAGCACTTTCTAGACAAGGATACTCTGCTTGCCTTGTGGTGTAATGCAGTTCAGGAAGCCCTGGCCTTTACCCTCTGCAGTGATTCTTTTACCGTTTGCTAGGAAAACTTTGTCTTTTACACTGTAATCAATCTTTGTGAAGAAGGTCTTATAGCTAGTCATGTGGCTTGTTGCACCCGAGTCTATGCACCAGCCGGGTTGCTTTCTGCTCTGTGTTACTTTAAAGGTGCCACTCCATGATGTGTCTACAGTTTCCTTTGTGATTGCTTTGACTCTTTCTATTGTGGACAGCTCTAGCTTTCGCTGCTTGGCTTTGCAGATAGAACAGTCCTTTTTTATGTGACCGGTCGTTTTACAGTGAATACAGGCTCTGCTTTCTTTGTTGTGCTTTATGCCTTTGTACATCTTAAGAGCTTTGTCATTATGGTGCATATTTTCTTTCCTTCTGTCATATTCATCGATTATTTTCCCTTTGACATATTCCAGTGTCAGCTCCTGCTCAGGTCTGGTTTCTAAAGCGTTAATAAGAGCAGTATATGTCTCTGGAAGGCTGCAGAGGAGCAGGCCAACAATATGGTTATCTTTGATGTCGTCTCTAATGGCACGCAGATGCTCTATGATCTCTAGCATAGCATTCACATGGTCACACATGTGCTGGTCTACTTCTAGTCTCATCTTGTAAAGCTTTCATAGCAGAAACAGTTTGCTGTTTAGACTTGAACGCTCATGCAGATTTTGTAATGAAGTCCACATACCTTTGGCTGTTTTCTCTGTTCTTATGTGGATAAGCTGGTCATCCTCCTCTAGTAAACTTATAATCACTTTTGCCTGTCTATCTTTCCTGTCCCATTTCTCCGTCTCTCTGTCTGAGGGTCTGTCTGTATTCAACACATGCCACCTGTAATCCTTGCTATGAAACATTTCTAGTTTAAACGTCCACAGCTTCCTAATTGGCATTATTCAGCTTTGCAATTGCAAACATCACATCTAAACCACTTGCCATCTTTCAGTAGCTTGTATACAGTACTCACTGACTCAGTGTAGAATTTTTTCCAGTGGTGCTTGGATGCCTGGGTGCCTGCTGAGTACACTGGGTGTGCTGGGTGTTGTTCTTCCAACATGCATGTGATCAGTACAGGGCCAATCAGCACTGTCCAGACAGATCGTCAGGGGTCCTGCAGCCTCATAGGACATGCAGGGGAGAATGAAAACTCCTCCTACAAGCTTTAACCAGACACTAATAGAAGTTACAGGACTGCTATATACTGCTGATGGGAAAAGGTATTTAGCAGTTTATATTTACTAAAATAATTGCATTTCCATGTTCTGTGTACTGTGGGAAACCAGATATAGTGAATGCAGGGTCCTGGGTTTAGTAACACCATCAGCATGACAGCCAGGGAACTAGCATTATGAAAGGAGTGGTCAGCAATGGTCCCCGCTATACTTTTCTCATGACAGAGTCCCTTTAAAGAGTAACTATGCACATTTCAGGGATTTTAATAAACTTTGTTGCAGATTCCTACTTTTTGTTATTCTGAAGAAATCTCTGTTTCTCTGTGAATCTGTATGGGAGTGACTTTAAAACTATCAATTAGTTGCTGTACTTGCAGGGCTCTAATGAAGAAAGTGTCAGGGTCTGCATCCCTTTAGACTTGATTTCTCCTTGAGTCCTGTCCTGAATATCAGTGCAGTCCCAGCAGTGCCCACCAGTGCTGCCAATCAGTGCCCACCACTGCTGCCAAACAGAGCCCACCAGTTCTGCCAATGAGTACTCATCAGTGCTGGCAATCAGTGCCCACCAGTGCCTCCTCATCAGTGCTGCCAATCAGTGCCACCTATAAGTGCTCATCGGTGCTGCCTATCAGTGCCAACTATAAGTGCTCATCAGTGCCGCCTCATCAGTGCAGCCTTTTAGTGCCTCATCAGTGAAGAAGAAAATTTACCTGTTTGCAAAATTTTATAACACACTATGAAAAACTGGGTGTTTTTCCCCAAAATTGTTGGTCTTTTTTCGTTTGTTTAACAAAAAATAAAAAATCCAGTAGCGATTAAATACCACCAAAAGAAAGCTCTATTTGTGTGAAAAAAATGATAAAAATTTCACATGGGTACAGTGTTGCATGACCGCGTAATTGTCATTCAAAGTGTGACAGCGCTGAAATCTGAAAATTGGCCTGGGCAGGAAGGGGGTGAAAGTGCCCGGTGGGAAAGTGGCTAAAGCACTAACAGCATCATTAGCAGTACCGGGACAGGTTTCGACTAGTGCCCAGGGCAAGGATGCAGAACTGTGCCCCCTCCCCCCGCTGTTAATGCATGCCATGGAATGGGTTTACTGCCCTGTGTCCATTCTCTGTCCCCTTGCTTCGCTGTGCTCAGGGCAGCTGCCCCTCCTGCCCACCCTTTGTCCCGACCCTGGTCATTAGAATAGTTTGGCAAATATTTCCACTCCCTTCCTACAAACAGAACATGATATTGTTTTTCTCAGCTCTCCTGTATATTTTCTGTACATTTTTTTTTCTTCCCCCCCTTCCCTGCGCCCTCTTCTAGCTATAAAAAGAAGGGGTGACTCAATTTTTTCTTCTAGCTTGTAATGAAGGCAGTCACGCATCAATAACGCCTAAATAGTTACTTTCACAGAATCCTGAGATGCTGTTATTAGAGAAAAGGAAAATTACACGACTCCTTGACAGCTCAGCCTGCTTGCTGGAGATCAACAACTTTTTTTTTTTTTTAAGGCATTATATCACATTTTGTTATTGTTTCCTGTATTTATTATGATGAGAGATAAGCCAATCTGCCAAAATCTGGTTTAAAACAGTATCAAAGTGTTACTAAACCCAGGACCCTGCATTCACTATATCTGGTCTCCCCCAGTACACAGAACATGGAAATGCAATTATTTTAGTAAATATAAACTGCTAAATACCTTTTCTCATCAGCAGTATATAGCAGTCATGTGACTTCTATCAGTGTCTGGTTAAAGCTTGTAGGAGGAGTTTTCATTCTCCTCTGACTGTCCTATTATGAGGCGGCTGCAGGACCCCCCACCCGCTGTCTGGACAGTGCTGATTGGCCCTGTGCTGATCACATGCACCCTCCCAAGAAAAAAAAAAACCTCTCTAACAATACACACCAAAATGAGTGACTCCGAGGCTCTGTACTATCATCAGGAGATGGATTGGGGATAGGAAGAAGGGGAGGATCAGAGAAGACAGGATCAAACAGCCTTTTTACACAATGCAGAGGATTAACCCCTTAGGTTCCACAGCATCGTTGTCAGGGGGGAAGAATAGTGTGTTAAATGTATTAGCAGATTTAAATACACCAACAAATTGAAGCCAAACTCCAGCTCACACTATACTGTGACTAAAGGCAAAACGCTTTTTTTTTAGTTTTTTTTCGCTTTGGATGGAGTGGAGAGGGGTTAAAACACCTGTCAGTTTTTATTGCTGTCTGTGCCCCTGTTATGGAGACTCACCCTCTTTAATTGTCCTGTTTACCATTATCATTGAAAGTAAAAGTAAAATTGTGATTTTTTTTTACCAAAAATATGTAGAAGAATACATATTGGCCTAAACTGAGGAAGAATTTTTTCATTTTTTTGGGGGGACATTTATTATAGCAAAAAAAATTGTTTTTTTTTTTTTTGTCAAAATTGTCACTTTTTTGTTTATATCGCAAAAAATAAAAACCCGCAGAGGGGATCAAATACCACCAAAAGAAAGCTCTATTTGTGGGAAAAAAAAGGACGTCACTTTTGTTTGGGTACAGCGTCGCACGACCACTCAACTTTCAGTTAAAATGACGCAGTGCCGTATCGCACAAAATGGCCTGGTCATTTAGGGGACAAATCCCAGTCCTTAAGAGGTTAAAGGTATTTTATTCGTTTGTAAACAAACATTAACAACATACCAAAGAAAAGGTAGATATCAGTCAGTGTGCAATATCAGATGACAAAAATATAGACACAAGGACATTGCTTTGTACCCAGAGGGTAAACAATAATTACCAGGAGAAATAAGTGACACAGTAATGCCCCGTACACACGATCGGACATTGATCGGACATTCCGACAACAAAATCCAAGGACTATTTCCGATGGATGTTGGCTCAAACTTGTCTTGCATACACACGGTCGCACAAAGTTGACGGAAAATCCGATCGTTCTGAACGCGGTGATGTAAAACACGTACGGCGGGACTATAAACGGGGCAGTGGCCAATAGCTTTCATCTCTTTATTTATTCTGAGCATGCGTGGCACTTTGTGCGTCGGATTTGTGTACACACGATCGGAATTTAACCGAATTTGTCGGAAAATTTTATATCCTGCTCTCAAACTTTGTGTGTCGGAAATTCCGACGGAAAAAGTCCGATGGAGCCCACACACGATCGGAAATTTCCAACAACACAATCCGATCGCACTGTCTCTGTCGGAAAATCCGACCGCGTGTACGGGGCATTACAAAACAGCTGGTGATTAGGGCATTTTAGAAGAAATCTATCACTCCAATTCAAAAAATGCAGAAGAATGCAACATAAAGGAGGATATGACGCAGGGCACCTATCTGTAAACATATGAGGGGTGTACCTCCCAGTCTTGTTAAACTTCAATCTCCCCCGACACCTTAGAAGTCCACTCCGACCATATTTTATCACATTTATTTGTACAACCTCTGGCTGTATAGATCAGTTTATACACGGGCAATGCTTGATTGACCAAGTCTACGGAGGCCGAGGTTTCATGTGGATACCTTCCAGGTCCTGTCCTCCCTTTAAAAGCATCCCACGCCGTACCCACAGCAGTGCCCTCCGTATATTCATTCCAGTAATTACATATATCTTTAGCAGTAGCCATAAAGAAGGTCTCCTCTTTCAGCGACCGGGTCTCTTTAACCAGATGCCAACTGCCCCACGCACATTTACTGCGGCAGGGGCGGCCGCTCCGGGCAGAATCACGCACCTGTACGTGATTCTGCACTTCCGGGTCTGGGACGCGCACGCACACCACCGGTGACCCGCTCCTGCTGTGATTGGACCAACTGATTGTTCGGTAGACAGGCAGACCATCATTCTGCCTATGTAAACAAGGCAGATCGCTGTTCTGTGAGAAGGGAAGGTAGTGATCCTGTGTTTCTGCTAAGCAGGGACACAGATCTTTCCACAGTACAAGCACACCCTCCCCTCACAGTTAGCAAGCACTCCCTAGTAACACATTTTAACCCTTTGATCGCCCCTGATGTTAACTCCTTCCCTGCCAGTATCATTAGTACAGTGACAGTGCCTATTTTTTTTAGCACTGATCACTATATTGGTGTCACTGGTCCCCAAGAAGTGTCAGTTAGGTGTCTTTTTTTTTTTTTCCCCTTTTTTATCCATACATTTTATTCCAGATACATAATCTTGCTTCTAACATTCACCCGCCCCCCCCCACCCCCGAAAAAAAAAAACCCGCACAAAACAAAAACTAAAAGCAAAAAAAAAAAAAAGCAAAAAAAAAAGGGGCAAAACCGAACAACAAAAAAAATAGATTTCCTCCCCCTACTGTATCTCTCCCCCCCCCCCCTCGACCCCAAAAGAACCCCCACCCCCCGTCCTCCCATCCTCTCCCAATACTGTCCCTCTCCCATATTGATTCATCTTTTATTTTCATTGGCCCAGGCCTCTACCCAGCTTTTCCAGATGGCATCAAATTTATCTTGGCTCCCTCTATGTGTATTAATAAATTCCTCCTTTATTATGGTTTCTTTTATTTGTGTTCTCCATTCTTTGACCGTTGGGGGGTATATAGATATCCAGTTAGGTGCCTAATTTGTCCGCCGCATTGTCGCAGTCCCGCTATAAGTCGCTGATCACCACCATTTCTAGTAAAAAATACAAAATAAATAAAAATTCCAAAAATATATCCCATAATTTGTAGACGTGATAAACTTTTGCACAAACAAATCAATAAACGCTTACTGTGATTTTTTTTTACCAAAAAAATATGTTGCAGAATACATATTGGCCTAATTTGATGAAGAAATTTGAATTTTTTTATTTTTTTTTTTATTGGATATGTTTTATAGGAGAAAGTAAAAAAATATTGTTTCCTGACAGGCTCCATGGCAGCATACGTGTGGGTAGGCTCCGCCTCTATAACTACCCAATAGGACCCCCTCTCCCATAAATCTTTGCTCTAGGCTGCTATCCATGTTCCTTTTTTGTCCTCCTCCGTAGGACCAGGTGTTGGTTCTCCTACCTGAAGATAAATCCTCCCTACGATCGATGATGCCGAGTGCCAAAGATTCCTCCGATAGGCCCTGACTGTTAAGCAGGGTATGGAGTGTAAAGCAGAGTAGCGCTGAAGATTGGATCGGTTCGTCTATGTGCGCACGGTCTATTGCCTAATGTTTCAGGCGACCATTATCTGCTGCCAAGTCCGGTGTGTATGTGTATGGATGGCGTTCCTCGGCCCAGGTGATCGTAGGTGGAGGGGTAAAGTTTTTACATTTCATTCACATATGGCAGCAGTGTTTATGTGTATCATACCTCTGTGTGTTTTCTTCCTGCTTCCTGGTGTCCTAGGTTGGCGCTGACGCTCTCTGCGTTCCAGCAGCCGCTCTCTCTGTGACTTCCGGGTACCGGCGTACGTTCTGCGCATGCGCGGACCCAATACGAAGTCGAGGCTTGGTTCGCGCATGCGCGCGAGCGTCTCGCGTCTGACGTCGGCGATGACGTCACGGGCGCCACTTTTAAAAGCTGTGGGAAGCTTTCAGAGCCCTGGGAATGATCGTGGGGGATACAGCGACTTCTACTATCTTGGCGGTTCAAGGTAAGACAATCTCTATTGTCTGGGGGTGGAGGTCTGTTGTCAGTCAGCTGATCCTGTGAATCTGTCTCTGCAGCTTCCTATTGTATTGACATTATGGACTCCTCACTGCCCCCTAGTGGCCAGCCCGCTTGTAGCAGGTATGTTTGCAGTTTTGCCTTTCTGCCTGTACAAGGATTGAGAGTAGGACACCAGCTGATTTTCTTTTCTATCTTCTCTGTGTTTCTTTCCTCACAGCCCTACTAGGTCTGATCCACACCGTAGTTCTCATAAAGGAAGTGGATCATCAAAATCACACCACCAGCAATCTTCCTCCAGGTCTAGCCATCATAAATCTTCCAGATCTGAACAGCGCAATAAAAATCCTTCTCACCCCCCTTCATCTCACTCTAAAGAGAGTTCAGGGAAATCATGCTGGGGATGTAGGATGCCTGTTCCAACAGACAAATCTCTCTGTGATCACTGCTTCTCTAAAGCCGCAGATGAGAGGGATGGTGCAGACCAGCGTTTGGAATCTATGGTTAGGCGGGTTGTGAAAGAATCTCTACAGGAGAGAGAAGCCCAGCAGCCCCGTGATTCCCCATCAGACCCATTATGCCCTCCAGTGGGCGAAGGTTCTGTGCATGAGACATGGGATTCCTCCCAACCAAGTCACCCTTCTGCTCCTGTTTCAGACAGCGAATCGGATCTGGAAGATCCTGGCGTGGGGTTTGAGTACGCTTTAGTTCCTTCATTGGTGAAGGCAGTAAAGGAGGCCCTGAAGTGGGAAGATCCAGTTACTTCCCCCCCAAAACAGAGGAAGTTTTTTAAGCAGCTCAATAAGGAGCGACGGTATTTTCCTTTTCTCTCTGAGCTGGGTGAGGTCATTTCTGAAGAATGGAGCAAAATGGACAAGAAAAGTTCCATGCAGTCAAAGGTCTCGAAACTATATCCTTTCAAGGAAGAGGAAGTAAAGCACCTTGAATCAGCCCCATTAGTGGATGCAGCTTTAATGAGACTAGCAAGATATGTAACGCTTCCCTTGGAAGACACTGTATCTTTTAAAGATCCTTTGGAAAGGCGAATTGATTCAGATTTAAAGAAGATCTACCTGACGTCAGGAATGGCATGTAAGCCAGTACTTGCAATAGCTGCAGTTTCCAAAGCTTTGGAATCTTGGTCTGATAATGTGGATGAGTTCTTAAGAGGTATCTCTACTGAAACAGCTAAGGATTCTCCTATCCAAGAGATCAGGCTGGCATCAGCCTTTCTTGGGGAGGCATCTATTGATGTCATCCGCCTGATGTCCCGGGTTATGTTGGCAGCTGTTTCAGCTCGTCGTGCCCTATGGCTCCGTCCGTGGTTGGCAGACCCAGCTTCCAAGCAAGCTTGGTGCCGAATTCCGTTTGAAGGTTCTTCATTGTTCGGCAATAAGCTCGATAGTGCCATAACCCGGGCCACAGGTGGGAAGTCTGGTTTCCTCCCTCAAGACAGACGCCTACAAAATCAGAAACGCAGTTTTCCTAGAAGACAAAACTCTGATCGCGCTAGGGATGCGCGCAGCTACAGACCTGGTCGGGAGTTCTCTAGATCTTGGAAAGCCAGGCAGTCTTCTTTCAAGAAACCCGTTAAAGGGGGTTCCTCTGGCAACCAGGACGCCACAAAGTCCTTTTGAGATTGGGCCCGCTCAGGCATGCCAGGTGGGGGCTCGTCTTCGCCACTTCGGGCATGTCTGGGCGGCCTCAATCCGAGATTACTGGACCGTCAAGACGGTCTCCTCCGGTCACAAGTGGGTTTTCAGCAATACCCCAAGACTCAGATTTGTTCCCACAGCTCTTCCAGGTTCAGAAGAGAAAAAGCAGGTCCTATTAACCTACGTGAGCTGTTTATTGGATCAAGGCGCAGCCGTCCCTGTTCCAGAAGACGAACAAGGCAAAGGCATGTATTCTCCTCTGTTCATGATACAGAAGAAAAACGGTACATGGAGGCCAGTAATAGATTTAACACATCTCAATTCTTTTATCCGAAAAGAAAAGTTCAAAATGGAATCTTTAATTACGATCCAACATTCAATACATCTGGGAGATTGGATGATTTCAATAGATCTGAAAGATGCATACTTTCACGTGCCAGTGGCAACAGAGTTCCAACAGTTCCTCCGCTTTGCGGTAGGCAATCAGCATCTGCAGTTTACATGTCTACCCTTCGGCCTAACAACGTCACCTCGAGTCTTCTCAAAGGTCCTGTTGTCGGTTGTGGCTCTACTCCATATCAAAGGGGTTCGCCTCCACCACTATTTAGACGACCTACTTCTCCTAGCTCAGAACGAAGATCAACTGTTGGAGCACAGGAGCTTAGTCATCTCCACCCTGCAGGAATTCGGGTGGCTTCTGAATCTAGAGAAGAGCCATTTAGAGCCAACACAATCTCTGGTGTTTCTAGGGGCTCACTTCAACACATTGGAAGGCACCATCTCCCTTCCAGAGGAGAAGATTGGAGTGATTCGAGACAGAATACACGCAGCCCTGGCGTCGTCTCACCTCTCAGCTCTCCGAAGCCTGAAAGTAATTGGCACAATGACAGCTACCATTCCTATGGTGAAGTGGGCCCAATGGCATACACGACCCTTCCAAAAAGGGTTCCTTCAGCAATGGGATTCTTCCAGCCAAGTCCAGCGCATACACCTTACGTCATCCATGAGGACGTCTCTTCTTTGGTGGCTTCAAGGGAAGAATCTGCGCAATCACCATTCAATCATGCCCATTTCATGGATCACGTTAACCTCGGATGCCAGCAATCGAGGTTGGGGCGCTCACTGCCTTTCAGAAGTGGCGCAAGGCCGATGGGGTTTCCCTGCTCGGGGGATTGTCTCCAACATTCTGGAGCTGAAGGCCGCCTTTCAGGCACTCCTGTCATTTCGTCACCTAATAGAAGGTTCATCTGTGATGCTAAGGTTGGACAATACAACCGCGGTGGCTTACATAAAGAAGCAAGGTGGAACCCGCAGCTGGTCACTGCTACAAGAAGTGGAGCCAATAATGAGCTGGGCTCAGAAATATTTGTCCAACATCTCGGCAGTTTACATTCCGGGGGTCCAGAATGTACAGGCGGACTTTCTCTCGAGAGTACAAATGGACAACAACGAGTGGTCTCTCCACAGAGAGGTGTTCGAGTGGCTTCTGACCCTGGGAGTACTTCCAGAAGTCGATCTTTTTGCTTCTCCATGCAATCACAAGATGCCCAGATATTATTCGAGGTTCAGAGACCCTCAGGCTTACGGGATAGATGCTCTCTCAGAGCGTTGGAAGTTTCAGAAGGCTTATGCCTTCCCTCCGGTACCGGTGATTCTGCAATTCCTCCGGAGGCTCAGAACAGAGAGGGTGGAGATCATTGCAGTGATTCCTTTCTGGCCCAACAGGCCGTGGTTTCCTCTGTTATCACTCCTGAGTTATCAAGACCCAGTTCCTCAAATGGGACCTTCCTATTGTCTTGGATTTTCTCTCCAATCTCGGATCAGATCCTGACAAACCTCTTTCCATGAGAGATCTCACGCTCAAGACCACCTTCTTAGTAGCCGTGACGTCGGCTAAAAGAGTGTCAGAGATTAGAAATTTAGGCTCAGAAGAACCTTTCCTAACCTTTTTTCCAGATAGGGTAGTGTTGATTCCCATGCTTGGGTCAAACCCTAAAGTGACCTCAGTCTTTCATGAAAATCAAGAGATTGTACTTCCTACTTTCAGAACAACGGACGATCAGGATGTTCATCCACTTGACGTAGGCTACACTCTAAAGCAATATCTGGAGGTCACAAGTCCATTCAGACAAACGGAATTCCTTTTCGTTCTTCTTCATGGTAAAAACAAAGGAAAGCGAGCTTCGGTCAGATCAATCTCTTCTTGGATTGTGCAGACCATTCAGAGGGCACACAAGGCAAAGGGCTTGGCTTCTCCAGAGGCAGTGACGGCTCATTCGACCAGAAGTATCTCGACCTCGTGGGCAGCTTCAAGGCATGTCGCGCCTGAAATCATTTGTAGAGCGGCTTCCTGGTCTTCTATAAACACATTTGTTTCTCATTATTGTGTTGAGCCTGCGGCTCTGTCATCTATTAATTTTGGTTTACAAGTATTGTCGGTTGACAATGTAAAATAAATTTGGTTTCTTTGCTCAAACATTTTTGCCCGCCCGTGTGTATTTTGGGGCGAGTTATTTCCCACACGTATGCTGCCATGGAGCCTGTCAGGAAAACGGAAAATTTATATCAAATACTTACCGTAATTTTCCTTTCCTGATAGGCTCCATGGCAGCAGGAGTCCCTCCCAAAATGTCTGGAGTAGGCTAGTTACGGAACATGGATAGCAGCCTAGAGCAAAGATTTATGGGAGAGGGGGTCCTATTGGGTAGTTATGGAGGCGGAGCCTACCCACACGTATGCTGCCATGGAGCCTATCAGGAAAGGAAAATTACGGTAAGTATTTGATATAAATTTTCTGTTTTTTTTTTTTTTTTTTTTCAAAATTGTTGCTCTTTTTTTGTTTATAGCGCAAAAAATAAAAACCGCAGAGGTGATCAAATACCACCAAAAGAAAGCTCTATTTGTGAAAAAAAGGGACATCAGTTTTATTTGGGTACAGTGTTGCACGACCGCGCAACGCAATAGTCAGTTAAAGTAACGCAGTGCCGTATCGCAAAAAATGGCCTGGTCGTGAAGGGGGGGTGAATCCTCCGGAGCTGAAGTGGTTAATTGTGAACACGGTCTGAAGAAGTCCTTAGGAAGTCCCGTCAGCCATTTACCTTTCCTCTTGAAGGCTGTACTGTGAAGGTGATGTCCCTCCGTTAGTGAAATTGACCTATTCTTGTCCTTCTAGGGTCTACGTCATGGTGGGAGCAGATGTCCCCTTCTCTTCATGTCTTCGGGAGGTGGTGGAGAACCCCCAGAACCAGCTGAGGTGCAGCCAAGAGATGGAGCCAGTCATCAGCTGTGATAAAAAGTTCCGAGCTCAGTTCCACATAGACTGGTGCAAGATTTCACTGGTGGGTCCTCATTTCTAGAATGTTCTTCCCCCATGGAAAATATCACTTGGTACCCAGTTAGAGAGAATTACATAAACTGAGTTTTTACAGAAAAATATTTTTTTTATTTTTTATTCTTAAAGCAGAACTCCAACCAGAAATAACGAGATAACAAAATGAACAGTCCATTATAAGACAAAACAACAAAATCAGCTGTTGCTACAATATTCACCTTCAATCCAGAGATTTACTTTTTTTCTGCAACTAGTTGTTGTCACTCTGAGGTCATCGTAGATCCGCCCCCAGCCTGTGAATGGACAGTGAACGGAGAAACAGCACAGTGATGAGCTCCTCTCTCTCTGTCACCGTGCTCTCCTCTCCTCTCCTCTCCTATCAGTATGCTTATTGCGATACCTCAATCTGTGATGCAATTGCTGTTTACATAGAGGTGCAAACCCTATGCATGCGCTTGTATTTGCCTGTGTGTGCAGGGCGACAGAGTTTTTACTTTTTTTTTTTGCCCAATCAAATTTACGGCACTGGGAAGGGCCATAGTAACCCCTCCCCCACCCGTGTGCTTCATTAGCTGGAGACAAGGGGACCCCAGATATCTCAATGAAAAGGACCTGTCACCTGCTAATGCTATCACATCAGGTTTCTTAGCCCCTTGCGACACTGGACAAAGAATGCATTAACCACATGCCGACCAGCGCACGATGATGTACGTCGGCACAATGGCACGGCTGGGCAAATGGGTGTACAGGCACGTCTCCTTTAAATCGCGGCATTGTGGGCGCGCACGTGCACGTGCATTGTGGGCGCGCGATCGTGTCACGGATCGGCAGAACGGGGAGATGCCTATGTAAACAAGGCATTTCCCTGTTCTGCCCTGTGACATCACAGGGATCTACTGCTCCCTGTCATCGGGAGCAGTGATCGCTGTCATGTGAGTAGTAGCCCATTCCCCCTACAGTTAGAATCACTCCCTAGGACACACTTAACCCCTTGATCGCCCCCTAGTGTTTAACCCCTTTGCTGCTAGTGTCATTTACATAGTAATCAGTGCATTTTTATAGCACTGACCACTGTATAAATGACAATGGTCCCAAAATAGTGTCAAAAGTGCCCGATGTGTCCGCCATAATGTGGCAGTCACGATAAAAATCGCAGATTACCGCCACTACTAATAAAAGAAAATTAATAATAAAAATACCATAAATCTATCTTCTATTTTGTAGACGCGATAAAGGAAAAAAGGACGTCAATTTTGTTTGGGTGCAACGTCGCACTACCGCGCAATTGTCAGTTAAAGCGACGCAGTGCCAAATCGCAAAAAGTGCTCTGGTCAGGAAGGGGGCTGAAGTGGTTAAGGTAAAAAACCTTCTACCTTTACAACCACTTTATATATTCAATTAGACACAGGGTGCCTAAAAGCAGTTTGCTTCTGCAGGGCTCTTACTTTAGTAAACCCATACTGCTCGTTGAATCCTTTGTTATGTATTACATTTTTATTTGTAAATAAATTTGTATATTATAATAATAATAATTAAAATAAACAGATTTAAAACATTATATACAGTATTTCCTTTAATTCAGGGGTCTCCACACTTCCTAAACAGAGGCCCAGTTTACTATCCGTCACCCGTAATTGGTGTCAGGGGAAGGAATTGTTATCCATCATTGGTGTCCGGAGTAGGAATAGTGACCCATCATTGGTGTCAGAAGAAAGATTTGTCACCCATCATTGGTGTCACTGGAAGGTATAGTCAACCATCATTGGTATCAGGGGAGGAAATAGTGACCCTTGATTGGTGTCCGTAAAAGGAATAGTGCCCCATCATTGATATCAGAGGAAGGAATAGTGCCCCATTAATGATATCAGAGGAAGGAATAGTGTCCCATCATTGGTGTCTGGGGAAGGAATAATGACGCATCATTGGTGTCAGGGGAAGGAATAGTGTCCCATCATTGGTTACAGGGGTGGGGATAGTGTCCCATCATGGGTGTCAGGGGAAGGAATAATGACCCATCATTGATATCAGGGAAAGGGATAGTGTCCCATCATTGGTGTCAGGGGAAGGAATAGTGACCCATCCTTGGTATCGGGGGAAGGAATAGTGACCCATCAGTGGCATGAAGTATGCCTCACAGTTGCTGTCTGAAGAACACTACCTCATATCAGTAGGAACAATATTGCCCCAAGGTGTCAAGGAAAGGAATAGTTATCCATCATTTGGTGTCAGGGGAAGGAACAGTGACCCATCATTGTTATTAGGGGAAGGAATAGTGCCCAATCATTGATGCCAGGGGAAGGAATAGTGCCCCATCATTGTTATCAGGGGAAGGAATAGTGACCCATCATGGGTGTCAGGGGAAGGAATAATGACCCATTATTGGTGTCAGGGGAAGGAATAGTGACCCATCATTGATGTCAGGGGAAGGAATAGTGACCCATCATGGGTGTCAGGGGAAGGAATAATGACCCATTATTGGTGTCAGGGGAAGGAATAGTGTCCCATCATTGGTTAGAGGGGAAGGGATAGTGACCCGTCATTGGTGTCAGGGGAAGGAATAGTGACCCATCATTGGTGTCAGGGGAAGGGATAGTGTCCCATCATTGGTGTCAGGGGAAGGAATAGTGACCCATCATTGATGTCAGGGGAAGGAATAGTGACCCATCATGGGTGTCAGGGGAAGGAATAATGACCCATTATTGGTGTCAGGGGAAGGAATAGTGACCCATCATTGATGTCAGGGGAAGGAATAGTGACCCATCATGGGTGTCAGGGGAAGGAATAATGACCCATTATTGGTGTCAGGGGAAGGAATAGTGTCCCATCATTGGTTAGAGGGGAAGGGATAGTGACCCGTCATTGGTGTCAGGGGAAGGAATAGTGACCCATCATTGGTGTCAGGGGAAGGGATAGTGTCCCATCATTGGTGTCAGGGGAAGGAATAGTGACCCATTATTGGTGTCAGGGGAAGGAATAGTGACCCATCATTGGTGTCAGTGGCAGGAAGTATGCCTCACAGTTGCTGTCAGTCTGAAGAACACTATCTCATATCAGTGGGAAGAATATTGCCCCAAGGGCCGGATAAAGGCAAACAAAGGGCTGCATCTGGCCCCCAGGCCGCTGTTTGGAGACCAATGCTTTCATTTTTATAATTCTGTATTCCTCCCATGGGAAATGCACACGGATTAATGTTTTTTGCATTCCAGGTGGACAAAACAAAACAAGTGGTGATCACGCAGGAAGTTGTGCGCGGAGAAGGGATCCTGCCGGACGTCGGGGAATATAAACCGCCATCAGAGTCCCTAAAGGCCCGAGATTTCTATGCAGACTTCCTCATCACCCTGGCTGTGCCTTCCGCCGTGGCTCTGGTGATGTTTGCCATACTCGGGTACATCATGTGCTGCCGGAGAGAAGGAATGTGAGTCACCTCTGTTTTTATGCAGCCATTCAAAGTCAAACAACTTTATTTAGGTTGCCGAAGTTTAGAGCTTTAAATCGAAACCCAGTGAGACCCGATGTAAACCTGGCCTGTATTTGTATTGTTGGCCCCTGAAATTGAAATGTTTTACCAGGCGTGCGTTGTGTCAAGACTTATGATTGCAAATAGTGTTTCCATTGGTCGATGTTTCCTGTGCCTTCTTTTCTATATACATGTAATAAGGGGCCTATTTATAGAAAAATCTGCATAGCCATTCGTCCCGTGAATCTGCTTGTACATTCATTCTGTGCGAATTAGGAAAAAACAAATGTTCTTTAGGCCAATTTCTCTTCTGAATGAATGTTTTTTTTATCATGTTCAATAGTAAAACACCTCATTGTGGCCACTCAATTGGAGCTGGGGAGTAGAGGAAATACATACGTTATTGTATACAATGTGACAATCTTAGAGAACGCTAGAGGGAATAAGCAGATAAATGTAACCAATGGTGGCCATAATGTAGTATTTTCCTGAAATGCCTCAATTAGGAAACTACTGCATTATGGTCACTAGATGGCACTGTGGAGGATAAGAAATACATATGTTTTTGTAACAAGAGATACAATGTAACATTTCCAGAGAATGCTACAGAAATTAGCAAATAAATGTAACTAATGGTGGCCATAATGCAATATTTTCCTGAAATGCCTCGAAAATTCCCAGTACATTCGATGACTTGACTAATGTCGTTTGAAAGTATTTGGCTGTATTCACTCAGGAACAGAGAGCTGCTGGATGCAGGAGCACAGGAGGCACAGCAGGCAGCAGCATTGTCAGTCTGGGGGGAGGGGAGTGTTAAACGTATTAGCAAATATATTTACAATGACACAATTGAAGCCAAATTTCAGCTCACACTTTATACTCAGGTACAGCATACCGTTTTTTTTCTTTTGGGATAAAAGTTTTACACGAATAAGTAAAAGTTGATCATTTCAAGCACCCCTGCCAGTGATAAATGGTATGTCTCATCCATGGAAACTGATACATTCTGCTGGAGAGCTTGTGCTTTTGAAAAAAAAAAAACTGACTGGATCACCAGGTGAAAATGGAAATGAGAAAGCCTAAAAAAGAAAACGAATGCAGCCATCACATCTAAGAATTGGTAATCTGCTATATAATAAATGTTTGTTTTTGTGTTACTGTGGCTCAGCTGCCTGTTTTTAGCACCCCTCAGCCTCCCCTGTAAATGAGGCCTTATACTGTCACTAGACCTGGGCATTGTTCATGATGCCCCAACCATGTTTTCGGTTTGTGATATCCAATTGACACAGAGAAGTGGGAACCCCCCTTTACTATCTAAGCACAGGATGCCTGTCTGTCTTCCTCTGTACAGTATTTGGATTGGACCTGGAAGTGAGTATTTCCTGTTGGGTTTTATATGCCGTTTGAAGGTTGGGGGTGTTTTGAAGGCTTCTCTCCGTTGGTTCCTTTCTGTATATATATATATATATATATACAGTAGAGCGGCACGATTCTGGCTAAAATGAGGATCGCGATTTTTTTTGCTTAGAATAAAGATCACGATTCTCACTGCATAACCTCATCTTTCACATTATACAATCAAATTGGGCTAACTTTACTGTTTGTGTTTTTTTTTTTTAATTCATTAAAATGTATTTTTTCCCAAAAGATTGCATTTGAAAGACCGCTGCGCAAATACGGTGTGACATAAAATATTGCAACAACCGCCATTTTATTCTCTAGGGTCTCTGCTAAAAAAAACATTGGGGGTTCTAAGTAATTTTCTAGCAAAAAAATATTGATTTTTAACGTGTGTGCGTTAGTCTCTAAAGTTTTAGTCTCTAAAGCGGAGTTCCGCCAAAAAAAAAAAAAAATGAAAATAAAAAGTCAGCAGCTACAAATACTGCAGCTGCTGACTTTTAAAATAAGGACACTTACCTGTCCCAGGGTCCAGCGATGTCCTCATCCGAAGCCGACCTGTCACTCGGCTCCCGGGGTGGAGGCGCCGGCATCTTCAGTAAGGGAATCAGGAAGTGAAGCCTGGTTCCCTACTGCACATGCGCAAGTCTCGCTACACGTCCTGACTGGTCCCTGCTGTCTTCTGGGACCTGTGTGTCTCCCAGAAGGCAGCGGGGGGCGGAGGAGGGGCCGGACATGGCGTAGATTGCCGCGGATACTGCGGCGATCTTTCTCCGGAAGTGGGAGCAAATACCTGTATTAGACAGGTATCTGCTCCCCCCTGAAAGGTGCCAAATGTGACACCGGAGGGGGGGGGAACCAGAAAAGCGGAAGTTCCATTTTTGGGTGGAACTCCGTTTTAAGTGGTTAAACTGATATCCTTTACAGACCAAAGTTCATCCCTTTGATCTAAAAGAACTAAATGTTACAATGTCTCCCTTTATCTCCACCTAAGGCTACTTTCACACTGCGGCCGCGTTGGTGGTAAAGCGCCGCCGTTATAGCGGTGCTTTTCGGCCACTAGTGGGGCGCTTTTAACCCCCGCTAGTGGCTGAAGAAAGGGTTAAAACTGTCCGTGTTGCGGCGCTTCCGAAGTGCTTTTCATGTGCTTCGGAAAGTGCTGCCCATGCATTCCAATGGGCAGGGGCGGTTTAGGAGCGGTGTATACAGCGCTCCCAAACCGCCCCGAAGATGCTGCTTGCAGGACTTTTTGTAACGCCCCGCAAGCGCACCGCCCCAGGGTGACAGCACTCAGGCTTTAACATTGGGGAGGCATGAGGGGTAGTTTTCAGGCGCTTTACAGGCGCTATTTCTAGTGCTAAAATGCCTGAAAACCGCCCTTCAGTGTGAAAGCAGCCTAAGCGATGTTGTGATAAACTTGGCAGCCTGCCTGTTTTTTTGGGGTTTTTTTGACAGCTGTGAGCAGAAAACTCTCTGCACTGAATCAAGGAAATGCTGTTTTAAGATCGTGAGGGGGGTTGAATCACGATCTCAATTCTTTAACGATTATTCGCTCAGCTCTAATATCCAGCTATCTAACCACCCGTGTATCCATCTATACACAGTGAAAGAAGAGTTCTTACCTGGGCAGAAGTTGAATTCGGAGCTCAAAAATTGTTCTCTGCTGTTCTAGTTTGTCTTTGGTACAAAAATATCAGAAAGATACAAAATTATCAAAAAGTAGTTTAAAGCTGAATTCCAGGCAAAGAGCTGAATACACGGATGAAATACATATATATAATTTTACCTGCCAAAGGATATGTGTTTCTGTCCATCCAGCCTTGAGATTTTCACAGCTCTGCCACATGGTACAGCCCTGTCTAGCAGGACAGAAGGTAGAATTTTTGTCTGTTGCAGTTAGGAAACACTTATAACCATAGGTGTGAGCAGGGGATGTGCCAGATGTGCCTGGGCACACCCTAATCACTCTGTGCGGTGCCGATTTCCCCTACTGCCTGGGCTTCCCCCCCATGTTGCGCCCCCCCACTACACTGCTACTGGCTTCCCTCCTTTCCTCTCCACATCCCCCCCCCCGGCTGCTGCGGAGGATGTTTCAGGATGAAGAGTGGGGGAAGGGGCCACTTCCTTTTCTAAATTAACGCAATGAACACACTCACTGTCTTAAATCATAACGGAAGCATAGTAAACTGTGTTTACTATGCTTTCAATTGTGAATGAATAGGAAGCCGCTCAGCACAACACTTCCCATTCATTCACTCTCCAGTGCTGCTGAGGCTGCAGAGAAAGGCATGCGTGTTTGAGCTGTGGGGTGCAAACCAGTGGCAGCCCGTTCATTAGTCGCACACGGGCGCGGCCCCCCCTTAAATGCGTCTGTCCC
Organism: Lithobates clamitans; assembly: GCA_037952925.1. NCBI lineage: Eukaryota > Metazoa > Chordata > Amphibia > Anura > Ranidae > Lithobates > Lithobates clamitans. The sequence goes on along the minus strand of JBBGZY010001618.1, from coordinate 143,625 downwards.
CCTGATCTACGTACAGGGAGCCGGATTCATGGTTTCCAATGACGGGGGGAGTGTTTTTTGGAGCACATGATTAGAGCCATAGGCTCTGAAGCCCAGGAGGAGAAGACACAGGAGCCGTGCTGCCGAAGCTGAGGAGGAGAGGACACAGGAGCTGCACTGCCTGCCGCTGAAGCCGAGGAAGAGAGGACACAGGAGCCACGCTGCCTGCTGCCGCAGCCAAGGAGGAGAGGACACGGGAGCCGCGCTGCCTGCCGCTGGAGCTGAGGAGGAGAGGACACAGGAGCCGCGCTGCCTGCTGCCAAAGCCAAGGAGGAGAGATCACAGGAGCCGCGCTGCCTGCTGCCAAAGCCGAGGAGGAGAGATCACAGGAGCCGCGCTGCCTGCCACCGAAGCCAAGGAGGAGAGGACACAGGAGCCGCGCTGCCTGCTGCCAAAGCCAAGGAGGAGAGATCACAGGAGCCGCGCTGCCTGCTGCCGCAGCCAAGGAGGAGAGGACACAGGAGCCGCGCTGCCTGCTGCCAAAGCCAAGGAGGAGAGATCACAGGAGCCGCGCTGCCTGCTGCCAAAGCCAAGGAGGAGAGATCACAGGAGCCGCACTGCCTGCCACCGAAGCCAAGGAGGAGAGGACACAGGAGCCGCACTGCCTGCTGCCAAAGCCGAGGAGGAGAGGACACAGGAGCCGCGCTGCCTGCCACCGAAGCCAAGGAGGAGAGATCACAGGAGCCGCGCTGCCTGCTGCCAAAGCCAAGGAGGAGAGATCACAGGAGCCGCGCTGCCTGCTGCCAAAGCCAAGGAGGAGAGATCACAGGAGCCGCGCTGCCTGCCACCGAAGCCAAGGAGGAGAGGACACAGGAGCCGCACTGCCTGCTGCCAAAGCCAAGGAGGAGAGGACACAGGAGCCGCGCTGCCTGCTGCCAAAGCCAAGGAGGAGAGATCACAGGAGCCGCGCTGCCTGCTGCCAAAGCCGAGGAGGAGAGATCACAGGAGCCGCGCTGCCTGCCACCGAAGCCAAGGAGGAGAGGACACAGGAGCCGCGCTGCCTGCCACCGAAGCCAAGGAGGAGAGGACACAGGAGCCGCGCTGCCTGCTGCCAAAGCCAAGGAGGAGAGATCACAGGAGCCGCGCTGCCTGCTGCCAAAGCCAAGGAGGTGAGATCACAGGAGCCGCGCTGCCTGCCACCGAAGCCAAGGAGGAGAGGACACAGGAGCCGCACTGCCTGCTGCCAAAGCCAAGGAGGAGAGGACACAGGAGCCGCGCTGCCTGCTGCCAAAGCCAAGGAGGAGAGATCACAGGAGCCGCACTGCCTGCTGCCAAAGCCGAGGAGGAGAGATCACAGGAGCCGCACTGCCTGCTGCCAAAGCCGAGGAGGAGAGGACACAGGAGCCGCACTGCCTGCTGCCAAAGCCGAGGAGGAGAGATCACAGGAGCCGCACTGCCTGCTGCCAAAGCCGAGGAGGAGAGATCACAGGAGCCGCACTGCCTGCTGCCAAAGCCAAGGAGGAGAGGACACAGGAGCCGCACTGCCTGCTGCCAAAGCCGAGGAGGAGAGGACACAGGAGCCGCGCTGCCTGCCACCGAAGCCAAGGAGGAGAGAACACAGGAGCCGCGCTGCCTGCCGCCAAAGCCGAGGAGGAGAGGACACAGGAGCCGCGCTGCCTGCCGCAGAAGCCAAGGAGCAGAGAACACAGGAGCCGCTGCCCGCGTTTTTTCCTGCCACCCCCCCCCCCAAAAAAAAACACCAGCCGCCACTGGTGTACACCCTAATGCAATAGGCTGTGCACACCTATGCTTATAGGTTTTGTCCTTCCCCGAGCCTATGGCTGGACAGTAGAGGAGAAACAGCAGACTGATGAGATCTTATATCTAATTGACACTCTGCTCTTTCCTCCTATCAGCAAGAGCCTTATTCTGCAGCACAGCTGACTGGCTTCTTGTGCTGCTTCTGCCTTTAGAATTAATCTCAACTCCAGCAAAACATTTTTCCTTATTACTTTTTGATTGTTTCTGTTATCTCTGTGTTACTTTGGTCTGTGACCCCATTAAGGACATTGCCCCTCACTTTCTGTGATGGCAGGACAAAAGATGTGCCCAATAGGAGATGGTTTGGATGCCACACCCAAATTGAGAGCCCAAATATTACCACTTAAATTGCACCGCATCCCCAAATCACCTGTGATTATTTCTTTTAAATTACACCGCAAAGGTATCGGTATGGCTATTGAAGCATTTGCACAAGTACTTAGTAACAGCACCAATACTAATATTGATGCAACCCTAATTTGACCACTTGCCCTCCAGAAAATTTACCCCCTTCCTGACCTGCGATACGGCACTGCATTACTTTAACTGACAACTGCACGGTCACGCAACGCTGTACATAAATTAAATTGATATTATTTTTTGCGCTATCAACAAAAAAAAACTGACAATTTTGGAAAAAAAATATATATTTTTTACTTTCTGCTATAAAACATATCCAATAAAAAAATGTAAAAAAATCTAATTTCTTCATAAATTTAGGCCAATTCTGCTACAGATTTTGGTAAAAAATCCTAATAAGCATATATTGATTGGTTTACGTGAACATTATAGCCTCTACAAATTGTGATATATACTGGAATATGATGGGAACTTTTATTAAATGTGAACATTTTCTAGTGTCTGCAAAAACAGTATATCTACCACTGGCTCCATCTTGTGGTCAAATCTGACATTGCAGGCAAAACAACCTAATATCCTGCTGGAGGCAGAATAATATATGTTAAATGATTTACCTTGGCATGTTGTTTAGTGTTCATTCAGAAACAATGACCATAAAACCATAAAAAGTTGCAAATAAATACTTGCATTATCTAAGATGATATTTTATGTTCCCTTGTGACTGACCTATATCAAGTCTTACCAAGGGTCATTCCACATATGACCAACTTTTCAGTGAACCTTTCTCACACTTCGGGCATTCAAACTAAGCACCTGGAGAAAAAACACAGATATTTATTTCTGTGAAAACTCTGAGTAGATCCTGACACTTGAAAGCCTGAAGTTATGTACAAATCTCAACTTTTCCTTTAAAAGCTGAGCTTGACCCTTACCCAGGCCTTGCTATTGGTCCTTTATATGCCTTCACTGGCCAGTAGAAAACCTTGGCATGTGGGAGGGGTGGCTCCAAGCTTTGCATGTACAAAAACAGTTGTTTTCATATACACCAGCCTTTCTAAACCTTTTTAACATAGAGGAACCTTTTAAATAACTTTTCGGGCTCAGGAAACCCTTACTAATAAATCTATATCTACAGCTCACTGTACATTAGTGTTAAGGCCATTAGGTAGAATGTGCCTTATATTTGTGGTCATTGGGAAGAATTTCTCCCCTAGATAGCTAAAAAGATCAATGGTGTAAGTGGTTACTCATCTAAGAGGCAGAAGTTGCTCATTGCTCAAGGAACCCCTAGTAAACTCTGGAGGAACCCTAGGGTTCCACAGAACCTTGAAAAAATCTTAAAAAAGGGGGAGTATACCCAGGAGAACGAAACAAATGGACTTTGTAGGCACCAATCATAAAAATCAATGTAAACTTTTATTTATACAAAAAAGTAAAAAAATAAATAAAAATGTTTTTAAAATGTTTATGTTTATGTGTTTTTTTGTTTTTTTTGTACTTTTTTGTATAAATAAAAGTTTAAATTGACTTTTATGATTGGTGCCTGCAAAGTCCATTTGTTTCGTTCTCCTGGGTATACTCCCCCTTTTTTAAGATTTATAAATTAGGACGTTGGCACTGCCCTACATATGAGACCTCCACAGTCCATCCTGTGATGAGATCTAACAACCCTCCAGTTTTCCACAGAACCTTGGTTGACAAAGGCTGATATATACTATGTGGTCAAAGTATGTTGACTAGAGATGTGGACTACAGAAAATTTTGGATTTGTCTTGTTTCAAATTTGTTTGTTAAATGAATCATTTAATTTCGTCATATTGTTATGTTGGAATGTTTCGTTTTCGGCATTAGTTTTGTATATTTTTGGATTTGTTTCCTTTATTTGTTATTTTAAAATCGATTAGAATTTTGGAAGATGGCTATATTTGTTCTATTTTATTCTTTTCTCTTTTTTTCTATTCTATTATATTCTTTTAATTCTGTGCACTTGCATGCAATAATTTGGAGGGTTGTCCACATTAGACATGTGCAATTTGTTTCATTACTAATCGAAAATTCAGACAAAATTTTTGTTATTTGGAAAATCGGATGTATCCGAATTTCTGAATCACAATAGTAATGAATTTTAATGCAAAATAAATTATAACAAAACAAAATATTATTTTCCTTTATTTTCTATTTGATTCTATTCTGCTTTATTTTCTATTATGATCTTTTCTATTCTGTTTTATTATATTCCATTCTATTTTATTATATTCTATACTATTTTTTTTAAAGCAGCCTTAGTAGGGATCATCATCTCACCTTTATACATTACTGTATTTATTGCAATATGATTTCATTTGGAATGTGAATTAATTTTCAAACCTGAATTTAAATTAATTTTCAAATGTGAGTTTACATTTTTTATCAAATTTAAATTTGTTTTTAAATTCGAATTTAAATTCATTTGCAAATTCAAATTTATTTTCAAATTTGGATAATTCGTTTTCTTATCATTTATTTCAGATTAGTTGAAATCACTACTGTGATTCAGAAATTCAGATGCATCTGATTTTCTTAATATCGAAAATTTCATCTGAATTTCAATTCCTAACACAACAAATCACACATGTCTAAGGTGGACAATCCTTCAAATATTGCATGCAGGTGCACAGAGCCAGCTCCATAAGGGCATGGTTTCATGAGTTTCGTGTGGAGAGACCTGACCTTAGAAATGTTCTTGTGGGAATATGCACAAATTCCCACAGACAAACTCCAAAATCTTATTAAAAACTTTCTTAAAAGAGTGAAGATTATTTTAGCCTTAAATAGGCACCCATTCCATATCAATGCCAATGATTTTGGAATGGGATGTCTAACAAGTTCACATTCATGGTTATCAGGTGTCCACAAACTTTTGGCGATATAAAGTGGCTTAATGGCGAGTATGGTGGGACAGAGCTGGAGACCAGTGTGGGCTTTTCAAAGGAACAAGTTAAATATTCTCCCACCTTATTCCTGGTTTCCCCAGCAGTGGCCACTAGCAGAGTCAGGAGCTCCCATAGGCATGACATCACTTTGCAATGACTAGGACAGGAACTATAATTTCCTGTCTAGGACCACTCATAACTTAATTTTGAAACATTTTATCAGAACAAAAACATGAGATTTTCTGTTGGTTTTTTTAATGCAGTACTATACTGGTATGTTTTTAGAGATCAAATGTATTGTATTATGCAAATATCAAAATTTTATGCCAATAATTGACACGTTGTCACCTTCCTGATTTGAAGCACTGTAAATATTTACATTTAATATGTTTTTTTTTTTTTAATCTGTCTTTTAAGAAGGCAAAATAAGTTTAATTATGTAGATGAAATGGGGAAAAAAGCAGCAAGTAACATAACAAAAGCCATCTGTGCATTCTGGATTCCATTCTTTCATGAAGTTTATTTCAGCCAGACATTAATCTCCATGTTTGTGTTTGTCTTTGACATGTGTTCTGTCTTTGCATCTCCATTTTTCAGTCATTCCTAGAAATCTGCATTGTGACTCATTATTATTTGCTCTATGGTGATCCAGATCTGATGTCCTTGCTATTCCTAAAGGAAAAATTCACCCAAAATTGATATTCCAGTTATGGAGAATATCCAGTGGAATGACTCAGCTTGTGGCCTCTTATATCTCAAAATGACTCCAGACATGAGATCCACCAAACACACTTCTTGGCTTTACTCCACCATCACTGGGTGAACAAGACCCCGTGGAGCTACCATTGTTAGTGGAGGGAACTGGGAAGCTGCAGAGGTCTCACCGATGGTATCCCTAAGAGGTATAGGAAGCGGTGTATAGTCAAGCTTCCCATCCACACTGAATGATCATTTTTTCGGTGGACTGATCCTTTTGTATTATCTCAGTTTTGTAGGTTACATTCTGAAGTCAAGTGAGCAACATGTCTGCCAATATTTAGAAGAATCTTGGTAAATTCCAGAAAAAAAATTTCCATGGCATCTTGGCTTTTCCAGCAAGTCCTGGAATCATAACTTGTTTTGGAGGTAGCTAAAATGAGGGTCTAAGAAAGCTCTAGTGTAAACCCTAAACAAAATAAGTTTCGTTGAAATTGGTTAACATAGATGCTGAAGTTTCCTTTTTATAAAAAAAAAAAAAAGGGTTCCTTCGACGGTTTTTGTCTAAGATGTCCAGTTCAGTTTAATTTAAGGAGTAGAAGTATGGCCTTCTAGACACCTGGTAACTAGTCAAAACTAGCCTCTGTCAAACCAAATGTAGAGGTTTCCTCTGTGTCTGCCAATAGCTTCTAATATAGTTTGGCTGTCTACCCTGTTTAAGTAAAGCTTCATTGCCAGCATGCTTTACATTTTTAGGAAACAGGCCAAAAGGTCCAAGAAAGGCAACTAATTAGATATTTTCTTACTCCCAATTAAAAAAAAAATGAGAGCTGTAATTAGAGTTTATCCCGAATTTCAAATGATGTTGAATTCAATTAAATTTCGTGAATTCAGATGGGCAAATCCAAAAGTCACTGTTAGTTTTTGGTGGTTACAATTTTCAAAAGGGATCTGGGAGAAAGGAATCTAATTTTGCTGCAAAGGCTGTTTCTGCCTTATATCTGCATCTGCTTTTACCTAAGCACCCTTAGATTGACCTCCAGTGACACCCTTGTATGTTAGGACTTTTTGTAGAAATTTTAAAGTAAATGGCTGTTTTTTTGGCCCCATCGTCTTCTAAAGCAGAGCTTTTTAGAGCTGAATTTGAATACCATTAAATTCAGTGGGACTTTTAGTTTGGAAATCAGAACTTTGGAGGTTTTCAATTTTTTAAAAAGTTTGGTCAAGCCACAACTTTTGAACTTTTACAAACTTTGGTCATGTCTGAAATCCAGCTGATTACTTTGAAATATGAAGCCCAATGGGAAGGAAAGGAAAAACACCGCCACACGCCAACCCGGGCCAAAAGGTGAATCAACAAGACAGCTTCAGCCTGACTCCACCCAGGTCACACCCCCTGGTGGAGTTAGCTTGAAGCCGTCTTCTTAATTCACCTTTTGGACCAGGTTGATGTGCTGTGGTGTTTCTTCCTTTCCAGCGAATGCTACAGAGCTGAGGAATGGGCTTCTTAGCAGCCTGCACCCTTGAGTAGGAGTCACCGGAGTTGAAAAATGTTTTTCTGGAGCCGCACCACAAGTTTCCTAGGGTTACATATGAGGCCCAGTGTCTTCATTGTTCCTCATGACCATAATTCAATGGTTTGGATAGTCAAAAATTTGATTTACCTTAAGCTTACATTATTTATGTTAGAAAGTTTTAACCAAAGAGGGTCCCATTAGCGAGTAACCACATGGCTGTTTGAAGTATTTCACTCATAGGATGGATGCTCTTGATCACACGTAGAACATCTAAGCATCTTCTCCACCATCTTAACAAATACTGATGTAAGTAACTGTTTCTCTTCAGTACCTACATTAGCATTTATGGCTCATCTAGAACTCATCACTCATCTGTAGCTAAAGTGCTCCAAATATCAATGCTATTATTTAATTCATAAATTTTGTTTCGTTTCTAGGGAAAAGAGAAACATGCAAACACCAGAGTAAGTGTCTTCTCTATGTTGCCTTTTGTCACCTAATCTTCACCACCCACCTCACTGTAGCTTGCCATGCCTCACCCATGTGTTTCATGCTCCACCTTGGCATTCACTCATTGATTATTTTGGTGAACGCTGCTTGTAGTTGTTTAGGTTTACTAGGTGTGTTGGTGAACAGACTATGGTATTTGTATCCATGTATGCGGTGTACCAGAGAAGCTGCTTATTTGAGGTTACGTCTAGTTCTTCTAAAGGCAGAACAGCTGGTATTAGGACCTGCAAAAATATCTGCAATAAACTCTGGCAAATCAAAAAACATCTATTCAGGGATTTTGTGTGTGTGTGTGTGTGTTCATTCTTTGGAGGTTTTAGGTAGATGCTGGGTATTTGTATAACCCATTAGCTTTTTATATCTCTGGGGTCTCTATAGTTGTTAGACCTCTGTCCTTGGGTCCCCAGATCTACCTGGCATGATCACCAGAAACAGATCACATTGCCAGTGTCCCCACGAGATTTAAGTGCATTTGATAGAAAGAAGAGAGTGGCAGGTGTACAGTACGGTTTAAAAAGGGGTTACCAATCCCCCTCCATCAGGGCTTGCGCAGATGAGGGTTGGGAGAAAGCTGGACTGAGATGGTTATCCTGGATTAGATTTTCTAACATGGATTAGAAAGATAGAAAAACGAAGCGCACCTAAAACACCTCACAATATGTCACTCACAATCAATGCACCCCAACCCCATACACCATTGTATGTTACTGCCAAGAAATGCAGTAAATAAAACCCTTGGATGATTCATCCTACCACAGTTAACCAAACCTGAAATATGTTTTCAGTGAACATACCCCTTAAGCGGAAATTCCATACCTAATATTTTTCTCTTAAAGGTCACCTATTGAAGACCCCTGTGGTTTGAAAAGAGGGCAAAGTGTTGGTGTTTTTTGAAGTCGGAAACCTAGATGTATTTGAAGGATGTTCCAGCTAAAAACACGGTCAATAAGCATTCCACTATGGTGGTGGGAGAGTATTTTGTTGAATTTAATTTAGATCATTAAGTTAAGAAACTTTTAGCTGAGGGCTATGTGGGGTCCTGACCTGCCTTTTCTATCAGCCACCCCACCCCTACACATAAAGTTCCTATGTCATGGATTTCTGAAAGTGTATATAGGTTATATACTGTATATATATATAATACCCTCTGTAGTAATCAGTTCATTCTCAGAGAAGCTAAGTAAGGACATCATGTAGCCCCCAGCTTTCCCACAGACAAATGAGCCAATGACTGTAGATAATGCACAGTTTCATGAATATACATTGTGAACATTTTAGTCTTTTAGACAGATGGCATTTTTTAGGTTGCCTGTTGCAGTCTTATTTGACGTGACTAGGACTTAAAAGTCAACCCTGCCCATAGATAATATTTTGAAGTTTTTAAAAAGACAACCTGTAATTTTATTCTTTTTTCCATTGGAATCTTATGGCTCTCCAAAGCCTAGTCAAGTAGGGATAAGTTTTGGGTTTGCTGCTATTATGAGTTGAGGCAAATCCTGCAGGGTTTAGGGTTTATGGTTCTGGTGAATTTATGTGCAGATTCACCCAGGAGAATGTTTTGGAAACTGTAATGCATTGCAGGACCTTTGAGGTATGTCCAGCAAGCTTAGAGAGGGGACTTTTGGATAAGGCAGTCCCCTCAGTATAAAAATGGGGCACAGAGAAGTTGTAGTGTCAGTGTATTGGAAGTTGCTATAGGAAAAGATACAAACAGATAAATTGCATAGGTTGGGGTTAGGAGAGATTTGGATCAGTTATAAAACGTGAATTCTAATTGCTAGTTATTTTGGCAAATAAGGCATCCCATTAAAATTGACTTTTGTTTCAGGGTGGTATTTTGGTGTTTTCTTTTATCGGTTTTTATTTAACTTAAATCATAAAAGTTAGGCATACCCCGGTTGGGCCTTTTATCCCTGATTAAATCTGTCCTGCTGCTGGCCAATTTTACACTGCTTTTATCCTCTGTGGTTTTGTAATTCTTAATTCAAGCATGATAGAAATTAAACCAGGGGTGTGACAGTTTTGAAACGGCGAGAAAATGGACAGCCACAGCAGACTACTGGCCAATGGGGTCCTATTACCACCTTATCAAAAAGCATGTGTAGCTGCTAAACCTACCTGAAAATAGCCTTTTTTTTTAATTGCAATGAATCAGATTGGGGTCCACAACCAAATATCAGTGTACGCTATCACTGAGACCGTCTGTGAGAATCATACTGTTATGAACATACAGCTTTAAGGCACGCCCACCAAGCGTCTTATTTAAACGATTTGTGTATTTATAATATTGCCTTGAAGCTGCATGAAAAGACCCTCTCCCCACTGTATGGTATTTAAAATTTTTTGTTTGCATCGATGCATGTCTCCCATGGTAGTGCCCAGCTTCTCATACCTTTTGCCTATTAGCCCTAAAAAAGTCAAAGTAATTTGCCTTTTAGCCCTAAACATGGCTGGAATTTAACAAGACCCCCCTACGCTAAATAGACTTTATTGGGATTTGCCTCTAGTAATGAACAAATCTGTCCAAGTTCGATTTCCCAAAGGTTCAGCAAACCCAAACGTAAAGACAAGCATATTTCCCAGATTCTACAAGGCTTTATCTCTCCCATTGTTGGAGTCCTCATTTATCTATTCTACAGTAGGGAAAATCCTTTGAGGAGTTTGATACTGTCACTTGGGTTTTAATGGCTGCAATGAGCTAGCAGAGTATTCTGGGGAAAACTTGCTAAGGGTGTCTCAGAGATAGCTAAGAACTTGACAACTTTATGGTAGCCATGCAAAACTGAACTAACAAATTGGATAGTGTTGGCCAATATCTTAGGTCCTTATCTACCAAAATTCTGAAAAAGAACTGTACCTTCTCTGTTTTCCATGGTGTACTATAAGCAACCACAATGTACTTTCTTCCAACACTTTCATAAATTATTTTTGCTGACAACTTTGCTTATAGTTTGTGTATTGAAGTAATGAAACCTTCTAATATCTTTCTTCTTTATAACAGTGCAGTAAAATATCTCAGACAATGGGATATGAGTAAAATGAACAACATGTAATATTATACCTTTCTGTTTTATTCCAGTATTCAGCTTGTTCACCACAGCGCTATCCAGAAATCATCCAAAGAACTTCGTGACATGTCCAAGAACAGGGAGATTGCCTGGCCTTTGTCCACACTTCCAGTTTTCCACCCGGTGACTGGCGAAATGGTGCCGCCGCTTCACACAGACACCTACGATAATACCAACATGCCACTAATGCAGACACAGCAGTGAGTATTAATTGTTGGCTTAGGAGCTGGAAAGTCCTTAGTCCACTCCACCCATGTTCTCCACATAAAAAAATGTAGTTTCTGTTGTTCTGAGAGCTGTCATCATAGAGACCAACTAGAGACCAGGACTGGGAACAAGGAAGATATTTGCTCTAGATTATTGTGATGGCACAGCAAGAAACCATAAAATTATAATTTTTGTAATGTACTACTGCATAATTAATCACTGGAGAAACAGTTCAGATTGTTAGAAGAAGGTGGCATCTACATTAGTTTAGCTAAATGTCTATGTTCTGGTCCATGTAATTTTCAGCCAGTCAACTGTGTCAAGTAAATTGCAAGTTTAGAGGTAGCTCTGCAGCCGTCCTTGTTGTTCTCAGTTCTGGTCTGCACACTTGTGTCTCTCTATATCATCCATTCTCAACCAGGGTTCCCTGGGGCTCTAGGGTCCCTCTAGAGCAGTGGTTCTCAACCTGGGGGTCGGGACCCCCTTGGGGGTCGAATAATGATTTGCCAGGGGTCACCGAATCCTGGGCTGTTCCTGAAATCTGTGCCGCTCTCCCAACCTTTTTGCGGCTGCCCAGCAGGGCTGGCCATGGAGCCCATGACCGCCTAGCTGGGCTGTTCCTGGAGCCCACTCAGCCTCTTCGCAGCTGCCCATTCAGTTCACGACATGGTTGGGGGTCAGAAACTAGAGGTCAGCTGACTGGTGAGAAATGTTAAGTGGGAGGGGCTGGAGGAGACCCTATCTCCTGATTTCGGGATAGCTTTCACTGGTACGAGACACCACAAAGTCAGAGACACAGTGAGTAACACTGCCTGTGATTATAGTTGCCATTAAAGGTCCCCACTACAGTTCTCAGATCAGCAGATGACCTTGATCAAGAGCACCTAAGTTGGATGATCAGAACGCCCCCCCAGCATTACCACTCATCCCATTCCCCCCACCAAGGAGTAAGAGAAGGAAAAAAATAGAGAATACATGGAAGGGAGAGGAAAAGAGGGGGAGGAACAAAGAAAAAGGTAGAAAAAAAATAAGAGAAAGAACAAGAAAGACGGCTAGAGAGAGGGGTGGGGAAAAAAACAAGAAATTAGGATAGAGAGAGATAAAAGGGAAATAAAGGAGAACAAAGAGAGAGTGGTACATCCTAAAATTTACCATAAGGGGTTTTAATACTGTACAAGTGGAAGGGACTCAGGGAGCCCACACTGCAAAAATAATTTTACAGTTAGGGGTCCCCACAACTTGGGAAATTTTATCAAGGGGTCACAGCACTAGATAGGTTGAGAACCACTGCTCTAGAGGTTTCTATGAGCTGTGGCTGAATTACTTCTCGTGTGATGGTGCCTACAAAGTCCTGAAACCAATGCTATTTGGCAAAGCTAACTTCCAACTGACCACCAATTTGAGGGTAATTATTTCCATTGACCCTGATGATTTGGTTTTTAAAAGGGTTTCCCAAGATCCGAAAATAGTTTTAGGAGTTCCTCTCAGGAAAAAGGTTGAGAAATGCTGCTTTATATTGCATTCTTGGTAAGGGCAAATGCAGACAAGTTAAAGGTAGACAATACACTGATGATTTTGGCCTGTATAGACAGATCTCACAGCACAGAGTTTATATTTAAACGTTTGGTATCCCTACTACCGCCCTACTGCACAACTACCACCATAGCATATAAATTTGCAGTAGGGTTTTTTTGGGGGGAAGGGGAAGGGGGTGGCAAATTTACTGCAGCCATTTCCATCTGCCCAACAATTCACAATAGGAAAAAATATGCAGCCTGTCTGGACCCCTGGTTTATAAAGAATTTAATTACTTTGTGAATTGGATTGGATTACTTGAGTGAATGTACTTTCCAAGCCAGTATAGCTCTGAAGTTAATAAGTGGAGCCCAAATACTGGCAGCAGTATCTTAGCTTCTTTCCTTCTGTGTGCCGATTGATCTGGCTATCTCTAGAGGTAATAGTCAACTGACACTAACAATTATTTCAGTGTTGGAGCAGATCACTGACCATCACTGCCCCTCTCTACTAGTGAACAATATCCCTTCTTACGCGACAACCAACATAAGGGGGCTCTCCACTAACCACCAATGGAAGGAGACCTATTGACAATCATTCGATTAACAGGAGTACCCAAAAAGTAGTGACCAATAGGAAAAAGGAAAAAACTTACCATGTGTAAACTTGTGCCAAAGTCCATCCACAGTGTGCACCCTGGGAACCACTGACAACCAATCTTGAGAGCCCCTTCTTATACATGTGTGTCCATCAGCTGGAGAAGAAAACTATGGCAGCAAGTCTTGATACCACACTAACAGCATGTATAAGCATATAGCAGGGTAAGCACTAGCAGAGGTAAAGTTAACCAGCACAGAGGGAAAGAGCCAAGCATATTAGTTGCAAAATCAGAATGAAAGAGGAGGGCAGCGGCAGGGTAAATAGACACTCAGTTTCATGGATGGACATATATCATCCTGCAGTTCTCACACATGGAACTCCAACAAAGTCTCTCTTATCCATTATATTAAATTTGGTGGTCCTAATGGATATGCTCCTCCCAAACAGCACAGGATTGATGCAGAGTGAAGGTGGCAGCTTCCTAATGCCAACCACCTTATGGGCTTATAGTCAACATTCGGTTTCTGACATATTGCATTGTGATAGAGGTAGCTCAGTGGTTAGATGGACACAGAGCGGTGACGGCCAGGTGTGCCATTAACACATTTCGCCTTCCCCCAATCGCGTGCTTCTTCAGGACAAGGCGGGACATGTAATCCAGGCTTAAAAAGCCTCACTGCTTGCACCAACCAAGTGTCACAAGCAGAGGTCTCTTTAACTTGACAGACTAGCATCAAAACTATAAGCAAAACAATGATAGATCAAGTGTGTGCGTACATCTATATTTAAGGTGACATATTACTCCATAAATAGATAATTATGTACTATTTAAAGCACCCGGACTCAGACTCTCACTGGATTGGTGAATACTTCAGAGGCCTCCCAGCAGGGCTACAGTTGATACTTCTGCCACCTGATTCAAGGGCCAACGAAAACTTGTAAATTCAACTCTGAATTTAGACCCCTTGGGGCTAGTGTACATAGTTTAATGATCCATATTTTCTCCTTACGGAGAAGGATGGTATTGAATTCCCCTCTGTGAGAGGATACATTCAGGGAATAAATATCCTTAACTCTTAATCCAACTGGCCTTCTCTAAGTACTGTGGCAAATTGCTGTGCTAGTGGCTTATTGCCATCCTGATGCTTAATACTTTTGATGTGTTTGCCAATACGGGCCCTAAGCTGATGCTTAGTTTTTCCCACATAAAATTTGGAGCATGGACACAACATGTTTTTCAGGTGTGTAGTGCAGCAATTAATAAATTGCCTAATTTCAAAAGTCTTAGAATGGTCCACATTGGTGAACACATCGGATTTCTCCACAAAGGGGCAAATTTGGCAATGCCCACATGGGAACATGCCAGTTGTTTTTGGTAGCCCAGTAAGCCAGTTCTTCATTGGCTTGAATATAAATTCCAACTGGACCAGCTCATTATTAAGATTTCTGGCTTTGTGACCATAAGGGGTCTTGGGTCCACTATGGTGGCCAATTGCAGGGAACAGATCAGGAAATGCCAGTGTCTATTCAAGATGGACCTCACTTCCTCTCACCGAGTCCTGTATTGGGTAATGACCTGTACTGGGTCCATAAGGGACAGGGTAGATTGCACATCACACACAGACAGCTCCTGCTACAACTTGATGCTTGTTTCCTGGCACTCCTAATGACTCTGTGGGGATAGCCTCTCTCTAAGAACCTCCAGTACATAATATATATCATAGCTTCTTCCCTATAGTCCTCATCACAGGTACAGTTCCTGTGAATAGGCAGAGGAACTGTCCCGTGGGGACGCCACTGATGAGGGACCTTGGTTGATGGATGTTGGCTTGTAGCAGGGCATTGACCACCGACAGTATAGGTCACTGGTCACCAGTAGTTAAGGATTTTCTAATTTAGGGTGCAGAATGCCAGGTGCCACAGAGATGTCAGTGAAGAGGGGGAGCCTCCAGGGTAGCCACGACAAAACGTTGCCCTTTTTCCCATGATTTGTACTTATGCCTCTGTTAAGAGAGTTAAATGCGTTGAAAGTACAATTAGCCTTTAATGATTCTCATGTAATTTGTGTCCAGTAAAAAATAATGCTTGCCATGCAGAAGGTTCCACCATGAACTGACAAATGTTTAATTGTGTTTCCTAGGACAATACCACATCAGACAGCAATACCTCAGCAACACAATCCAGGTCAGTAGAGCAAAGCATTGTGGGTATATGGTTTAATTTAGTGACAGGCTATGGTTGGACGTAGATAGGTGTACACAGTGTTTGCAAACACTGCTTCCTTCAGGCTTCAATTGAAGGATACATAAGGGAACTCCCAAGCCCATAAGTATTGCCCGCCCTGTACGCAAGTAATGGTGAACTTACTTAAAATAGGGGGCCTTAAGTGTAGTCTCTGACATCACTGAAGGGCCACACATAGCATTCAGTGACTGTAAAGCTACAAAAAGCTGACAGAGACTGCAGACATGCAACTGCACCTAATCAGAGACTGGGAACATGCGTTATTAGACAGTAACAGATTGAAGACACATTAACGGGGACTGCTGGAGATCATTGCTATTACATTCTCTTTACAAAGCAATGCTTCCACATCTGTGCTCACTGTAGCCCCCTTAAAAAAATGACTTGTGCCATATTTGATATTTTTCTCAGTTTGTTTATAAAAGATCAGATTGATAGAGGTGGACAAGCAGATTAAAAAATAAGGCAGTGTGAAATGAAGAAATAAATGAATCCATCTACTTATACTAGAAGTCGGTGAAAAGAAGATTCTTCACTGTTTTTTGGTGTAATTGGCAGTAAGGAAATCCAGGGGCTCTGGAGGTCAAATTTGCAGGGACCATAGAGGTACATGTTGAAAGCTGGTTGTGATTGTCAAATTGTCCCCAACAAATAGAAGAAAAAATCAGGAGGATGGACTCTCCTGCATTTAGGAAGTGGGATGACTTTTAAATTACATTTAAAACTTTATCCTGTTTGACAAAAAAACAAATATGTGTAAAAGAACTGCATGTGGAAGCAGAACGGGGAATTTCATATTTATCTTCCTCTTCATTACTGCTTTCCGAATCCAAAGGAGAATTCCGCATGGCAACATTTCAGAGGTTCGAAGTAAGTATAACCAATAGTCAACTGTTTTTTTTTTAATTGATATTTGATATCTTTTTATATTGATATTTAATTGATATTTCACATGGAATACCCAACTTATGGCTCTATTGCTACTGCTATTGATCACTGTACAATTACTTGGGCTTTATCAATGACATTACAGTATGAGCTTACAGTATGTGAAACGCGTAGGGCTCATTTACACTTGCTTCAAAACAAGGCTTTGGACACGCTTTGTTAAAGCACTCTGAATGCCAGTCAAAGCTCCTGTCACTAAATAAAATGGTTAGCTTACAGTCCTGTTTACACCTTGTGTTTGCTTTGCTTTGGCTTTTGCTTCAAAAATGATACCCCATGTCGCTTTAGTGGTGCTTCAAAGCATAATCAAAGCCTCCATAGAAGTCTATGGCAAAGCTTGCCTGAAGCACCTGCAGCTTTTGCGAGGCTTCAGCTTTAGCTTCACTTTGTTTTGGAGAAATTGCAGGTATGAGATATCAACACACACAGAGGGCATCTGCTAAGCTTTATATAAGCTTCAAAAAAGCACCACAGAAGCATCAAAGAAGCATCAAAAACACATCAAAAAGGCATGGTGAAGCAGTAGGCGCTTTAATGTGTGTTGGAGGCGAAGCAAGTGTAAATGAGCCCTTAAAGAAATGTATTTTAATGACTAAAATGTGTTGACACCCTCTCACATGGGCTACTTACTGATGGAAACTCCAAGTGGCCATATTTGTCCAGTTCACCCGGATAATGTTTTTAAGCAATCATCATCTGGAAGTCTGTCATTTTGCTGCTGTAGCACGGCTGTGCCAAAAAGACAGATCCATATTTGGTCAAAGACATCATCCAGGATCCCTGGCTGGTTTGTTTATATATAAAGTAGCAGCCAGCCAGGGCTCTGTCATTTTGCAACGGTAGTGTGACAGCTCAACATTGGTGGGCAGCGGATCATCGATATACCATGTTATTGGCATTGGATTTACATTGAGTGACATTATTTTTTTTTCATTTGCAATAAAGGCCTTTTTTTACATTGTGGGTGTTTTTATCTATTTTTTACATTTTTTTTTTGGAAATGATTAACAAGGGGTACTACTATGTACCCTGCACGCATTCATCTAGGGTGGGGGGCCGGATGTCTTGGGGCACCCTTATTCTAACAGGGGCATCCAGATACCAATAAGTCTCACAAACCACTACATTCCTTTTGGGAAACGGGTTGTTGGGGTGAGGCTTTTCCCAGCAAGGTACCCTACACACTTGCTGCCCCCAACCTATCCTGGCCACCCAGGCTGCATACCTGGATAAGAATCTTTATGAAACTTTAGGGGGACACCATGCCATTTTTCAAATTTCTTTTACTGTCCTTTAACAAAAAAGAAACAGTATAGGGGGGGGTTCCCCATAAAATTCATACCAGACTCTTATCTAGGCATAGTGCAGAGAAAAGTAGGATCGTAGACCCAATTTAGAATAAGGAGGTCCCCAATTATCTGTCCCCCACCCCTTAGGGGAAGGAGTATAGGGTACATAGTACCCTCTGTTGCTTATTCCCAAGATGCACTGTAAAAAGTAAATAAGACGACTCACACAGGGAAAAAGTCCTTTATTTTTTTAATAAAATAAATACATAAAAAATAAACAATCCCAATGTAAAACTAATGTCATACAGTAATGTAGATCTTCATCACTCACAATGACCCAACTCCCAATGATGCTACCTGGTTGCTACATCCATTGCAAACAGAAGATCCCTGGCCAGCTGCTGTATGTCAACAAGCCACCCGGTGATTGTAAGAGGCATCATTGGCCAAATATGGTTAGTGAGGTCACACAGGATACCTGGCTGGTTTGCGTACAACTAGGAGCTGGTTGAGGATCTGTCATTTACTGTTAGACCCCTTTCACACTGGGGCGGTTTGCAGGCGTTATTGCGCTAAAAATAGCGCCTGCAAACCGCCCCTAAACAGCCTCCGCTGTTTGTTCAGTGTGAAAGCCCTCGGTGCGCTGGCAGGAGAAGAAAAAATCTCCTGCAACGCGCATCTTTGGAGCGGTGAAGGAGCGGTGTATTCACCGCTCCTGCCCATTGAAATCAATGGGACAGCGCGGCAATACCGCGGCTATAGCTGCACTATATGAGGGGTTTTAACCCTTTTTCGGCCGTCAGCAAACCGCACCGCTAGCGGCCGAATACCGCGGTAAAACAGCGCTAAAAATAGCGCTGTTTTACCGCTGACGCCCCCTACCACCCCAGTGTGAAAGGAACCTTAGTGATATCACTGCTAAAGCCGGCCATTCCCCCATCAACACATTCAAGCCCCATACACACTATCAGATTTTCTACTGATTTTTGTCTTCAGATTTACCAAACCATGTAGTACATGGGTCTTCAAACTATGGCCCTCCAGTTGTTCGGGAACTACAATTCCCATCATGCCTAGTCATGTCTATGAATGTCAGAGTTTTACAATGCCTCATGGGATATGTAGTTCTGCAACAGCTGGAGGGCCGTAGTTTGAAGATCCCTGATGTAGTGTAAGGGCCTGCCTGATTGCAAACAAATTGAAACTCCTAAGGTTTGACCTCATATTATATGGTTTTGGTAAATCTGAAGGAAAAAATCAGCAGAAAATCTGTGTATGGGGCTTCAGTGTTGATGCAGGAATTGCGCGGAGCTATTGTGTTCTTTCGGCGGGGTAGGAGTGCGGGGTGACGTCCTGGGAGGGAGAACACACACTGATTATTGCTAGTGGCTATAGCCACTGGCAATAATCACATGAAAATTCTGACAGGCTGGTTGTATCCAAGTTGATCAATTGATCAACTTGGGTACAATCAACCTGTCCATATATGGTTCGAATCAGGTACTGACTGAGATTCAAACCATCTATGGCCGCCTTAAGTGACAGATCCCCAGCTGCTGTTGGTAAATAAAACATGCCACTAAAGTAGTACATTGAACTGCTCTCTAATCTAATTTGCAGTTTTAAGGCAAGTTAATAAAAGCATTTGAGTATTTATAATATTGCCCTTTTAACTGCGTTAAAATACCCTTAAAATGCATTAAAATACCCTCTTAGCGCTGTATTTTTAAGAATTATTTAATTTATACATATCCTCCAGTGCCCAGCCACTCATGCCCCTTTTGAACAAAAGCTTACAAATTGGCCTTGAAAAAGTCCAGATAAAAAAATAAGATTCAGCTCCCATAGAATGGAATGGGGTTTGGTGCTTAATTCACCAAGCCTCCTGAGAACCGGATTTCGATATGCTCATCCCAATTGGTAACCTTATGTAGTAGCTCAAAAGGAAACATGTTAGTTGATCTTATGCCGCATTTTAAATAGTTGACAATAAATGGAGAAAAGTCTGTGTGCGACCAATCAGATTACAACTGTCATTTTGTAACTCGTCCTTGTGAAATGCCATCTGCAATCCATTGGCTGTTGTGAGCGCTTTATTCTTCGGCATTTATATAAATGATCAAAAATCAGCAGCAACAATGAACTGAAAATTAGTCCATAAGGGACCATATGGATCTGATTATGGCACAAGCATTGCGGTGGGTTTGTTGGGAAACATCTCTCATGTATAACACAGGAAGGGGTTCTCAGATCACCAGACTGCTTATAAATGTGGGACTGATGAACTATCGACACTTCCACAGGAATGAAGATGGAGGCAGGCCTCCCAAGGTTTAATGTTCAGTTTTGACTGGAGTGTTCCTTATTATTGCAGGTCAATGGTATACCTGAAGAGAGGAAACTAACAGAAGCCATGAATTTATAACAAATGTATGAAGAAAAGAAAAAAGAAAATAAAGATCAGCTTTTCTAACCAAGAAAATGACCCACCTGCATGGCTCATGGGACAGTTTCATCCATCTTGATTTTTTTATAAATTGTACAAGGTTTTTTTTTAATGAACTTTATTAAAATTACAACAAAGAACAGTCAATATACACAGGGTGGCAGTACAAGCAGCAATGGTGATGGACAATCAGTCAATCAAATGTCATTCTTCATCAAAAAGGAGCATAAGATGGTAGCTGGCCGGTTGCAGCGTGCATTCGTGCAATTTGCTCATTGCTACCTTACTAAATGAACCGACTGAGGGATATGTGAAAGTTTATTCCATTCCAGCATTTACTCATTCACAAGGATCAATGTTTTGTACATAGGAGTAAGAATTCACCAGATCTGGTATTGCCATCCCATTCTGCACTGTAAACATTTATGTGTGTTTAACTGCAATAAAAAGTATAACTTTTATAGAAGAAATATCGTTCTTGAGTGTTTTTGCACCTTTTAGGTAAATCACAACCTTGCAATCACTGCAGGGATAACAATGGGCCACCAATTATAGTTATTTACCTTTTCTGGGATGTTACTATGCAGCTCTCAAATTCCCTGCTATTTAAATACTTGTAGCAGCCTAAAAAGTACCTGTAGGCTAAACTGGAAACTAGTAAGGGAAAAAAAACCATCCTCCCCTATCTGGGCTCAACAGGTAAGTTGTTAGTCAGGAAAGTGGACATGTGATTGGTTTGTTACCCTATTTGACATGTTCAGTACAACAAGCTATGAAAGAAGAGATATCTAACATAAAGCAGGACGACATCAGTGTGTGACAAAACGCGCGTCAGGAGTGGCATGCTGACGTCATTGCGTTGTTTATCTTAGTGGCCTGGTGTTGGCTAGCTGGCCGGCTTTTAAACTGTGACATTTTCTTCTACTTTTTGTAAGGGCATCTTTTAGTTTTTAACCACTTCAGCCCGGACCATTTGGCTGCCTAAAGACCAGAAGACATTTTACAATTTGGCACTGCGCTGCTTTAACTGGTAATTGCGCGGTCGTGCAATGTTGTACACAAACAAAATTTGCGTCCTTTTTTCCCCACAAATAGAGCTTTCTTTTTATGGTATTTGATTGCCTCTGCGATTTTTATTTTTTGCGATATAAACAGAAAAAAATAAAAAATAAAAAAATAAAAAGATATTTTTTTACTTTTTGTTATAAGAAAAATCCAATAAACTCAATTTTAGTCATACATTTAGGCCAAAATGTATTCAGTCAGTTGTCTTTGGTAAAAAAAAATGTCAATAAGCGTATATTTATTGGTATGCGCAAAAGTTATAGCGTTTACAAACTAGGGTACATTTTCTGGAATTTATGCAGCTTTTAGTTTATGACTGCCTATCTCATTTCTTAAGGTGCTAAAATGACAGGGCAGTACAAACCCCCCCCCCAAATGACTCCATTTTGGAAAGTAGACACCCAAGGAAATTGCTGAGAGGCATGTGGAGCCCATTGGATATTTAATTTTTTGTCCAAAGTGATTGAAAAATAACAAAAAAAAAGTTGTCACTAAATGATATATTGCCATGGTTATATGTGGAATTACACCCCAAAATACATTCTGCTGCTTGTCCTGAGTATGGGGATACCACATGTGTGGGACTTTTTGGGAGCCTAGCCACGTACGGGACCCCGAAAACCAATCACCGCCTTCAGGATTTCTAAGGGCGTAAATTTTTGATTTCACTCTTCCTACCTATCACAGTTTTGAAGGCCATAAAATGCCCAGATGGCACAAACCTCCCCCCCCCCCAAATGACCCCATTTTGGAAAGTAGACACCCCAAGCTATTTGCTGAGAGGCATGGTGAGTATTTTGCAGCTCTCATTTGTTTTTGAAAATGAAGACAGAAAAAAAAAAATGTATTTTTTTTCTTTTTTTCAATTTTCAAAACTTGGTGACAAAAAGCAAGATCTGCAAAATACTCAACATACCTCTCAGCAAATAGAGAGGTATTCTACTTTCCAAAATGGGGTCATTTGGGGGGGGGGGGGTGGTTGTGCCATCTGGGCATTCCAAGGCCTTTGAAACTGTGATAGGCAGTGAGGAGTGAAATAAAAAATTTACACTCTGATGCCGCGTACACACGGGCGGACTTTTCGTCCCGACTGGTCCGACGGACTTTCCGACGGACTTCCCTACACACGATCACACCAAAGTTCGACGGATTCGTACGTGATGACCTACGACCGGACTAAAATAAGGAAGTTGATAGCCAGTAGCCAATAGCCAATAGCTGCCCTAGCGTGGGTTTTCGTCCGTCAGTCTTGCATACAGACGAGCAGATTTTTCGACCAGACTCGAGTCAGTCGGAAAGATTTGAAGCATGTTTCAAATCTAAAGTCCGTCAGATTTTCGACTGGAAAAGTCTGCTGAAGGTCCGATGAAGGATCAAGATCTTGGATCGCTGGCAGGGAGATCCCGCTAATTAACTTCCCAAGAGATTTAAGAATGTTGCGGGGGGGAGTGTCAGCTGTAAAGTGAACTATCAGTATGGGATGGTTGGATCCTTTAAAAAGCTTTTATTGTAATGAAATAGGACTATACTGTATAACAAGAATAATCAAACACATGGAAACAAAGAATTTTATTCCTTGTCCTTTACTCAGATATTCCATATACACATCTTAACATAAATTAAATAAAGCTCATGAAAAGGCATTGATCAGGAGGTAATCACAAGCATGTGTATATAAATAACATAAAATAACAGAATGTACAATACATAAAACTTCACACAAGTACTTTCCAAACCCAAATCTTAAACATGGCAAATAGAAAAAAAAAATAAAAATAAAAAGACACACCTTACACCTTAGATCAGATTATTTTATATTCAGCCAAGTATGGCAGATTAAATACAGGGAGGTCAGAACTGATCCAATGGGTCTAGTCATAGACATGAGACAACTGCTATCTGATCCCGCAGGTCACAGTCGGACTGAGAGATGATAAAGAAGGTATTCGTCCTCTGCAGACACCTAATAGCCAACTCAGGGTAAGAGAATGCCCAATAGGGATATATCCTCAGATGTTTTTTCATGGATTCCCTAAGGCAGCCTTTCTAAATGCAGAGGAACCCGTGAAAAAAAAAACTTTCCGGTCTCAGAGAACCCCTGATATAAATGACTATATCTACAACTCATTATACATTAGTGTGATGGTCAATGGGAAGAATGCTCCTTACACTTGTGGTCATTGGAAAGAATTACCCCCTTACAGATAGCTAAATAGATCAATAGTGTCGGTGGGAACTTTTCCGAGAGGCAGAAATTGCTCATTGCTCAAGGAACCCCTAGCAACTTCTGGGAGGTACCCTTGAGGTTCATGGAACCCCGGTTGAGAAACCCTGCCCTAAGGTAAGGCCAATGTCAGGAGAGCCTGCTCAGTGATTAAAGTATACCAGTCATCGGACAAATTCAGGAGCGGTCATTACTGGCCTCTATCCTAAAATGCTATATGCCTGACTGGTTTGCTGACCCATATTAAGCATGTAGATATGGACATCTGACTTTTCTCCGGAAGTCTGAAGTTGACTAGGTACCAATATTTAAGACTGCAGAAAAGTAAAAAATCCATATCTGCATGCTTGCTCTGGGTCTGCAACCAGTAATTTCAGAAGGAGTGCTCACCAATGGCAGATTCAAGGTTTCTCTCATGACAGGTCACCTTTATACATTACATTCCCACTTGGGCATGTTTATGCTACGAAATGGATCTTCTCTTCACCATCTCATGTCTACGGCTAGACTCAGGGAGATGCCAATAAAAAAAATTAAAAAAGACAACCGTGGAGATCTGTGGATAGTTCCATGAGGACAGGGGACAAAGATGCAAATAAAATGCAGGAAACAATGATCTGGGGTGGAGGAACCTGCCCTTTTTAAATGGGTGTTGGAATTTTTTTGGAAGGGCGACAATGGAACACTTGCCATAGACTGCTGGTTTTATAGCCTACGCTCCGCAACAGATACCATTAGAAAGGTCAGATCCACAAAACTTGCCTATTACAACAGAGCGCTCCACCAACGTTTGCTCTGATCTTTTAATTAGATCTTCATCTACATATCCCTGACATCCATCAGATTAATTAGGACAGCCCTGTATATCATTTAGAAAGCAGGTAGGTTGCCATCTTGTTGACCAAACCCATGTTTCAGAAGATGCGGCCTATCAACAAGAGAGATGACTAGTTGCTGGTGAATCGATAACTTCAATAAGCCTATAAAAATGGCAGCCACTGCAGTGGGTCCAAAGGAATCAGTAGCACAACACAGCCAACAAGTCCAAATAAGTATTTATAATTCACATGCCACATGTCTGGAGTATTAGGTAGAAGGAAGGTGGACATCTAGTAGTTTCTCTTGGAAATCAACAGGCAATACCTCTCTCAAAAAAGAAAAAAAAAAAAAAAAAAGGATTTCTGGGTAAAAGCCATATTTACACGAATGTCAGCTGAGTGATTTCCCACCAACTGGGTTTTAAGCGCAAAACTGTCCATGGGTAGGTGGTCTAAATCAGCAAATGTCATGTGATGATCATTTGACACTATCGTCTTATAACCACTTTACATCGGCATGGCTTCTCAATCATGTGACTGCTGCGATTGTCACATGATCGGGAGCTCACGCCGCTGGCCCACGCTGCTGCATGAAAACATCTCACAGTCACCTGGCTTCTGGGGTATATTGCAAATTATTGGTCTTTTGTTTTTGTATATGAAAGATAGTTTGACCTCAGCTGCCACACATGGCATTTACCCAGAAACCAATTGGACTGTTGTATATCCAGAGCCGGTTAATGCTGGCTATACATGTTATAATCTGATTGTATAATCTCCTTTGGATCTACCAACAACTAAGAAGTGGTAATAGCCTTCCTGACTGGATACAAATAGAATGGATTATATAGGTAAGCATTTACACTTTATAGATGTTGTACAATTAGATTATAACATGTATGGCCAGGCTGACCACCCATTACCACTGGGGATGAACAGACTTCATGAAAAAAAAAAAAGCAAAATAAAGCAGATTTTATAAATAAAAAATGACTTAAAACCTTTTTACATTTCCAACATTTTTCATATATGACTTTCCAGGCTATACAAAGACTGATAAACATACACACACACACACACATTCGTAGCCATACATCTAAACACACATCAGTCCAAATCCATACAGGGCAAAAAACCAGAACGGTTTTTGAATATAATCACAGGATGGACAGCTTCTCCAGCTGAGAGAAGGATCTTCAAAGGAATCTTTTCATAAACTGCCCACATTACAAGGAATCCGTCAGGAGATAAAGATGGGAGCTGACTTGTTTTTGGAAGTGCCAGTTCCAGGGTTGCCGTCACACCGGCGTCATGACACAGTAAGTGACAAGAACGCAGCCAGTAACTTTTTTGAACTCCAGTTTGCGAGCTTGTTCTAGGTCAGTCATTCAGTAGGTAGCATGCAGGAAAAGGACTGACGTCTCTGGAACACACACTTTTACAAACAAGTCAACAATGGAAGCGTCTATATTTCTTTCCTTACAGGTTCACTTTAAAGTGGACCTGTCCTTTGCCTATGAAAGATAAAGCAACAGGTTCTTTAAACTGCACCCCTTACCAGAAGGACAAATTCTTTCCCCCAATGGGAGAGAAAAGAAGTCCTAGGTTGTGACTTACACAGGGCTGAAGACTCTCTTCCCAATTCCCATATGACAGCACTAGGCTAATCACGAGGGTTATAGACCACATATGACAGCATTGGGCCTATTACGAAGGCAAAAATAATCTTTCACAGCCCCCATATAACAGCACTGAGCCAATTATAAGGGGTGATGACTTTCCCCAACTTCCATATGACAGCATTGGGTCAATCACAAAGGTCAAATATATTCTACCAGCCCCAATATGGCAGCACCGGGTCAATTAAAGAATGAAGACTTCCCACAACATCCATATGACAGCACTGGGTCAATCATAAAGGCTGAAGACTCTCTACCAGCCCCAATATGACAGGACCGGGCTAATCAGGAGGCTGAAGACTCTCTACCAGCCCCAATATGATAGCACTAGGCCAATTATGAGGACTGAAGACTTCCCACAACCTGCATATGACAGCACTAGGTCAATCACGAAGGCTGAAGACTCTCTACCAGCCCCAATATGACAGCAATGGGCCAATCAGGAGGCTGAAGACTCTCTCCCAACCCTCATATGACAGCACTTAACCAATTGTGAGGACTGAAGACTTCCCACAACCTGCATATGACAGCACTAGGCCAATCACGAAGGCTGAAGAACCTCTACCAGCCCTATTACAGTTGTACTAGGTCAATTACAAGGGCTGATGACTTTCTCCCAACACCTATATGACAGCACTGGACCAATCAGTAGGCTAAAGACTCATCAACCAACATAAGACACCAACAATCATAAAGCCTGAAGCCACTCCCCCCCAACGCACAAATGGCAGCATTGGGCCAATCCAAAGGACTGAAGACTCTCTCCCAACCACTATATGACAGCACTGGGCCAATCACGAAGCCTGAGGACTCTCTCCAAAACCACATATGGCAATGTTGTGCCAATCACGAGGGCTGAAGACTCGCTCCCATTTCCCATATGATAGAATTGGGCTAATCACAAGGGAAGAAAATACTCTTCCTATCCACATGACAGCACTGGATCAATCACCAGGGCTGAAGACTCACCAGATCCCCAACATGAGAGCAAAGAGCCTTTCCCCAACCCCCATGTGACAGCATTGGGTCAATCACCAAGCACCAGTACAAGTGCTGTCAAGGGGAGTAAGTCACAAGCTTCCCTATACCCAGGAGTAACGGGTATTTTATGTTATCCGGTGGCAGAAGAGAGCATCAAGGTTAGGGAATGGAAGGTGAGGTATGTGCAGCTGGTCGGGTCAGCAGATAAAGTGTATGTCTGGGCAGTACATGCACATTTCCCCATGTTGCGTCTCCTTATAAATGCTGCAAGTCTAGAAAAATACCAGAAATCCAGTGAGTTCCTAACATTCCGTAGTGAGCTGACAACACTGACTAAAATCCCAAGCAGTGTTGTCAGTCCTGCCTGAGTTCTCCTCTGCAGGACTATAGAACACCTTATTTATGAAGATGGGGCGAGGGGGTGGTGCTCTGTAGTCCAGCAGGGGGGAATTCAGACAGGGCTGAAAACACTGCCGGGAATTTCAGTGCAGCGGAGGCAGCTTTGTCAGCTCACTACAGGAAGTAAGGAGCTCACTGGATTTCTGGCAGATCATTTTTCTGTACTTTTTAAAGACACTAATCATGGTGAAATGTGCATAGATTGCAGAGATGCACCAAATACTTTTTATTTTATTTTTCCGTGAACCTGTTACTTCTCCCTGCATGAGTAAAGCACGGGTTCACTTTGAAGGCCCAGTAACCCTAAAACTACAATTTACACAAATGATCTAATATTTCCATTTACAAATACATCAGTAAAAAGATTCTGACAGCTGTACAAAAACATGAAATATTTGGCATCGCTTTAACAAATTAGTAAAAGGCGGCTCACCGGGGTGTCCGCAGTGTCCTTCCAAGGGATGCAGGACAGCGATTTCCGACATGTAAAAAAAAATCTCACAGATTATTTTCTTACATCAGTGTTTCTGATCACATATATCTGTAAATGTAACGTATTGATTGATTACCCCAGTTAGACTACTGGTCCTTTAAAACTGAAACCTAGTAAGAAAGCCCATAATGCTGGTGTGAAAGGCCCCCTAGTGGACAGTCTAGACTCCAGGAATATAAGAAGAAATTCAGCAGACCCCTGACCTGTTGCAGGGATGGTGGGAGATCTCCCCACTGGGGTTGAAGATTGCAGAAAAAGCTCAGACTAGATCTCACTCCAATTAAAAATTAAACTGACCTGAGCTGCATACTGGGAGCCAGATTGTGTACATTTTCTACACCAAGTATACTATATATCTAACCTGTATAAAAAAAAAAAAGATCTATGTACTTACCTATTTTTAATCCGGTTTGGTCACATGATCTTGCAGTTTGGGCTCCTCTGTCAGTAAGTGGCCGCTGCAGGGGAGAGGAGGGAGCTTCGACAACAGCTGAGAGCCTACGAGTGACGTCACGGCTGCCAGAATTCCTAGTCGTTGTCTAAAGCTTCCTGAGCCGGAGCTGCAGGATTGCGCAACCAGAGCGCATTACAAACAGGTAAGTACATATAACTTTTTTTATATAGAATAGGTGGGATAGGTGGGGAACGACAGTTTAATGAATAGTTAAATCTAGGCTTTTATTTCACCTTAAAGTGGAACTAAACCCTTCTTATCCTTCTCAGCAAAGGAAGCTGCCATCTTGGCCTCGGTTTCATCTGCAACTGCCATGATGCTGCACATGTGATCAGTTATGACACCAGCCATTGGATGGTGTGAAAGTTTGGTGGAGAACACAATCAAATGTGACAGTAGTGGCCCGTACACACGGTCCGAATATCGTACGAAAACGGGGTCTGAGGAAGGATCGTACGATTTTCGGATCGTGTGCACACAACTTTCGACAGGCGATCACGACCGTTCATCTGATCTTATTCGATCGGGCATGCACGAAAATTTTCCTCGTACGATTTTGGTTAGTCAGTATAGTTGTCGTCCGAAAATTCAATACAAATACATTACAATACATGACATCACCGATTTTTATTTCTGTCGTACGAGAATTTTCGTGACTTTATTTAGCCATTCAATGCTCACAGATATGCAAACCAGCTCCATAGAGATGGCTGCCAGGTTCACATGTCACACGAATTGGATGCAGTTCAAAACGCATCCAATCTGCACACACGTGAACCCAGCCTTAATTTCCTGGCATGCCAGGAATGCAAAAATTTTTTTAAACTGTTAAATTGATGGGTTTAGTTTCGCTTTAAAGCAGAACTAAACCCTTTGCTTTAAGTGCCGGTTCACACAGGGTCGCCTGACAAGTCGCCTCCCATTCTGTACAATGGAACCGTTCTAATAGGAGCAACACAAGTCGCTCCGACTTAGAAAAAGGTTCCTGTACTTCTTTTGGGGCGACTTGAGGCGACTTGCATAGACTTCTATACAGAAGTCGTTTTGCAAGTCGCCGTGGATGTCGTGTGCAGGTCGCCTCGGCGAGGCGACCTGCAAGTCGTGCCGCCCCTAGTGTGAACCGAGCCTAACAGTTTCAAAAAACAGTTGCATTCCAGCAAGTTCTGGAAATGTAACTGTCACATTTGGTTGTACATTCAATTAAACCATCCAATGGCTGGTGTCATAACTGGTCACATGTGCAGCATCATAGCAGCTGAAGATTAAACAGAGGCCAAGATGGCAGCCCCCTTGGCTGAAAACAATAGGAAGGTTCAGTTCCATTTTAAGGTCTTGGTGACCTTTTAAATCTTGTAATTGTAATTATATTGGAGATGATTGGAATATAGTAAAGGACATAGGAGTGTACAGATCTGAGAGTCTCCTCCCCCCACCTCACCAATCAATGCGTAGCGGAGCTCTCCCTTTAAACAGACAAGGGAATAATAACAAAACAATAAATACAACTATGGATATTTCTTTTTCCTAAGAAATAAATTATGAACTTTAATGATGTTTAATTACACATATTAAAAACCTTATTCCCATAAAGGATTGCACTTAATGCACACCGCATACTTCCTTAAAGGTCCCATATTTTTTTTGTTTTTTTATCGTTTAAAACACTGGTGTCAATGTTCTGACATAAAGATCAACTGTTCACAGCTTGAGTGGTCAGTGGTGCTTCACAAGATCGACCTCTGATTACCGTGACAAAAAAAAAAAAAAATTGGAGGTATCTTTTCTTTTTTTATTCTTCCCCCCCAAGACCTCCGCGTGCGGCTTTACCTAGACGTGTGAACGGAAGTGGCTTTTAGAAAAGGAACATTCGTCCTTTACAGTGCTGCTCATGGACGCGACTAGGGGCAGATTCTGCCCCGGTTTGGCCCGCTATAGTTTATCTATTTACAAAACAAGCCGTAAAAAGTGCCTGCTGGGCCCGCCGGCTCGGGGGGCTGCGGAGTGATGGTCTGCAAAGTCTTGTTAATGTTGTAATGACGATAAAATCAGGAGTGTGAAAAAGAAGGCGGTGATGCACAGTAACCTCTTGAATAGGGCCGAGCTTTCCTTCGGGACGCAGATCTGGGCCAGGTCGTTGGTTATGTGGGAGATTTCGTGGGCCGCACACACGAAGATGAAGGTGCTGATGATGATGTTGAGCACTGGGTTGCCCGGAATGAGGACCAGGATGCCTTTGGTGTCCGCCGCCAGCCAAATGTGGTATTGACAGATGAAGAGCTGCAAGGAAAAACACCGCTAAATAGTTGGTCTTTTAGCAATATAAAAAGAAACTTTGCGTTAGCTTGGAGAACATGGAGGATCTGATACCAATATGCAAATGTTGACTTTTCAGCAAAAGTCAACAGCTAAAGCCTTGTCTTCATCTCTAATCACTCCCTGTCAAAGAATATGTAAACCAGTGGTCTTCAAACTGTGGCCTAGAGGTCGGATGTGGCCCTTTGCCTGCCTTTATCTGGCCCTTGGGGCACTATTCCACCAACTGACACCAATGATGGAGCACCATTCCCCCAACTGACACCAAGGATGGAGCACCATTCCCACTACTGACACCAAGGATGGAGCACCATTCCCCCAACTGACACCAAGGATGGAGCACCATTCCCCCAACTGACACCAAGGATGGAGCACCATTCCCCCAACTGACAGCAAGGATGGAGCACCATTCCCCCAACTGACAGCAAGGATGGAGCACCATTCCCACTACTGACACCAAGGATGGAGCACCATTCCCCCAACTGACACCAAGGATGGAGCACCATTCCCCCAACTGACACCAAGGATGGAGCACCATTCCCACTACTGACACCAAGGATGGAGCACCATTCCCCCAACTGACACCAATGATGGAGCACCATTCCCCCTACTGACACCAAGGATGGAGCACCATTCCCCCAACTGACACCAATGATGGAGCACCATTCCCCCTACTGACACCAAGGATGGAGCACCATCCCCCCAACTGACACCAAGGATGGAGCACCATCCCCCCAACTGACACCAAGGATGGAGCACCATCCCCCCAACTGACACCAAGGATGGAGCACCATCCCCCAAACTGACACCAAGGATGAAGCACCATTCCCCCAACTGACACCAATGATGGAGCACCATTACCCCTACTGACACCAATGATGGGACACTATAAAGCCTGAAGGATAGTAAACTGTCCCTTTGCTTAGAAAGTTTGGAGACCCTTGATGTAAACCAAACATTTCATATAGCTGATATGTGCCTGCTGTACCATGTACTTGAATGAGAAAGTTTCCAGTTCTTATTGTGTGAAATCCCTGGTGTTCCTGCCAGTCCCACTGCTTTCCCATAAAAAATTGACCACACTAGGCACTCCTCTAGCTATACTTCTGGGAAGACTGTCCACAAGGTTTAGGAGCGTGTCTATGGGAATGTTTAACCATTCTTCCGGAAGCGCATTTGTGAGGTCAGGACTCTTGCCATTGAGGAAAAAGATGGGAGACCTCTACAATCCTGCCCATGTGATTCATGAGACTGCTCTATTGACCATGGCCGTAGGGGGCTCTTCACCACGAGATAATCCAATTTCAATTTATTTCCTCACCCCATTACCTGGTGGTTATTGGTTATCCTTGGTTACACAACCCCTCTTTTGATTGGCTTCGGCTGAGGTTCATTCCTGGTCGCCACAATGCAGTAAGACATGGATTATGGTGTTGGGTTGTTTCTCAGGGGTTGGGCTGGGCCCCTTAGTTCCAGTGAACGAAACTCTTAAGGTGTCAGTATACCAAGACATTTTGGACAATTTTATGCTCCCAATTTTGTGGGAACAGTTTGGGGATGGCCCCTTCCTGTTCCAACATGACTGCGCACCAGTGCACAAAGCCAGGTCCATAAAGACATGGATGAGCGAGTTTGGGGTGGAGGAACTTGACTGACCTGCACAGAGTCCTGATCTCAACCCAACAGAACACCTTTGGGATGAATTCGAGCGGAGCCTGTGAGCCAGGCCTTCTCATCCACATCAGTGTCTGACCTCACAAATGTACTTCTGGAAGAAGGGTCAAACATTCCCATAGACACACTCCTAAACCTTGTGGACAGCCTTTCCAGAAGAGTTTAAGCTGTTATAGCTGCAAAGGGTGGACCAACGCAATATTGAATCCTACAGACTAAGACTGGGATGCCATTAAATTTCATGTACGTGTAAAGACAGGCGTCCCAATACGTTTGGTAATATAGTGTGCATGTATGTATATGTGTGTGGGTAGGTGCACGTGGGTGTATATACACACACTTGTATGTCACAGAGTTATGTGTGTACTGTATGTAATGCTTGAAAGGACTGTCAGAAATGGCAGATCTAACACAGTCAGGTCCATAAATATTGGGACATCGACACAATTCTAATCTTTTTGGCTCTATACACCACCACAATGGGTTTGAAATGAAACTAACAAGATGTGCTTTAACTGCAGACTTTCAGCTTTAATTTGAGGGTATTTACATCCAAATCAGGTGAACAGTGTAGGAATTACAATAGTTTGTATATGTGCCTCCCACTTTTTAAGGGACCAAAAGTAATGGGACAGATTAACAATCATCCATCAAACTTTCACTTTTTAATACTTGGTTGCAAATCCTTTGCAGTCAATTACAGCCTGAAGTCTGGAACGCATAGACATCACCAGACGC
The DNA here is from genome assembly GCA_037952925.1 of Lithobates clamitans. Classification (NCBI taxonomy): domain Eukaryota; kingdom Metazoa; phylum Chordata; class Amphibia; order Anura; family Ranidae; genus Lithobates; species Lithobates clamitans. The sequence continues at coordinate 110,675 of JBBGZY010001618.1, read as the reverse complement.
TGGGTTTCATCCCTGGTGATGCTCTGCCAGGCCTCTACTGCAACTGTCTTCAGTTCCTGCTTGTTCTTGGGGCATTTTTCCTTCAGTTTTGTCTTCAACAAGTGAAATACATGCTCAATCGGATTCAGGTCAGGTGATTGACTTGGCCATTGCATAACATTCCACTTCTTTCACTTAAAAAACTCTTTGGTTGCTTTCGCAGTATGCTTCGGGTCATTGTCCATCTGCACTGTGAAGAGCCGTCCAATGAGTTCTGAAGAATTTTGCTGAATATGAGCAGATAATATTGCCCGAAACACTTCAGAATTCATCCTGCTGCTTTTGTCAGCAGTCACATCATCAATAAATACAAGAGAACCAGTTCTATTGGCAGCCATACATGCCCACGCCATGACACTACCACCACCATGCTTCACTGATGAGGTGGTATGCTTTGGATCATTAGCAGCTCCTTTCCTATTCCATACTCTTCTCTTCCCATCACTCTGGTACAAGTTGATCTTGGTCTCATCTGTCCATAGGATGTTGTTCTAGAACTGTGAAGGCTTTTTTAGATGTTGTTCAGCAAACTCTAATCTGGCCTTCCTGTTTTTGAGGCCCACCAATGGTTTGCATCTTGTGGTGAACCCTCTATATTCACTCTGGTGAAGTCTTCTCTTGATTGTTGACTTTGACACACATACACCTACCTCCTGGAGAGTGTTCTTGATCTGGCCAACTGTTGTGAAGGGTGTTTTCTTACATAGTTACATAGTTGGTAAGGTTGAATAATGACACCAGTCCATCCAGTTCAACCTGAGTGAGTGTTGGTGCACGTCCACAATTGTCCCCCATCCCTATACATTGTGACCCATCAAGATGCCCATCTAATATTATTTTATTTAAGGTACCCATATAGCGCCATCAATTTTTACACAGTGCTACATACATACACACACACACACACACACAAGTCCCCACCCCCAAGGAACCCACAATCCAAGGTCCCCAACCCACACACTAGGGCCAATTTATTATGGACAGAAGCCAATTAACTTACCAGCATGTCTTTGGAGTGTGGGAGGAAACCGGAGTCTCCGGAGGAAACCCACACAGGCACAGGGAGAACATGCAAACTCCAGGCAGGTAGTGTCGTGGTTGGGATTTGAACCAGCAACCCTTTTTACTGCTAGGTGAGAGTGCTACCCACTACACCACTGTGCTGCCCCACCAGGGAAAGAATTCTTCGGTCATACACCACAGTTGTTTTCCGTGGTCTTCCGGGTCTTTTGGTGTTGCTGAGCTCACCGGTGCGTTCTTTCTTTTTAAGGATGTTCCAAACAGTTGATTTGGCCACACCTAATGTTTTTGCTATCTCTCTGAAGGGTTTGTTTTGTTTTTTCAGCCTAATGATGGCTTGCTTCACTGGTAGTGACAGCTCTTTGGATCTCATATTGAGAGTTGACAGCAACAGATTCCAAATGCAAATAGCACACTTGAAATGAACTCTGGACCTTTTATCTGCTCCTTGTAAATGGGATAATGAGGGAATAACACACACCTGGCCATGGAGTCACATATACAAACTGTTGTAATTCCTACACCGTTGACCTCATTTGGATGTAAATACCCTCAGATTAAAGCTGAAAGCCTGCAGTTAAAGCGCATCTTCTTCGTTTCATTTCAAATCCATTGTGGTGGTGTATAGAGCCAAAAAGATTAGAATTGTATCAATGTCCCAATATTTATGGACCTGACTGTAGATAAAATGAGGGTCAGAGAGTGAGGACAGTATGTTCGCTGACGATGCCCTCCTAACTCTCACCAACCCCATCGTCACCCTACCAAATCTCCAGGCCCTTCTAACCCGATTTTCATCTATCTCTGGCCTCCGTATTAACCCACACAAAACTACCGCCCTGAACGTCACTCTCCCAGGCCCCCTAGTCTTACATCTCCAATCCTCCTTCCCTTACCGATGGGCAAGTTCCTCCCTGGACTACTTGGGCATTAAGTTGACCCCTTCTTACGCCTCCCTTTTCTCCGCCAACTATTACCCACTCTTACGTACCATCACGGCCCTCATGGCTTTGTGGCGATTTCCCACCTTATCCTGGATCGGTCGTATCCATGCGGTCAAGATGACCATTCTCCCAAAGATTCTTTACTTCTTTCGAACCCTTCCTGTCCGAGTCCCTGCCTTCTATCTGCGGCTACTTCAGAACAGACTTCTCTCCTTTATCTGGGCACACAAACGCCCCAGAGTTTCCCGCTCCACTCTCTATGCTCATAGGTTACGGGGTGGACTAGGCGTTCCGGACGTTGCAAAGTACTACCAAGCAGCCCAAATTTCCCAACTCACCATGCTCCACGCGACCTCTGATATCCCCCTATGGGTTCTCCTGGAGGTACCCAATTGCGCGCCTGTCCCTATCTCGGCCTTATTGTGGCTACCCCCTAAAATGCGACCGCCTTCTGCTAGCCCTCTCATGACGCACAGTCTGAAATTGTGGGACTCGATTCGATACTCAGGCAAACTTATGTCCCCATTCGTACCGCTGCTCCCTCTCTTGAATAACCCTATGTTCCCACCGGGCCTAGAACAACCCTATATTTTTTCATGGTGGCCTGCACATGGGTTCTCCCTGGTTCGTCACTTTCTTCGTACCCGCGCCTTCCCTGCGTGGTCCTCGTTTCAAGAGACCCATGATGCTCCACCTGCTGAACTTTTCCGCTACATCCAACTGCGACACTGGATAACTTCCCTCCGGCGCCTAGGCTCCTTCCCGTATCAAATGACTGCCTTCGAGCAATTCTGCCAACAATGCCCGGGTGCTCGCGGCACCATTTCCATGATATACTCCTTACTAACTGCTGGCAACACTTCCACTACCCTTTCCTATGTGCTTAAATGGGAACGCGATTTATCCCCCATAGATTTAACAGATTGGAGTAAGGCCTGGTCCAGCATAGCAAAATGCTCATTCAACACTGCCACCCTGGAGGCGGCCTATAAGGTCCTCCTGCGCTGGTACTGGGTTCCAGCCCGCATCGCCAAATCAAACCCATCTTGCAATGATAGATGCTTCCGAGGTTGTGGTCAAAGAGGAGATGAACTGCACACATGGTGGTCTTGCCCTCGCCTTGTAGGCTTCTGGTCAAGGGTCTTTGGTCTACTTTCCTCCCTATTTCATGTCCATTTTCGCAAAGACCCCAAATTTGCATTACTTCATTGCCCGCTCCCGGGCCTTTTCTCTCATCAACAGAAACTAGCTACATACTTATTTATCGCCGCCAAACGAACAATAGCGAGGGCTTGGAAAAAACCCTCTGTCTCATTCGCAGAGGTGAAGACTTCATTGACGACCCTCATGATTCACGAGAAAATGTCCAGCATCCTTCACGACTCCCATGCAAAATTCATTAAGGTATGGGCCCCGTGGTGGTCCTACACACTCCCCAACCTAAATCCAACTAGCCTAGGTTTGTAAATTCATTTTGAACTAACCTCCAGCCTGGGGGACCCCCTTCCCCCCTCCTCCCATTTCCTCTCTTCCTGGGCCCTTCGCCCGACGTTCTACCCTACACTTAACCCCCCCCCCCCCCCCGTAATAGTATATGTGTTCTTCCCTTCTTATCCTTTCCCCCTTCTTTCCCCCTTCTCTTTTCTCCCTTTTTTTTCTCCCCTCGTGTTTGTCTGTCACCCTCTTCCCTGTTTTGCGGACAACTCTGCTCACCCTTGTCTGCCTCAGCTCCTGGGCCCCATGGCCTGGACATAGCGCACTGACCTCCGGCCCTGTCTGGCAGGTCAATGTCAGTTGATATAATACACTCTTAAAATATGTTTCATTATGTACCGTTATGTAAACCTCTTCTTTATGTTTTTGTACATATCCCCTGCGTGGGAATTCGTTATCTGGGGTTTCTCCCTTCTTTTTTTTTTTTCTCAATAAAAACATTGTACCAGAGAGTGAGGACAGGATACATTGTTGGCTGGGGATACGCTGCAGAAGACAATATGAAACCGGGAACATGTTACATGAGACTAGTAGAGATCAATGCCATTACCCCAATCAGTGGTCCCACTACAGACTGCTGGGGTCTGAGGGCCGCACATCACATACCAAAGGGCCGTATGTGGCCCAGGGGTCGCAGGTTGGGCACATGGGGGCCGGGGGTGTTGTGTTCAGGTTTAATATGTGAAAAGACCATTGTGCGATGTCTGCTAGTGCCTTTACCAAACACGCACCAGTACTTACCTCTAAGGATATTTTACCAAACCAGGCAAAGAAGGAGCTGTATACAGAGCGAGCGTATCCAGGAATGTTCCTAATGAGGACAAAGGCTAAAATCTGCAGGAAAAATACAAGACAGAAATATTTTACTTATTATGTAGCACATTGAAAAGCTAATCCCATATCCCCCATAGTGTAGGACACGTGGCATTGGTGGGATCTCAGTGAAGATGGGACACTGCAGGGCTCAGGGGTACTGTTCTGGGAGGATATCCTCTCTTCAATGTCACCTACCACTAAGAGATGGCACAGTGTGCAGATATTCAACAATACAATAACTTTGCTTCATGCTGGCAGCGTATCTGACTGGAATATGTCATACTAAACAGTCGGGCATCAAGATTACAGGTGAATGTGACCAAACAACATAACATTTGGGTGTAGATCCCCACCAAGGCAACCATAGGTGCTGTGTACAGCTGCCCATAAAAATCAATGGCTGTAACTGGGTATACATGAGAACTTGCGCAGACTGTTTACATACAGGGACGTACCAACGTGCAAAAGTGTTTAGACTTTTTGCACATTAAAACTAAGTTCTAGCCTCTAAAAAGAAAAAAAAAAAGAAAAAATTAAAAGTCAGTAGCTACAAATACTGTAGCTGTTGACTTTTTTTTTTTTTTTTTTTTTTAATTGTAAAATTCTGTTTATTGAACAAGTACAGGAGATTACATACATCATGAAATCTTGACATGGGTTACATTCAGTATATATAACTTAATGTATTCTCACATAATACAAGGAAGAAAACCCCAAAACAACTTTTCCCCCATGTAAGTATCGTAACGAGTAAGACATTCAAGTAGATAGTGTATATATTCTGTTATGTTATTTTGACTCCATTTATCTATCTTGACCTCATTTTGCAATACATGGTGGTGTAGGGACCTCAGTCGAAAACAGGAGCACTGTAAATGTAGGGTTCGTAAGTTAGGGTAGCCTAGATCCTTCCGGAGCAGGTATCTGGGGAGCTGAGCCATCTCTCCCACACTTTTTCATATTTGGTAGGGCATCCTCTATGGGAGTAAATTATTTTCTTGTATGGCAGAGAATTATTTATTTCTAGCACCCATTGTGAGAATTCTGGTGGTGTGGATCTCATCCATGCTCTGGCTATTACCTTACGGGCTGAAAAGAGAGATTCTTGTAGGAATATTTTAGTAAATTTGTTAATTTCCGGGTCAGGAAAAATTCCCAATAAACACGGTTTTGGTTGTAGTGTGATGGGCGAGCCCATGGTATCATGTAGGAATTTTATAATCTGGGACCAAAACTGTTGGATCTTAGGGCAATGCCATATTAGGTGGAAGAAGGTGCCTACAGCATGGTTGCACATTGGGCAGTTAGTGGATTGGTTCCTCTTATATCTCGAAATCCTAAGTGGCGTGAGGTATGATTTGTGTGTGATGAATATCTGAGTGAGCCGGTCTGCTATTTTAGGGGATACTAATTTGCATGTGTCTAGTGCATCGCTCCACTCATCATCTTCAATAGTGCCTATTTCATTTTCCCATTTAGTTTTCAGAGCATACGCTTGGACAGTTGCCTGTGGGGTAGTTAACATTGCGTAGAATTGGGAGATCATTTTTTTGGGATCTGGGAACTTTATGGCGGCCATTAATGGGTTGTCATTTAGGGTAAGTTCGCCTGCGGGGTATTGTGTATAAAAAGCGTGTCTTAATTGTATGTATCTAAAATACATGGAGTTGGGTAATGTAAATTCTGACTTTAGAGTTTCAAACGTTTTCAGTCTCCCATTGTTTATTATGTGTGTCAGGTATAGTATTCCTCTGGCACTCCATATCTCGGTGTCCTGCATGTGTTTAAACTCTGGGAGGGACTCATTGTGCCATATGGGAGTATAAATGTTTGGTGATTCAATAGAAAGTTTTTTTGATGCAATGTCCCAGATTTTCCTATATTGGTATATTAAAGATCTGCGACCCGTTCCCAAGCCCTCGCCAGCCCTCCCCTCCATCATTGATAGTAATGGGTCTAGAGTCTGCTGTATCCGTTTTGGGCATAAAAGAAATAAAAATCTGTTTCGGTCTATTTTGTCAATGTGGAAAATTTGTGAAAGCTGAGATGCGAGGTAGTACATGTTGAAGTCGGGGAGTGCCAGTCCAGCTAGGTCAGTAGGGTTCTTCAACTTTTGCCAGGGTAGTTTGTGCCTAGAGTTACCCCAGACGAACGGCTTGAGTAGGGTTTCTATTACTTTAAAGTGTCTGAGTATGAGGTATACAGGTGAATGCCAAATCATGTATAGGACTTTTGGTAGTAGGATCATTTTTATTAGATTAATTCGACCCGTCACTCCAAGTGGGAGTCGTGCCCATATTTGTGTTTTCTGTTTGATCATATCGATCAGTGGCGTTATGTTAAGGGAGATGTAGTCTGATGGGTCTCGGGTTGTTTGTATTCCTAAGTATTTTATTTTGTCTGTTGTCTGTAAAGCGAGTGTGGCCCTATCTCGGTGTAGTGGGAAGCTATCTAGAGGAAGTATCTGGGATTTATCCCAATTAATCCTTAGTCCAGAGAATATTCCGAAGCGTTTTATCAGGTCTAAGGCTATTGGGAGAGATTCCTGTGTGTCATCCAGGTACAGCAAAGTATCATCCGCATATGTGCTGATTTTTTCCACCACCTCGCCCCTCTGGAGTCCCACTATGCCCGGATGTGTCCGTATCGCAATTGCCAATGGTTCCGCCGCTAGGGCGTATAACAATGGCGACAGAGGACATCCCTGTCGGGTGCCTCTAAACAGGGAGAATTGATCAGATGGCCAACCATTTGCCACTACTCTTGCTACTGGGTTTTGGTAAAGGAGTTGGACCCATTTTATAAATCTGGGCCCAAATCCAAAACGAGCCAGGCAGGTCCAGAGGTAGTTCCACTCGACGGAGTCGAATGCTTTGGCTGTATCCAGAGCCACAACCATTCTGGACCCTGGATTGTCATGTGTTGCTTGTAAGTTGATAAACAATCTACGAAGGTTAAAAGATGTATTTCGCCCTGGCATAAAGCCGGCCTGGTCTTCATGTATTAGGGACAATATAACTGTGTTTAGGCGTAAGGCTAGTATTTTTGCTATTATTTTTACATCTACTTGTAGCAGGGAAATAGGGCGGTAAGACTCCGGGAGGTGCGGGTCCTTACCGGGTTTGGGAATTAATACTATTATAGCCTCCCGCATAGACGCTGGCAAGTCAGAGTTATTAAAGATAGAATTATAAAGTTGTAGTAGTCGGGGAACAAGTATTTCTAAATGAGAGGAGTAGAATTCTACTGGTAGTAGCTGTTGACTTTTAATATAAAATGACACCTCCCTGTCCAGGGATCCTGCGATGTCGGTCCCCCGGCTTCGGGTGCAGGCGCCGGAATTGCAATTAAGGGAAACCGGCAGGCTTCAGGCTGGTTTCCTAATGCACATGCGCGAGTCGTGCTGCGCTTTCTGAATGGCCCTGTCCTCTTCTGGGACACACACAGGTCCCAGAAGGCAGCAAGGGGGTGGGGGTGGGGGGGAACCAATGCAAGTGAGGAAATTACGTACCTCGCCGCTGCAGGGTAGGACCGGAGTCCCGCAGGAAACAACAAAAAAAAGGCACAAAACAGGTTTGCTCAAATGATTAAGATTTAGTTTTTATTTAGAGTGGAACTCCGCCTTTAATGGTAGTGTATGCATTTTTCTATATAGAGGGCAAATGTGTTGCTTCGGTTGTTGTATGGGAATTTAAATGTGGTTCTAAAGGCTGAAGTTGTTTTCCCTAACGCATTGCATTCTATGCAAAAAAAAAAACCTTCTGCATGCAGCTCCCCCCCTACAATTAATTTCTATACTTACCCGAGCCTGATCTCGATCCAGCGATGTGCACGAGACTAGAGGTTCTCTCCGCTCTCTCCCTCCTCACTGGCTCAGAGACAGCAGTGGGAGCCACTGGCTGCTGCTGCTGTCAATCACAGCCAGTGAGGAAGGAGCAGAGGGCAGGACCCGAGCCACGCTCTGGATGTCAATGGACACACAAAATGTGGCTCGGGAGTGCGGGAGTGAGCCCGCACGAGAGCCAGCGCAAGCAGCTTGCTATGGGGGCACAAGACGCACTGGTAGGGGGACCCCAGAAGAGGATTGGGACCGCTGTGTGCAAAATCATTACACAGAGCAGGTAAGTATGATGTGTTTGCACTTTCCAACTTCATCAATGTTACTGTGATAGATAAAGACTACATGTGCTGAAACATTTATCTTCCCTGGAGAAACTGCTGGCCCAGGCTCTCTCTAGTGCTGCTCACATCCAAATGTCCGGAGCGGCCTCTGGTCCTATTATCTCAGCTGAAGAGAAGGATCAGCCAATGTGATCTCCTTCTGCAGAGATTACATAGGCTCCATTCATAACTGAGCGTATTGATTTACAGTGGGGCAAAAAAGTATTTAGTCAGCCACCAATTGTGCAAGTTCTCCCACTTAAAAAGATGAGAGAGGCCTGTAATTGTCATCATAGGTATACCTCAACTATGAGAGACAAAATGTGGAAACAATCACATTGTCTGATTTTTGAAAGAATTTATTTGCAATTTATGGTGGAAAATAAGTATTTGGTCACCTACAAACAAGCAAGATTTCTGGCTCTCACAGACCTGTATCTTCTTCTTTAAGAGGCTCCTCTGTCCTCCACTCATTACCTGTATTATTGGCACCTGTTTGAACTTGTTATCAGTATAAAAGACACCTGTCCACAACCTCAAACAGTCACACTCCAAACTCCACTATGGTGAAGACCAAAGAGCTGTCGAAGGACACCAGAAACAAAATTGTAGACCTGCACCAGGCTGGGAAGACTGAATCTGCAATAGGCAAGCAGCTTGGTGTGAAGAAATCAACTGTGGGAGCAATAATTAGAAAATGGAAGACCTACAAGACCACTGATAACCTCCCTCGATCTGGGGCTCCACGCAAGATCTCACACTGTGGGGTCAAAATTATCACAAGAACTATGAACAAAAATCCCAGAACCACACGGGGGACCTAGTGAATGACCTGCAGAGAGCTGGGACCAACGTAACAAAGGCTACCATCAGTAACACACTACGCCGCCAGGGACTCAGATCCTGCAGTGTCAGACGTGTCCCCCTGCTTAAGCCAGTACATGTCCGGGCCCGTCTGAGGTTTGCTAGAGAGCATTTGGATGATCCAGAAGAGGATTGGGAGAATGTCATATGGTCAGATAAAACCAAAGTAGAACTGTTTGGTAGAAACACAACTCGTCGTGTTTGGAGGAGAGAGAATGCTGAGTTGTAACCAAAGAACACCATACCTACTGTGAAGCATGGGGGTGGCAACATCATGCTTTGGGGCTGTTTCTCTGCAAAGGGAAAAGGACGACTGATCCGTGTACATGAAAGAATGAATGGGGCCATGTATCGTGAGATTTTGAGTGCAAACCTCCTCCCATCAGCAAGGGCATTGAAGATGAAACGTGGCTGGGTCTTTCAGCATGACAATGATCCCAAACCCCCAGTGCCCGAGCAATGAAGGAGTGGCTTCGTAAGAAGCATTTCAAGGTCCTGGAGTGGCCTAGCCAGTCTCCAGATCTCAACCCCATAGAAAACCTTTGGAGGGAGTTGAAAGTCCGTGTTGCCCAGCGACAGCCCCAAAACATCACTGCTCTAGAGGAGATCTGCATGGAGGAATGGGCCAACATACCAGCAACAGTGTGTGACAACCTTGTGAAGACTTACAGAAAACGTTTGACCTCTGTCATTGCCAACAAACGATATATAACAAAGTATTGAGGTGAACTTTTAATATTGACCAAATACTTATTGTTCACCGTAATTTGCAAATAAATTCTTTCAAAAATCAGACAATGAGATTGTCTGGATTTGTTTCCACATTTTGTCTCTCATAGTTGAGGTATACCTATGATGACAATTACAGGCCTCTCTCATCTTTTTAAGTGGGAGAACTTGCACAATTGGTGGTTCACTAAATACTTTTTTGCCCCACTGTATACAGTATGTGTAGATGAAATTGTATGCATTTTTTTTTCATTTTAGATGGGGAAGGGTTGGAACCCCTGTCTTGATTTATTGCTGTCAGTATTCTCCATGGCCCCCTTTATCTTGGTGATTTTCTTTTTTTTTTTTTTTTTTAGACAAACAGTGGTTATTACCAACAAAAAAAGCTCTATTGCTTTCGAAAATGATATAAAATGAATTTGGGTACAGTGTTGCATGATCAGGTCATTTACAGTTAAACAATCACACCACTGAAAACTGAAGGGGTATAATACAGACTGCTACTCAAGTGGTCAAAGTATCCCCCACCCCCCCTATTTTCCCGGGATTGGAACCGTTTGTGATTGTATAAAAGTCGTTTTATTAATACATCACATAATAAAGTCATACCTGTACAACAGAGACTGAGGGGTGCATCGCATTGCAATCCGTCTTGTTTTTACAACTGCTGGCCCAGATTGAGTATGTCTAGGGGAACAGAGAACACCCATATCACATTATGAGAAAATTACAATCAATTTCTAATAACAACACCAACCTGCTAAAATACAGTACATTATGATAATTTGTATTCACCATTACACACACTTAGATGCAATACCCCATCTCACCACTAGATGGGAGAAGTGCACAAAAGACCACAATGGGAAATCTGAAGCTCGCTCTGGGAAGGTTTAACAGAACATAAAAAGTCTTTTAACAAGGTTTTGAAAGAGCAAAAGAATGGGGTGAGTGTAATTAGGTGTTTTAAAATCAAAATTTTACATCATTTTTAACCACTTGCTAACCAGGCCTTTTCTGGAACTTTTTGTTTACAAGTTTAAATTAGTACTTTTTGCTAGAACATTACAGTACTTAGAACCCCCAAAACATTATATATTTCTTTGTTTGTTTTTTTACAGAGACCCTAGAGAATAAAAGGACGATCGTTGTAATATTTTTGTCACACTGTATTTACATATAAAATCTATCACTTCCCTTAGTAAAGGTGGCACATAGTTTACACAAACACACTGGCTAGGCACACATTTAACCCTTTGATGACCCCTTCCCAGCCAGTGTCATTAGTACAGTGACAGTTCAGATTTTTAGCACTGATCACTGTATTAGTGTCACTGGTTCCCACAAAATGTCAAAAAGTGTCAGTTAGTGTCCGAATGTCTGTCGCAATATCACTGTCCCGCTATAAAGCACTGATCACCGACATTACTAGTATATATATATATATATATATATATATATATATATATATATATATATATATATATATATATATATATATATATATATATATATATATAATCTCATAGTTTAAAGACCATATAACTTTTGCACAAACCAATCAATATACGCTTTATTGGGATTTTTTAACTAAAAATATGAAGCAGAATACACATTCATAAATTTATGAAGAAATTCGATTTTTATTGGATATGTATTATAGCAGAAATTTAAAAAATATTTTTTTTTCAAAATTGTCGGGCTTATTTTGTTTATAGCGCAAAAAAAAATAAACCAAAAAAAAAAAAAACGCGGGGATCAAATACCACCAAAAGCTCTATTTGTGGGGGAAAAAAAACCCCTACATTTTATTTGGGTACAGCATCGCACGATCGCGCAATTGTCAGTTAAAGTAACGCAGTGCAGTATCGCAAAAATGGCCTGGCCATGAAGGGGGTAAATCTTCTGGGGGTCAAGTGGTTAATACTTACCAGAAAGGAGACCACGGACACAAAAAGTAAGATGTTGGACACTCTGGTGGAGAAGAGAGGCTCCCCCTTTCCTTCATGGAGGACTTGCTGCTTTTGTAAAGCCAGGTAGGTGAAGGCGAATAGCATGCCATAAAACACAGCCTGGGAATGAAAAGAAGTGGTACAGTAATGTCACTACTTATACTAATGGGAATATAGACAAACATGTAGAATAGTATGAGATCATCAATCATTTGGAACAACTCTCATGTTACTGCTACCCAACATATGCCCTATACGACCAACTTATGGTACCCCTGACCATCATACCTACTTTATGGGCAAAAGAGATGTAAAACTTCCGAAAATTTTCAAACCATGAGAAAAAAAAGAATTGATTTTTTTTCCCGGAAACAATGGAAAATTTTGGAGAAAAAAAAAAATGTAAAAACAAATTCAGTGTGGAATAGTGTTACAAATTGAAAGTCATTTTGTTACACTGAAAAAGGTGAAATGCAATGTATATAAAGTTTTATGCTTCAAATAAAAGTCCAGCTTATCCAGTAAATAAAGGAAACTGGGTTTTTATATTTTTATTACAATTGAAATAAGGAGGACTGTATATTAGAGCTGCACGATTCTGGATAAAATGAGAATCACAATTTTTTTGCTTAGAATAAAGATTATGATTCTCTCACAATTCTCTGCGTAACATCATCTTTCACATAATATAAAAAAAATGGGCTAACTTTACTGTTTAGTTTTTTTTTTAAATTCATTGAAGTGTATTTTTTCCCAAAAAAAATTGCGTTTGAAAGACCACTGCGCAAATTCAGTGTGACATAAAATATTGCAACGATCTTCATTTTATTCTCTAGGGTCTCTGCTAATATCTCTCTCTCTCTCTCTCTCTCTCTCTCTCTCTCTCTCTCTCTCTCTCTCTATATATATATACACACACACACACACACACACACACACACACACACACATATATATACATACACATATACAATGTTTGGAGGTTCTAAGTATTAGTCTTTAAGTGGTTAATCTAGAGACCCAAGTTCTTCATCTAAAAGAATCCAATGATACAATGTTTCTTTTTATCTCTCAGCACTGAGCAATGTTGTGATAAACTACAGGCATACCACGAGTTAAGTCTAGGTGTCTGCCGTCTCCTGGATTTATTTACATCTGACAGGTGTATTGTGCTCCAGGAAGATAACTTCAGGAGACACTGCTCACTGTTGGTCTCAGTTCCTTCCAAGATCAGAGTCGCTGGAACTGCTATGCTCACCCCTCCCCTCCTTCTGCTCATTCACAGAAGCCTGTGTATTATGTGAACTAATTCACAAAATACACAGGCTTCTGTGAATAGGCACAAGAGTGGAGGGGCAGGCATAGCTGCTTGATGTGCTTCTTTCCTCTCTCACAGTCTTGAGTGTCCTGTGTATCGTCTGGGAGTGCAATAAACCTGTCACATACAAGTAATAGATATAAGTCCCGAAGGTGACATGCACCTAATTGGACTAATGCATAGTGTGCCTCTACTTTTTGCAAAGTTGCAGAGTTCTTGGAATTCAGTTTTAAAACAGATGAAACATTAACAAAATGATATGTAAGAAAATGAGGAGAGACTTACATATCGATCTAATGACCATCTAAACCACCATTCGTAGACTCTACCGTTCAGCTCAAACAGTTTGGAAACTGGCCAGAGGGAGAATATATTCTCGAAAGAACCCTGAAAAACACAAAAAACACACTAATAAATGATTTTATGATTTCTGATGAGAAACTCTGAGCACATTATTTATCTTTATTTATTGATTTTTTGATTGTTTTTTACAGTTTTAAATTGATTTTGGAAGTCACAATGCTTGCCAAATGTAGTCATTGAATACCCTCAACAGATATATTATGACATGCATTAACCACTTGCCGACTGCCTAACTGTAAATATACCTAACGACTTTGCCAGTAAATACGGGGGTAATGGCAGGAGCTAGCTGCCATAAGGTCCCTTTCACACTGGGGCGGTGGGTGCATCGGCATTAAAGCAATGCTAATTTTAGCGGCGCTTTACCGTCAATTTAGCGGCGCTATTCGGCGGCTAGCGGTGCGCTTTTACCCCCCGCTAGCAGCCGAGAAAGGGTTAAAACCACCGCAAAGTGCTGCTACAGCAGGGCTATACTAGCGGTATAGCCGCACTGCCCCACTGATTTCAATAGGCAGGAGCGGTTTACGAGCGATGTATACACCGCTCCTTCACTGCTCCAAAGATGCTGCTAGCAGGACTTTTTTTTGGGTCCTGCCAACGCACCGCTCTATTGGAGAGACAGCAGCGACTGTTTCAGGGCGCTTTGCAGGCGCTATTTTTAGCGCTGTAGCGTCAGCAAAGTGCCCCAGTGTGAAAGGGGTCTAACTCCAGTATCTTTATTTATAGCAGGCGGCCGGGCTTTCCGATAAAAGTGGTCCCAGCGGTGCATGCGCCTCAGGATCACTTATATAAGCGGCGGGAGAGGTGTCCCCCTCCTGCGGCTTCCCGGAGCTATCGGTAAACCCGGAAGCAATTCGGTCTGATCTGTGGCTAGGCGGGAAGCCGAGTGAGGACGAGATCGCCCCCAACTCGGCCCTTGGAGGACCGGAGTGACGTCTGATGTCTCTCGGGCTTAAAGGGATTATTATTTTTTTTTTCTTAAAGTCAAAATTACATAACTTTTTTGCTGTTAACGATATATGAGAGATTCGGGGTATTTTTATTTTTTTTTACATTGTGATTGCTTATCCCCTTCCCGCCGACCGTACGCACATCTGCGTACTCGGCTTTCGGGGGTTATACCAGGATGATGCCCGCAGCTGCAGGCATCATCCCGGTACCGTTGTTTCGAGTGGGCGATTGGCTGTGTATAACAACCGATGCGGCTAAAAGCCGCTCGGCTGTTATACCGGAGGAGCGGGAGGGGACACCCCCCCCCTCCCACCGCTCTTACCGGGCCTCGGGAGGCCCGGTGTCCAATCGGCTGCCTCCGGCGGCTGTGGAAGGGCTGGAACGAAGCCATGAATGGCTTTGTTCCAGCCTTCTAATTGTAAACGCGGATGCGACGTCATGACGTCACTTCCCGTTTACTCGGCTGCCAATGGCGCCGAATTTAAAAAAATACACAGTATTCAGAATCGCCGTTTTCGGCGATCTAAATACTGTGTAGTGCAGAGGAGGGATCAGGGGTCTTTTAGACCCCCGATCCCTCCATAAAGAGTACCTGTCACCACCTATTACTGTCACAAGGGATGTTTACATTCCTTGTGACAGCAATAAAAGTTAAAAAAAAAAACATTTTTTTTTTTTTTTTAAACACAATTTATAAGTATAAAAATAAATAAATAAATATTTTTTTTTATTAAAGCTAACCCCGTCCCCGCGAGCTCGCGTAGCAAAGAAAACACATACGGAAGTTGCGCCCGCATATGTAAATGGTGTTCAAATCACACATGTGAGGTATCGCCGCGATCGTCAGAGCGAGAGCAATAATTCTAGCCCTAGACCTCCTCTAACTCTAACCTGGTAACCGTAAAAAAAATGTAAAGCGTCGCCTATGGAAATTCATAGCTACCATAGTTTGTCGCCATTCCACGAGTGCGTGCAATTATAAAGCGTGACATGTTTGGTATCTATTTACTCGGCGTAACATCATCTTTCACATTATACAAAAAAACTGGGGTAACTTTACTGTTTGGATTTTTAAAAATTAATGGAAGTGTCCCTTTTCCAAAAATTTGCGTTTAAAACACCGCTGCACAAATACCGTGTGATATAAAATATTGCAACAATCTCCATTTTATTCTCTAGAGTCTCTGCTAAAAAAATATATATAATGTTTGGGGGTTCTAAGTAATTTTCTAGCAAAAAATACGGATTTTAACTTGTAAACACCAAATTTCAAAAATAGGCTTAGTCATGAAAGGGTTATAACCGTGATGATCGCTATTATAAGCAATCCTTTTAACGGTCATGAACGGCTTTCATTCACGACAGCTTGCCTCCTATTAGCTATCACATGATACAAGGTTGCTGTGAATTGTACCATGTGATAGCTGTGAGCCAATCACAGCATTACAATAGTAAGCAAGTTGTTCATAAATTAAAGCCATTCATGACAGTCTGCTTATATAATATCATCTGACCGGACACAGTGGTCGCGGGAACACGCGGCTGCATGCCCCAGGGGCAGCGCTAATGTGCGGGTGCTAAGCGATGTACTAGTATGTCACTTAGCCTGTGGCTGCCGCCTGCCTGCATGCAGTAAATGTACTGAGAGCGTGCGGTTAGTGGTTAAATAAGGGGGCAAATAAAACATTTTATAAACAATTGCAACCTCCATTGCAGGCTGCTTTTGGGAAAAATAATAAATGCACAATATATATATATATGTGCATTTATTTATTTTTTTGTAGACATTGGACTAGCCCTGAAATTGTCAAATAACAAAAAGTTATCTCAGATTACATGAAAGAAATTAAACTGATATTAAAGGCTTATTTTTTTGGGGGGGGATAACAAACATGTTATTCTTACCTGCTCTATGCCGTGGTTTTGCGAAGAGTAGCCCAGATCCTCCTCTTCTCGGGTCCGCCGCCGGCCTCCAAGCCCCTCAATCCTGCCTAATGCCCTTATAGCAAGCAGCTTGCTATGGGGGCACCCAAGCAGGCTCGCTCTCGAGCTGCTGCTCTGTGTATCCAGTCACACACAGAGCGCGGCTCTGCTCCGCTCTCTCATTGGCTGTGATTGACTGTAGAGGGAGCCAATGGCTCCCGCTGCGATCTGAGCCAATGAGGGAAGAGACCCCGGAGAGCGGAGGCTCTCATGCACATCGTATCAGGATGGACTCAGGTAAGTATTAGGGGGCTGCTGTCGGGTGGGAAATCTGCTGCACACAGAAGGTTTTTTTACCTTCATGCATAGAATGCACAAAGGTAAAAAACCTTCAGCCTTTACAAGCACTTGACCTTAGAGCCTGACATTCCTGTGCTGACAGGTACACAATACAAGTGAATAACACACCATCCCTGAGAGGTGAGGCTGCACTACTAAAAAAAAAAAACTGGAGATTAACATTCTTACAAATGCTCATTCCTGGGTGGTTCTCTTTAATCCCTCTGTCCAAGTGTAAAGCTAGGAGAGCATTTTATAAAGCGTATGTAAACCCAAAAAACAAAAATGTAATACAATGCAGGTTACCATACCTTAGATGGTGGCTGCATTTGTTTTCCTTCTTCAGGCTTTTTTCCTTTTTACCCTGTGATCCTGCCAGTAACACACCTGCTGTCCTAGGGTGACAACACTCGCTGTAATGTCCACTTTATTACCAAAAGTATTGGGACACCTGCCTTTACACGCACATGAACTTTATTTGTAGCCCAGTCTTAGTCCGTAGGGTTCAATATTGAGTTGGCCCACCCTTTGCAGCTATAACAGCTTCAACTCTTCTGGGAAGGCCGTCCACAAGGTTTAGGAGTGTGTCTATGGGAATGTTTGACCATTCTTCCAGAAGAGCATTTGTGAGGTCAGGCACTGATGTTGGATAAGAAGGCCTGGCTCACAGTCTCCGCTCTAATTCATTCCAAAGGTGTTCTATCGGGTTGAGGTTAGGACTCTGTGCAGGCCAGTCAAGTTCTTCCACCCAAAACTTGCTCATCCATGTCTTTATGGACCTTGCTTTGTGCACTGGTCCAAATCATTTAGCAGAGGTGGGGATTATGGTGTGGGGTTGTTTTTCAGGGGTTGGGTTTGGCCCCTTAGTACCAATGAAGGGAACTCTTAAGCTGGCCATACACTATACAATTTTCCTGTTCAACTTTCCTTTAGATTTACCAAAACCATATAATATGAGGTCAAACCTAAACCCTTTCAATTTGTATGCAATCAGACAGACCCTTGCACTACATAGTTGAAGGTAAATCTAAAGGAAATTGAATCAGAAAATTGTATAGTGTATGGCCAGCCTTAAGGCGTCAGCATACCAAGACATTTTGGACAATTTCATGCACCCAACTTTGTGGGAACAGTTTGGGAATAACCCCTTCCTGTTCTAACATGACTGTGTACCAGTGCACAAAGCAAGGTCCATAAAGATATGGATGAGCGAGTTTGGGGTGGAGGAACTTGACTGGCCTGCACTTCACCCCGATAGAACACCTTTGGGATGAATTCGAGTAGAGACTGTGAGCCAGGCCTTCTCATCCACATCAGTGCCTGACCTCACAAACACTCTTCTGGAAGAGACTAGGGACTACAAGGAATTTTCTCACCACTGCTGCACTTTATATAACTTTTATTTTCAATTCTGGCCAAACAACTGGTGACCAAGAGTTAATACCATTTTTAGACTACATCAGTCATTATCCCCAATGACATTTTCCCTGGTCATCTGAGAAATTCATTAACAAATCCCAGTCGATCTAACGATCGATTGAGATCTGTATATATGTGTGTGTGTGTGTGTGTGTGTGTGTGTGTGTGTGTGTGTGTGTGTGTGTGTGTGTGTGAGAGAGAGAGAGAGAGATCTGCATGGTGAAATTGGAAAACGGTGGCCACCTATGTCCTCTTTAGACTATATGTCTTTTTAGTATGTATTGGGAATAGGGATGTTTAGTTGATTAATTTTTCATATTTGTTATTTGTATTTTGAATTACATTTTTGGATAGTTTCAATCAATATTAATACTTTCATCGCTGGTTTGTCCTCATAGAAGAGTTGCTTCGTGACTGTCACAAACTTTTTCTTTCTGGAAGAATGGTCAAACATTCCCATAGACACACTCCTAAACCTTGTGGACGGCCTTCCCAGAAGAGTTGAAGCTGTTATAGCTGCAAAGGGTGGGCCAACTCAATATTGAACCCTACGGACTAATGCCCCGTACACACGGTTGGACTTTGTTCGGACATTCCGACAACAAAATCCTTGGATTTTTTCCGACGGATGTTGGCTCAAACTTGTCTTGCATACACACGGTCACACAAAGTTGTCGGAAAATCCGATCATTCTGAACGCGGTGTAAAACACGTACGTCGGGACTATAAACGGGGCAGTGGCCAATAGCTTTCATCTCTTTATTTATTCTGAGCATGCGTGGCACTTTGTGCGTCGGATTTGTGTACACACGATCGGAATTTCCGACAACGGATTTTGTTGTCGGAAAATTTTATAGCCTGCTCTCAAAATTTGTGTGTCGGAAAATCCGATGGAAAATGTGTGATGGAGCCTACACACGGTGGGAATTTCCGACAAAAAGGTCCTATCACACATTTTCCATCGGAAAATCCGACCGTGTGTACGGGGCATTAGACTGGAATGCCATTAAAGTTGTGTGTAAAGGCAGGTGTCCCAATACTTTTGGTAATATGGTGGACATTACAGTGAGTAAGTGTTGTCATCCTAGGACCTCAGGTGTGTTACTGGCAGGATCACAGGGTAAAAAAAAAAAAAAATAAACAAAAAAAAGCTTGAAGAAGGAAAACGAATGCAGACACCATCTAAGGTATGGTAACCCGCAATATATTACATTTTTGTTTTTGGGTTTACATACGCTTTATAAAATGCTCTCCTAGCTGTACACTTGGACAGAGGGATTAAAGAGAACCACCCAGGAATGAGCATTTGTAAGAATGTTAATCTCCAGTTTGCATGTAAAGGCAGGCGTCCCAATACTTTTGGTAATATAGTGTATCAATGGGGGAGCAGTATTGTCACCCTAGAACAAGAAGTGTTAGGACACTTTTATATAACACTATAGAGAGCACTGGATTTCTGACAGGATCAATAAGTATTTTTGGTGCACTTATTGAACAGATACAATAATAGAAAATCCATTGAAGGCACCTGGCACAATCCTATACATTACATGTTAGAGAAGTGGGGGGAGGGGGGGGGTTGGTGATACACTGTGAGGGTTCAGCAGGTCCCCATACCTGAGAGCAGGACAGAAGATATATACATAGCAGCAAGAAACCGAGCTTTAACATGAGGCCCACATGCCACAGGTAGTTTGCTGTAAAGAAAAAAAAAAATTTTAATAGGCACGAATATTATCTAGTTTAAAAAAAATAAAAAAATACACATTGATTAATCCGAAACGGATATTTTTGTAATAAGGAAAATGTGAATCAGCTCCTGTCCTCTTAGATTTTTTTACCTCCTTCAAGCAGTAATTTTGCAGCCGAGTTTCCCCCTCCCAACGGTGACTCAGCAACTCAGCTCCCCCCTCCTGGCAGTGATTCAGCAACTCAGCTCCCCCCTCCTGGCAGTGATTCAGCAACTCAGCTCCCCCCTCCTGGCAGTGATTCAGCAACTCAGCTCCCCCCTTCTGGCAGTGATTCAGCAACTCAGCTCCCCCCTCCTGGCAGTGATTCAGCAACTCAGCTCCCCCCTCCTGGCAGTGATTCAGCAACTCAGCTCCCCCCTCCTGGCAGTGATTCAGCAACTCAGCTCCCCCCTCCTGGCAGTGATTCAGCAACTCAGCTCCCCCCTCCTGGCAGTGATTCAGCAACTCAGCTCCCCCCTCCTGGCAGTGATTCAGCAACTCAGCTCCCCCCTCCTGGCAGTGATTCAGCAACTCAGCTCCCCCCTCCTGGCAGTGATTCAGCAACTCAGCTCCCCCCTCCTGGCAGTGATTCAGCAACTCAGCTCCCCCCTCCTGGCAGTGATTCAGCAACTCAGCTCCCCCCTCCTGGCAGTGATTCAGCAACTCAGCTCCCCCCTCCTGGCAGTGATTCAGCAACTCAGCTCCCCCCTCCTGGCAGTGACTCAGCAACTCAGCTCCCCCCTCCTGGCAGTGACTCAGCAACTCAGCTCCCCCCTCCTGGCAGTGATTCAGCAACTTAGCTCCCCCTCCTGGCAGTGATTCAGCAACTCAGCTCCCCCCTCCTGGCAGTGATTCAGCAACTCAGCTCCCCCCTCCTGGCAGTGATAAAGCAACTCAGCTCCCCCCTCCTGGCAGTGATTCAGCAACTCAGCTCCCCCCTCCTGGCAGTGATTCAGCAACTCAGCTCCCCCCTTCTGGCAGTGATTCAGCAACTCAGCTCCCCCCTTCTGGCAGTGACTCAGCAACTCAGCTCCCCCCTCCTGGCAGTGACTCAGAGGCTCAGCTCCCCCTCTCAGCAGTGACTCAGCACCTTAGCTTCCTCATCCTGGCAAAGAGTAACAGCTCAGTACCTCCCTCCCAGCAGTCACTCAGCAGTTCACCTCCCCCTCATCCTGGCAAAGGCTCAGCAGCTCAGCTCCCCCCTCCTGGTAGTGACTCAGCTCCCCCCTCCCGGCAGTGACTCAGCTCCCCCCTCCCGGCAGTGACTAGGCAGCTCAGCTCCCCTCTGCTGGTACCAAACCCACAGCTCAGCTCACCCTGCTCTCTCTTTCCAGCAATGACCCAGCAGCTCAGCTCACACCCCCTCCCGGCAAAGACTTAGACGTTTAGCTCCCAGCAGCTCAGCTCCCCTCTCCAGGTACTGACTCCACAGCTCAGCTCCCCTCTACTGGTACTGACTCCACAGCTCAGCTCCCCTCTCCAGGTACTGACTCCACAGCTCAGCTCCCCTCTCCAGGTACTGACTCCACAGCTCAGCTCCCCTCTGCTGGTACTGACTCCACAGCTCAGCTCCCCTCTGCTGGTACTGACTCCACAGCTCAGCTCCCCTCTGCTGGTACTGACTCCACAGCTCAGCTCCCCTCTGCTGGTACTGACTCCACAGCTCAGCTCCCCTCTCCAGGTACTGACTCCACAGCTCAGCTCCCCTCTCCAGGTACTGACTCCACAGCTCAGCTCCCCTCTGCTGGTACTGACTCCACAGCTCAGCTCCCCTCTCCAGGTACTGACTCCACAGCTCAGCTCCCCTCTCCAGGTACTGACTCCACAGCTCAGCTCCCCTCTCCAGGTACTGACTCCACAGCTCAGCTCCCCTCTCCAGGTACTGACTCCACAGCTCAGCTCCCCTCTCCAGGTACTGACTCCACAGCTCAGCTCCCCTCTCCAGGTACTGACTCCACAGCTCAGCTCCCCTCTCCAGGTACTGACTCCACAGCTCAGCTCCCCTCTCCAGGTACTGACTCCACAGCACAGCTCCCCTCTCCAGGTACTGACTCCACAGCTCAGCTCCCCTCTCCAGGTACTGACTCCACAGCTCAGCTCCCCTCTACTGGTACTGACTCCACAGCTCAGCTCCCCTCTCCAGGTACTGACTCCACAGCTCAGCTCCCCTCTCCAGGTACTGACTCCACAGCTCAGCTCCCCTCTCCAGGTACTGACTCCACAGCTCAGCTCCCCTCTCCAGGTACTGACTCCACAGCTCAGCTCCCCTCTACTGGTACTGACTCCACAGCTCAGCTCTCCTCTCCAGGTACTGACTCCACAGCTCAGCTCCCGTCTCCAGGTACTGACTCCACAGCTCAGCTCCCCTCTGCTGGTACTGACTCCACAGCTCAGCTCCCCTCTACTGGTACTGACTCCACAGCTCAGCTCCCCTCTACTGGTACTGACTCCACAGCTCAGCTCCCCTCTGCTGGTACTGACTCCACAGCTCAGCTCCCCTCTGCTGGTACTGACTCCACAGCTCAGCTCCCCTCTCCAGGTACTGACTCCACAGCTCAGCTCCCCTCTCCAGGTACTGACTCCACAGCTCAGCTCCCCTCTGCTGGAACTGACTCCACAGCTCAGCTCCCCTCTCCAGGTACTGACTCCACAGCTCAGCTCCCCTCTCCAGGTACTGACTCCACAGCTCAGCTCCCCTCTGCTGGTACTGACTCCACAGCTCAGCTCCCCTCTCCAGGTAATGACTCCACAGCTCAGCTCCCCTCTACTGGTACTGACTCCACAGCTCAGCTCCCCTCTCCAGGTACTGACTCCACAGCTCAGCTCCCCTCTGCTGGTACTGACTCCAAAGCTCAGCTCCCCTCTACTGGTACTGACTCCACAGCTCAGCTCCCCTCTCCAGGTACTGACTCCACAGCTCAGCTCACCTCTCCAGGTACTGACTCCACAGCTCAGCTCCCCTCTCCAGGTACTGACTCCACAGCTCAGCTCCCCTCTCCAGGTACTGACTCCACAGCTCAGCTCCCCTCTCCAGGTACTGACTCCACAGCTCAGCTCCCCTCTCCAGGTACTGACTCCACAGCTCAGCTCCCCTCTCCAGGTACTGACTCCACAGCTCAGCTCCCCTCTCCAGGTACTGACTCCACAGCTCAGCTCCCCTCTCCAGGTACTGACTCCACAGCTCAGCTCCCCTCTCCAGGTACTGACTCCACAGCTCAGCTCCCCTCTCCAGGTACTGACTCCACAGCTCAGCTCCCCTCTCCAGGTACTGACTCCACAGCTCAGCTCCCCTCTCCAGGTACTGACTCCACAGCTCAGCTCCCCTCTCCAGGTACTGACTCCACAGCTCAGCTCCCCTCTACTGGTACTGACTCCACAGCTCAGCTCCCCTCTCCAGGTACTGACTCCACAGCTCAGCTCCCCTCTCCAGGTACTGACTCCACAGCTCAGCTCCCCTCTCCAGGTACTGACTCCACAGCTCAGCTCCCCTCTCCAGGTACTGACTCCACAGCTCAGCTCCCCTCTGCTGGTACTGACTCCACAGCTCAGCTCCCCTCTCCAGGTACTGACTCCACAGCTCAGCTCCCCTCTCAAGGTACTGACTCCACAGCTCAGCTCCCCTCTGCTCTCCCCTTTCTAGCAGTGACTCAGCAGCTCAGCTCCCTACAAACACTAACTTGACTCTAATAAACATGATGTAGAATTTAATTTATAATGATGATCAGATTTAAATATTACCATTTGCCTTCTTCTGGGTGATCTGTGGCCACAGTGCCATAAATGCATAAATCACCATGAACCAGAAGGTGACCAGAGGAACAAAATAGTAGAACTGGTACGGCCGATCCATCACTATACAGAGGACCACCACCAGGAAGTTCAGGCGGAACAGGACCTGTGTGGAGACAAATTGGAACAACCATCACTGCAAGCACTGGACTCCGAGGAGGAAAAATACATCACCCCGAACCTTCTGTGCCCGGGAAGATTTATATAAAACACGCTCTATATAAGAGAGTGGATTGAATTCTACCGTTTTACTCTTTGCCTGAAGTGGGGGATTTACCACTTCCCATCCAGGCCAATTCTGACACTTCTCTCCTACATGTAAAAATCAACACTTTTTTTTAATAGAAAATTACTTAGAACCCCCAAACATTATATATATATATATTTTAGCAGAGACCCTATAGAATAAAATGATGGGTGTTGCATGTCACATGGTATTTGCACAGCGTTTTTTTCAAACGCAATTTTTTAGGAAAAAAATACACTTTATATTAATGAATTGTATTGCACACAAACACAATATCATACCTAATTTTTTTGTAAAATATAAAAGATGTTACGCAAAGTACACAGATGCCTAACACGTCACGCTTTAAAATTACATCCACCCGTGGAATGGTGGCAAACTATGGTACTTAAAATTCTCCATAGGCAACCAGTTTAGAAATACACAGGAGGTCTGGAGGTGCTAGAATTATTGCTCTCACTCTCACAACAATACCTCACATGTGTGGTGCGGTCACGGTTTACATATGCGTACGGGAGTAATGCATTTACATTTGTGCGCAAGCATTTGGGGGGGGGGGGGGGGGATCGCTTTACTTTTATTTTGTATTTATTTTTTATTATTTATTTTATCCTAAACTTTTTTTTTTACACTGTCTTTATTTATTTTTTATTACTTTTTATTTTTTTTTGTATTAACTTTATTGTTACTACAAGGAATAAACATCCCTTGTGACAGCGTGGGCCATGATAGGTCCTCTTTATAGAGAGATCTGGGGTTAAGTAGACCCCAAATCTCTCCTCTGGCCTCCAATGCAGCTGATCAAACACAGATTGGTCTGATAGGCTACTTCCCTGGACGTTAGCAAAGAGGCGGAACCGGAAGTGACGACATACTCGTTGCTTCCCATTTCTGGGGTCACAGAAAGAGAGGAACTACGCCAGTTCCTCTCTCTATGTTCTGTGCTGCTGCCGATCACATGGCCTATGGGCCCTGCGAGCAGAGCACAAGAAAGGTGGAGGCAGCGGGAGAGGGGAGGAGGCAGCAAGAGGGGGGGGGAGGAGGCAGTGGGAGGGGGGGGGGGAGGCAGCGGGAGGGGGGGAGGAGGCAGCGGGAGGGGGGAACCGGAAGTGACGACATACTCGTTGCTCCCCATTTCTGGGGTCACAGAAAGAGAGGAACTACGCCAGTTCCTCTCTCTATGTTCTGTGCTGCTGCCGATCACATGGCCTATGGGCCCCGCGAGCAGAGCACAAGAAAGGTGGAGGCAGCGGGAGAGGGGAGGAGGCAGCAAGAGGGGGGGGAGGAGGCAGCGGGAGGGGGGGGCACCTTCCGCAATCCGAATAAGTGATCGAGTGGCTGTTCAGCTTCAGGGAATCGCCGGCTGAAAAAGTTCCTACCGGGATGATGTCTGCAGGTTCAGGCATCATCCCAGTATAACCACTACAGGCCGTCCTGTGGTCGGTAAGTGGTTAAAGACCAGAGGCATACAGAATTCTAATGCTCTTAATTTTAAAATCAGAGTTCTTCTTTAATGTGGTCACATACCTGAGCAACCCGATAGAGTCCATAGTCCCCCTTCAGCCAGAAGAAGGAGAAGTGCCCATAGCCCGTCTGAAACAAATAAGCAGCGACCAGGACCCGGACGTGCATGTACACTGGTAAAAACTGGGAGGAAAGAAGGTACAGGGACATATTATGTAGATGTAGAGGACAAATAATGAGAAAATCATAACATCATTTATCAGGCTTAACCACCCGCCGACCACCTCCCGCAGCCTTACTGCTACAGGGCGGCCACATAAATATACATGATTTGTATCTCTGGGTAGGGGGGCGTGCGCCCATCGCCCCGGCTGTGCTGTCATTCGCTACAGCACATGCCGATCAGCCGGTCCCGGGCCAAAGATTTATGGCTGGAACTTGCTGATCGGCTGAGTGAATGACAGAAGAGTGCTCTGTGTTAGTAAACAACACAGAGCTCTCTACAGATAGCAGTGATGTGCTATTTTTTTTTCTCCCTGCAAAGCAAAGTGTAAAAATCTCCACATTGCTTAGTAAAATCAGCACACAGAACACACATTACACATAGTTAGGTACACATTTAACCCCTTTCCAGCCAGTGTCGTTAGTACAGTGACGATGTATATTATTATACATATATTATGGGAGGAGTTCTGCAAATATCACAATGTTTTGATGGGTGGATGACAGTCTGGAGGAATGGGTGTGGAATGGGTGTGCTAAGGCAAGCTGTATTTGCATGCAGACCATCCTAAGTAACACCAACATATGATGCTTAGCCTCCATAAATCTGCTAGTACATCTGACTCCCCCCTCCCTCCCAGACTGACAATGATGCGGTCTGCTGTGCCCCCTGTGCTCCTTCATCCAGAGTGGGGGGGGGGGGGCACTCTAATACAGGAGGTGTGTTACTTGCCGGATCACCAGGTGAAAACAGAAAAAAGGCCTTAAAAAAGCAAACTAATGCAGCCACCACATCTATTGATTGGTAGGCTGCAATAGATAACATTTTTGTTTTTGGGTTTAATACTGCTTTAAAGCAGAACTCCAGGAAAAAAAGAAAATAAAATTCCCCCATGAAGTGGGTGTGTCCTGCACAGCATGGGCTGTTCATTTTTGTCTAGGGTAGAGGAGAGCCAAGATATACTCAGCCGATCCTTCCAGTGCAAGACCGGTCCCTGCTGCTCCTGCACCCCCGCGGTCTAGCAGTCTTGTGTGGTGGACCATTCCTGAGGTCATCAAGCCCATAGACTTGCTCTGGGAGTGAGGACAACAGGGACAGTCCATCGCTGGACGTGGGGGAGCACAGTTTTCAGGAGGATCGGGTGAGTATAAGCTCTGTGCTTACTCCTAGACAAAAATAGCAGTTCACCCATGCAGTGCAGGCACAGCCCCACATTTTTTCCCCCTCAGTTCTGCTTTAAGGTATTGCTGGTGGCCCCTAGTTCTCCTTATGAAGTCACACCTGACCATACTTACAGAGCTGGCTCCGGAGATGTGGTAGATGAGGATCACAAGCTGCATCCAACCCTTCCACTCATCGGTCTGCTCTCTGTTCAGGAGCTTCGTCTGCAACGAGACATCAGTCATAGTTAGTGATAGTAACAGCTCACAAAAGACATCGTAGAGATTAAAGTAGCACTCCGGCCTAAGTCCTCTGTCGTGTTCAGATTCAGTGACAGGGGTGCTAGGAAGTAGCTAGGTTCACAGTCGGGGTGCAGTGTCGGGGATATTGCGGGGTGGGGTGCAGTGGTTCTGGGTGGCAGAAAGGTGCAGAATCAGGATTGTTGGGGTGCAGTGTCAGGGTTGCTAGGAAGCATGAAGGTTCACAGTTGGAGGTGCAGTGCTATGAGTACAGGGGGGCAAAAAGGTGCAGTGTCTGGGGTGTTAGGAAGCAGGCAGGTTCACAGTTGGGGTGCAGTGCAATGAGTACTGGGGGGCAGAAAGGTGCAGTGTCTGGGGTGTTAGGAAGCAGGCAGGTTCACAGTTGGGGTGCAGTGTCGGGGGGTTGGGGGGAGCAGTGTTAGTGGTGCTGGGTGGCAGAAAGGTGCAGAATCTGGACTGTCGGGTGCAGTGTCTGGGTTGCCAGGAAGCTTCACAGTCGGGGTGCAGTGTCAGAGGTGCTTGGGGGCCAAATCTGGATTGCTGGGGTGCAGTGTCAGGGTTGCTAGGAAGCAGGGAGGTTCACAGTCAGGAGGTGCAGTGCTGCGAGTACTGGGGAGCAGAAAAGTGCAGTGTCTGGGGTGTTGTGGTGCTAGGAAGCAGGGCGGTTCACAGTCAGGGTGCAGTGCTGTGAGTACTGGGGAGCAGAAAAGTGCAGTGTCTGGGGTGTTGTGGTGCTAGGAAGCAGGGAGGTTCACAGGGTGCAGTGTCAAGGCTGCTGGGTGGCAAAAAAAGGTGCAGAAACTGGATTGTTGGGGTGCAATGTCAGAGTTGCTAAGAAGCAGGGCGGTTCACAGTCGGGGTGCAGCGTTAGTGGTGCTGGGTGGCAGAAAGGTACAGAACCTGGACTGTTGGGGTCCAATGTCTGGGTTGCTAGGAAGCATGGAGGTTTACAAACAGAGGTGTAGTGCTATATGAGAAATGGGGGGCAGAAAGGTGCAGTGTCTTGGGTGTTGGGGTACAGTGTCAGGGGTGCTGCATGGCAGAAAAATGCAAATTGCGGTGTGCCACAATGTGACAGAACGCATGATATATATATATATTTTTTTACTCTGCCCATAGTTCCACTTTAAGGTATAGTCAGTATACGTAAACCCAATCACCACACACAATACACAGGCATGCTCCATTGTTGTCACCATCAGGAAACCTGCCCTAAGAAATGCCCCGCAGCCATCGCTGGAGTACACGGAGACATGAAGCGGCTGTGAAGAGACTGCAGCAAAACAGCAGCACTGAGGTGCAACAAAGGATTATTGCATCTCTGTGCTGGTGAATAATCTTCACACATGGTGCTTTAGCACACTAAATGTTATGTATTCAGAATTTACATTTACTAAATAGATTATAAAAGTAAATGATTTGCTAGATAGCTGTGCTTTTCTTACAAGAGCACTTGAAATCTAAGCACTCGGCGTGCTATTAGAGCACAAAAGCAGAGCAATGAACTTGGAGGAGTGCTGCGGCGAGGTGCGTTGTCCGATCTTGATTGGCGCATATCTTCAATAAAGCAGCTAAACTCCTGACGTCAGTGACTCCCCAGGGACTATAAATCTGCGTAAAGTTCCTGTTAAAATATAACTTCAACTAAATCAGACTTCTCTGTTCTGGGCCAAATAGGACAACACTCCCTGCGCAACTTTAACCTCTTCACGCCGAGCGCACCCAACAATGCGGCCTCTCAGCCGCATATTTGTGTGCAATAATGCAGACAGAGCTGTGTGGCGAGTGTGCGCTCCCAGCACAGTTACAGGTGTCTAGCGGAAAAGCTCCCGTTCTCGGCTTGCGATCAGGAGCTTTCCGATCGTGTGAACGCTGTGACAGTCAATCTATAAGCCCCGCCTTCCAGCATTCTAAAGCCCTCAAAGGGCCGGCAGGTGATGGCACTAAAGCAGGGATATACAATTAGCAGACCTCCAGCTGTTGCAAAACTACAAGTCCCATCATGCCTCTGCCTCTGGGTCTCATGCTTGTGGCTATCAGAGTATTGCTATGCCTCATGGGACTTGTAGTTCTGCAACAGCTGGAGGTCCGCTAATTGCATATCCCTGCTCTAAAGGGTTAAAAGCTATCACCCCCCCCCCCTTCCCAATTCTGACCATATCCAGCATGGCCTCATCATTCAGAGATCTGTGAACAAAAACACTACAAGTCCAATCTGTCATTACAGCAGAGGGACTGTGGTCCTCAATGGATCTATGACATCACACTTGTAGTCCTCAGTGCTGGGAACCGGCTAGGTAGAAGAAAAGGCATTGTGCCTCGTCATGCAGAAGGACTGTGCTAGAATAGCCGCCCAACACAGTCCTATTGCACCTGGTGTGACTCTACCCTTAACCATTTTCCGTCCGACCGCCATGTACTGAGGGCGAGCGGCCGCTGTAGGCAAAGGAACATACCCATACATTGCAGCCTACCTCCAGGTTTTGGGGCGTGCACATGCGCATCCCCCCCGCCCGGCTCCTGATGTGATACAGAGCAGGAGTCTGTCAAGTCCCGACCAATGTTCCATGGCCAGGACCTGCTGATCGGCTGTGTCCAATCACAGTCCAGAGATCTGAACGAAGGGAGCGATCTTTCAGTTTAGCAGGAATGAGAAACAGAGATATAAACTGAGAAATCCTTAGAGAAAAGTCATTAAAGTGGGAGTCTGGCGACCAATCTTTTTTTTTTTTTTTAGGTCATTGAGACACTTTGCTAACCCCAAAATAATACTCACAGTTTGGGTGTAATATTTCCGCCTCTGTCTGTTTTCGTACTGAAGAAGAACTTTAAAAATGTCATGCTGGCTGTTTCCATCTTGCTTGTGGGCATGTGAAGCCCACAAGCATTGATTTCCTGGATGCGGTGAATGCTGTTCATTCACAGCTTGTTCACACGCATGATCATTGTTCCCGCACTGAATCTTGGGAAGCCTGACACTAAGCTCCCAGGAGACAGTGCAGCGCCGGGGAAAGGCAATAAACACGCCTACTCCCATGGGAGGAGAGACAGGAAGTGCCACAATAAAGTACAATATAAAAGGCAATTACAGCGATAACAATTTTTTTCATGTGGCATTTGAACATCTATGCAATTAACTGAAGGGGATAAGATTAAGTTAAAAATTTGAGTGGAACCCCGCTTTAATACAGTGACAGTGTATATTATTATCACTGATCACTGGATTATTGTCAGTGGCAGTTAGTCAGTTCCCCCCAGTGTTAGATTGAACACCACAGTATCCCAGGCTCATTATGAGTTGCTGATCGCCACCATTAGTAGTATAGCGCTACAGTGAGGATAGTGTAGTATGTAAATCAAACACTTTATTGCATAAAAAGCAGCTAAAGTACTCACATCTCAAAACAGGTTAAAATCTATGCCCCACGAGAAGCGAGCTCGCATGCTGACGTCACTTCCAGTGCCTGTCTGTCCCAATGCGTATTGTCACGGTCCCCTGATGAAGTCACGTGACGATACGCACTGGGACAGCCAGGCACCGCAAAAAACGCAGTGGTGATCAAAGATCACTAAAAGAAAGCTCTATTTGTGGGAAAAAAAAATATATAAAATTTAATATGGGT
This sequence comes from Lithobates clamitans, assembly GCA_037952925.1. Classification (NCBI taxonomy): domain Eukaryota; kingdom Metazoa; phylum Chordata; class Amphibia; order Anura; family Ranidae; genus Lithobates; species Lithobates clamitans. The sequence continues at coordinate 79,846 of JBBGZY010001618.1, read as the reverse complement.
ACATTGGTAATTACCAGTTAAAATAGCACAGTGCTAAACTGCAAATAAATGGCCTGATCATGAAGGAGGTAAAACCTTTCTGGGGATGAAGTGGTTAAAGTGTATATTAACCATTATACTGAACTTCTGCTAATACAACCCCAGCTGAGTCCGACCCATAGCGCTGCACTCAAAGCTCATACTCTCTCTTAATTGGAGAGTTCTAGCTATAGCAATGGGCATGTCAGACCTCTGCAGAGAGACCACTACTTCCACACAGAGAGCAGGGGTTCCACTCTCCAGCATGCAGACAGTGGAAAGGATTTTCTTCTCAGCTGTGGCTACTTTAGGGCCAGGTCAAACTATGAAACTACAATTTCAGCCCAATCATTTTGAATGGGCTGAAATCGCACCGCACCGAAAGAAGTACATGCACTACTTTTGGAATGCACTGCAACTGGATCGCATGGTACTTTTGTGACACCCGCAGCAGATCAAGATACAAGTTCATTGCGTTTTGAACACGGTGTGGGGAAAGAACACGGAACGTGGGTTTTTCGCAGTGTTCTAGTGTGAATGAGCCCTTAAAGTGGTTGTAAACCGTCACATATACTCAGTGAAGTGACTGGCCTCAGGGGATACACAGAGAATCCTCCTACATAAGTTGTATCTGTTTATCTACAGTAGGTTTTTTTCCCTGCGTCCATTTAAAGTGCGGAATTTACACAGGATCTCTCAGCTGTGAAAATCAGGGGGTGGCGAGCTTAAGTTTCGTCAGTGAGGAGAGCTCTGAGAGCTGATTGGAGGGAAGGGACACACCCACCCTTCATACAAGAACAGAGCTGAGGCTGTCAATAACAGGCTGTGCCCTCCCCTGTCACCATTTTTCTCTTGGTGTCCAGAGAACTTGCCAGAAGTGATTTATGCTTATAGCAGAGGAAGGAAGCAGCAGACAGAAATGACACTTGGTGCTCTTGACTGAGACAAGTACACACTATAGAGGGATATTCTTTCTTCACATTTCATGTTTGAGGTTTACAACCACTTTAAAGAAAATAACGTGAGATTTTGGACATCTTTTCTTTTGATGTACCTGGAATGTATTTTTAAGGCGATTGTAATGGTTAATTTTTTCTTTTTTTAAATAAACAGCCTCTTCGGTTGTACTGCGGCAGGTTGGCACTCTTACACAAATCACCATCATTGTACGTCGCTTCGTGTAATAGATATAGCAGGCCACCCGCGATCGCTCCACACAGAGGCAGAACGGGGATCTGCCAGTGTAAACATGACAGATCTCCGTTCTGACAGGGGAGCTGAGAGTGATCGCCTGTTCCTAGTGATTAGAAGCAGCGATCTCTCTCCTCCTCCAGTCAGCCCAGCCCCCATACAGTTAGAAACACGTCCCTAGGAAACACATTTAACACATTGGTCGTCCCTAGTGTTAACCCCTTCCCTGCCAGTGACATTTATACAGTAATCAGTGCATTTTTATAGCACTGATCACTGTATAAATGTCACTGGTCTAAAAAAAAAAAAGTGTATGATCTGTCCGCAGCAATGTCGCAGTCCCGCTAAAAATCGCAGATCTCTGCCATTACTAGTAAAAAAATAAATAAATAAATATATTCACTATTTTGTAGACACTATAACTTTTGTGCAGACCAAATAATATAAGCTTATTGCGATTTTTTTTACAAAAAATATGTAGAAGAATACATACTGGCCTAAACTGAGGAAGAAATTTGTTTTTTTTATATTTTTTTGGGATGTAAAAAGTAAAAAATAGTGGGTTTTTTTTCCAAAAAGGTCGGATTTTGTTTATAGAGCAAAAATTGAAAACCGCAGAGGTGATCAAATACCACCAAAAAAAGTTCTATTTGTGGGAAAAAAAGGATGTCAATTTTATTTGGGTACAACGTCGCACGATCGCGCGAATTGTCAGTTAAAGGGATGCAGCGCCGTATCAAAAAGAATGGCCTGGTCATTAAAGGGGTAAATCCTTCTGGTCCTTAAGTGCTTAAATAACAAACATGTTATACTTACCTGCTCTGTGAAGTGGTTTTGCACAAAGCGGCCCTGATCCTCCTTTTCTGGGGTCCCCTGGCGATGCTGCTGGCTCCTCCTCTTCATTGAGTGCCCCCATTCTGCTCCCGAGTCCATTGACACAAACAGCAGGACTCGGCCCCACGCCCGGGTCGCTGGATTTGATTGACAGCAGCGGGAGCCAATGGCTCCCGCTGCCATCAATCTATTCAATGAGGACCTGAAACAGCGACTGGAGCTGCTGGGCTCGTTCTCATCGCTGGAACGATCGGGTTCAGGTAAGGAAAGTGGGGGCTCTGGGGGACGGGTGCAGCACAGAAGGTTCTTCACCTTAATGCATTAAGATGAAAAACCTCAAGACTTTACAACTCCTTTAACTGGTATAAACGAAACGATCAATGGGCATTAATTCCTCTTATATCAGATATAACAGTTATTACATAGCAGGGTCTGCCCTTTGGAGGGGCTCCAGTTTGCGCAGGGACAGCACTAGCACACAAATACCTCTTTTGTACTTTCGTTGTAGAAGACTCCCAGCACGAGGATATAGATGATAGGGATGAAGAAGGAAGAGTGGGTATAAAACTTGTTCTCCTTCATATACAGGTTTGCTCGGTCGCAGAAATAGAAGTAACCCATGATCAGGCCCAGTTTGCAGACGGAGAAGAGGGCGACTTCCAGGGTGGAGGCGGCAGGGGTGGCGGTGGCTGGCTTCTTCTCCTCCCCGCTCTCTATGTCTGTACACATCCTGCTCTTCCGGTGCTTGCTCCGCTGGATCACAGTGATCGCCACGTAAGCCGCGATAGACAGCGTGAAGAAACAAACCGCCAACTTCTGGATGATGGTGAGGGGGGGAGTGGGCTGGCAGCACGAGCCATCGATGGGCTTGATTATCTTGTTGCAGTAGGCGTTCATGAGGATCATGGCATCCTGGAACAAAGAGTCATAGCATAAGTAATTGTAAACGTATTGTAATAAATCTGTGCTGTGATAACACGAGAGGCCCCTGGAAAACAAAGTCTGATATATCCAAACCTAAAGACTTACAATACCGAGAAATGAAGCAGCGCCAATGAATAACTACTTCAAGTGGAGTTCCACCCCAAAAAAAAAAATTAATTCATTAATGTGTATAAAAAAATTAATAAAAAAAAAAAACATTTGGAAATTTTTTTTTTTTTACTCACCTCTAAATGCCTGTTGCTAGGGGTCCCTCATAATCTGCCTCCTTCAGTGCCTGGGCTCCTGATGTCACTTCCCTTGGCGCCTCCGCTCGCTACTGCTCCTGGGAGATGTGTGTCATTTCCCAGGAGTCAGTGGGAAGCGCAGAGGGCTAGGTTGCCATAACAACGGGGCGTGCACTTCCGCCGCCGCACATTATTGCGCGTGTGCGAGAACGGGCACAGTATCCCGGAACTAAATGCTTGTGGGCTTCAGGGACGACACAGGGGGGGCGGTCACTGCCAGGTGTCTTTTCACCTTGATGCATTAAGGTGAAAAAACACGAAACTTTACAACACCTTTAAGGTCCGTCTGCTCTCAATGTACTGCGGACAGGCGGCTCGTACTGGTATGCCACTGTGTTTCCGGGTTTAGGGTGTGCGCATGCGTGCCCCCCCTGTTAACTCAGTTGTGACTGTACACAGCTGCAGTATGTCAGTAGGTCCCAGCCAATGATTCACTTTGTGTCGGTCTATCACATAAAATACATTTACGTTTTTGGTTGTAACATGACAAAATGGGGAACATTTCAAGGGGTATGAATACTTTCTCAAGGCACTGTAGATGACTATCCTTGTGCTGTGTATGGTCCGGTACTCACTATATTTCTGCTGGTCTCGGGGATGTGCAGTCCATCCAACGATTGCTCTATAGTCTCCTCTGAGATCAGTCGGGAGACACTGAAGATTTTGATTTTGGATCTTGATCTCCTATTGGTACCATTTAATATTGCAGCTGCAGCTTCATTATAGGCATCAATTCTCGCATTGGTAATGATTTTACGACTTTCACTTAGTAACTGTTCATTAACTGGATCTGGAAAAAAATAAAAAATAAAAACACGTTATGGCATGGAGTTGCAAAAGAATATCAGCAATATATCAACTGAAAGTGGTTGGAAACCTCTAAAATGAAAAGTGAGCAAAGCCTCAATCCGAAGCACCAAGTGTGATAACTCTGCTCTCTCCTCTGAATGAGTTACTTCTGACATTTTATGCCAAGGGATATCCAGGGGGAGGGGGGAGGGGAGAGAAGAGTTCCAGCACACAGCCTGTGTTGGACAGCCTCAGCTGTGCATGTTTCCCTATTCCCTCCACTCAGGTCTCAGATTACACTCAGCTCCCTGCTCTATGCTGTGCAATGTGTGACCTCAGTTCCCTGCCCCTGTCTGTTGGAACTGAGATATAGCCTTTAACGTGTGTTTTAGGGTAAACATTTGGCCCGTGTATACAGCAGCCTGTCTGACAGAAGCCAGTCTGGCTTCTGTCGTATGGGCATGCTGTAAAACCTGCATCTGATCGGCATCTGATCAGCGCTGGCAGCCAATGACTGCAACCACTGACTGGGGGGGGGGGGGGGGCGTTTCCTCTGTCAGAACACAATAGCTCAGCGGGGAGATTGCTGTACTAAGTATGCAATGTTAGAACAGCGAGGTCCTTCAGTTTTTCAGTTTTTTTTAAAACTCAGGCTCAAGGCTTAACATACAGTCGCTCATGACTGTACACATGTCACAGCAAAACTTAAACAGCACATTGCTTTCGGCAGGCAGTGTTGCCACTGAACATGGCTAATGTAGTCCTATGGGGTCACACCACAACCATGTGCAATGCATGCAATGCTGGTTTGGTAGTATGGAAATTACAGGGATAAAATAGGCAGTGAGGAAGCAGCATATTGCCTCTTTACCGCCTATCAAGCACCTCTGAAAAGCTGAGTGTGGTGGGCTTTCAGGAGGCGCTAAAGCCCTGGCTCAAACACCAGGTTTTACTGCTTCCCGGCCACGTGAATGAGCCCTAGGCTTGAAATAAGTGAAGGAGAACACCTACATAGTCCCGTGAGTGACGGCTTTGAGAGTCTGCTGACATCTCATCCAAGATGGGATGGTTGTCGGTGAGATGAATGTTCTGGCAGCAGAGTCTTTAACAGATCACACAGACAACACAATCCCATAGCCAATTGTACTGAAATAACATAAGCGTTACCGTACCTTGTAAGACCCAATAAACATCACTACTGTCTGACAGTTTTCCTAGGACAGGTTCTATATCCGTCAGGTTCACCTTGTACCGGGCAAGAGACTCCGCGCTGCCATTATTGATTTTTATGGACCACTGAAATATGAACACAGACACGTTAAGACTTAGACAAAAGTATAGTCAATCCTGCCATCACCTGTGACCTGTCCCAGAAGGCTGTGGGCAAAGTGGGGGGAGCAATTACCAGAACAATTCTGACACTTCTCTCATACAAGTAAAAATCTGTGGGGTTTTTTGCTAGAAAATTACTCAGAAGCCCAAACATTATATATTTTTTTTTTTTTAGCAGAGACCCCCGAAAATAAAACAGCGGTCATTGCAATTTTTTTATGTCACACCGTATTTGTGCAGCGATTTTTCAAACGCAATTTTTTGGGCAAAAATACACTTTATTAACTTGAAAATAAACCAAAATAAATAAGTAAATAAAAACACACAATACAGAACCCAATTTCTTTGTAAAATATAAAAGATGATGTTACACCGAGGTAATAGAAACCCAACATGTCACGTTTTAAAATTGTACACGCTCGTGAAATGGTGCCAAACTACAGTATTTAAAAATTATCCATAAGCAGCACTTTAAAAATGTCTACAGGTCAGCAGTTTAGAGTTACAGAGGAGGTCTAGTACTAGAATATTTGCTCTCACTCAGACGTTCGCGGCGATACTTCATATGTGTGGTTTGAACACCATTTACATATGTGGGTATGCCTTACGTATGCGTTCACCACTGTGGGTGAGTACGGGAGGATGGGGGACGTTAAAAAAATATATATATATTTTTTTTTTTTTGCTATTAAATTGCTTTTGAATAACTTTTTTTTTTTTTTTTTTTTTTTTTTTTTTTAAAACACTGCCCCTTTAAAAAAAAAAAAAAAAAGTGGTCACTTTTATTCCCATCACAAGGAATGTAAACATCCCTAGTGAAAGAAATAAGCAGTGACAGGTCCTCTTTATCTAGACCCCACATCTCTCCTCTACAATGTAAAGCGTTAAATAAAATTTTATATATATATATATATATATATATATATATATATATATATATATATATATATATATATTTTCATACATACACACACACACAGACAGATAGGGTTCTAAAGCATTAGATCTATCCACGTTAGCACTGACGCACCACCAAAGAAGGTGTTAAAAACTCCCGTGTTGCGGCGCTTCCAAATCGATTTTCAGCCGCTTCATAAACGCTGTCCATCCATTCCAATGGGTAGGGCGTTTTGAAGCGTTAAATACAGCACCCCCAAACCGCCCCAAATATGCTGATTGCAGGACTTTTCTGAATGTCCCGCAAGTGTTCCGCCCCCAGTGTAAAAAGTCACACTTGAATGAATGAAAAGCTGGTTTCCAGGCGCTTAGCAGAGGCTATTTCCAGCGCTAAAGTGCCTGCAAAACCTCCACAGTGTGACAGGGGTCGTAAAAAAGAAAAAAAGGCCTTGTTTACCTTAACCCGCACCCGGAAGTAACGTCATGATGTTGCTCTGGTCCTCCCAGAGGTCTGCAAACTACGGCCCTCCAGTTGTTCAGGAACTACAATTCCCATCATGCCTAGTCATGTCTGTGAATGTCAGAGTATTACAATGCCTCGTGGGACCTGTAGTTCCGCAACAGCTGGAGGGCCGTAATTTGGAGATCCTGACCTGGACAATAGAGATCATCTCATCAGCTCATCTCTGTGACCAGCCGCCACAATCACCGGATTAATTCCCCCATCATCCAGATAAGCCTGGGAACTGCCAAAAAACAACAGGTGGGGGGGGGGTTCACCCCTCCTGCCCCTTCTAAAAGTGATCCAGCAGCTAATCAGCCGCTCTGATCACTTTTATGGTTAGCGAATCACCGGCTAAAAAAAAAACAATACCGGGGTTATAGCACAGTGCTGCACCCATAACCCCGATATTCCACTTCAAACTGAGGACGCCTTTTGACTATGGCCTCATAAGGAAGTGTTAAGTGTCAGTAGTTAAAGACAATGGGTTAAATCTATTGCGAACAGTCCATTACAATCTCAGCTTCAATGGACCTTGATGACCGGATCCGAGCACCATTGTTTAGGACGACAGATGAAAGCCAGCCTCCTCACATCTATTCATAATAAACCCGGATTTCCTTTAATGAAAGGCCAGGCTTAATAACATGTTATGGTCTTGCTTCAGCAGTTTGGATAATTGAGATATTAAAGACGGCTTACCGTGGCAGCTCCGGCTATGATTACATCCGGCTTCGCTGAACTCTGCAAATAAAAAATAAAACAATCAACTGCTGAACTCTCCCAGCACCGGCATTCGTTCTTTGTGATGTAGGAGCGCTGAACCTTACGGAGATGTGTTAGAACACAATGGGTGGTTTGTGGTCCTAGAGGCTGCTCCCCAGCAACTGTGGGGTCTTTGCTGGACCCATAAAAGAGTTTAATGAAGTCTTGGAAAGGTGGGAGCGCCACACCAGCTTGTATAGTCCTTTAAAAGATTTTTATTTGCCAACAGCCAACGCGTTTCGGGGGCTCAGCACTCCCCCTTCATCAGGACTAAAAAGGTCTATTTTATTAGCTATTATATAGGGATATTGTCTATTTTTGTAGCCCTGATGAAGGGGGAGCGCTGAGCCCCTGAAATGCGTTGGCTGCTGCAGAATAAAAATCTTTTAAAGGGCTATGCAAGCTGGTGTGATGCTTTCCAAGACTTTGGCATTGGCATTTATGACACAAGAAGCCAAGGAAAATCACTGAACTCGTTATTTTAAGGACAAAATGGGGCTCTTGATGTCATCAGAAGCTTTTGATTATATTTAAGACGTACGCCTGTGTGAAGGGCCGTGTTTGAATGCACAGGATGCCCAGGTGTTCCCTGCATGTGTGTGCTGACGTCCCACTCACAGTCGCTGCTGCCAACTTGACATCCATGGGTGCGTGTCCCTGAATGCAGTGAGAGTTTGGGGACACAAACAAGTACCCACATGGGCGTCACACAAACAAGTACCCACATGGGCGTCACACAAACAAGTACCCACGTGGGCGTCACACAAACAAGTACCCACGTGGGCGTCACACAAACAAGTACCCACGTGGGCGTCACACAAACAAGTACCCACGTGGGTGTCACACAAACAAGTACCCACATGGGCGTCACACAAACAAGTACCCACATGGGCGTCACACAAACAAGTACCCACATGAGCGTCACACAAACAAGTACCCACATGGGCGTCACACAAACAAGTACCCACGTGGGCGTCACACAAACAAGTACCCACATGGGCGTCACACAAACAAGTACCCACATGGGCGTCACACAAACAAGTACCCACATGGGCGTCACACAAACAAGTACCCACATGAGCGTCACACAAACCCGTACCCACATGGGCGTCACACAAACCCGTACCCACATGGGTGTCACACAAACAAGTATCCACATGGGCGTCACACAAACAAGTATCCACATGGGCGTCACACAAACAAGTATCCACATGGGCGTCACACAAACAAGTACCCACATGGGCGTCACACAAACAAGTACCCACATGGGCGTCACACAAACAAGTATCCACATGGGCGTCACACAAACAAGTATCCACATGGGCGTCACACAAACAAGTACCCACGTGGGTGTCACACAAACAAGTACCCACATGGGCGTCACACAAACAAGTACCCACGTGGGTGTCACACTGGGAGCAGCAGCTGTGTCTGTGCAGCCAATGCATCCCAACTGACATGAATGGGACTGCCTGCACGGTGATGCATGAACGCCTGTGCATCCTGTGTGGGCAAACATGGCACTTTGCATGTATATGTTTTAGTACACCCATGTGAATGAGGTCTAAAGCCAAAACTTTTTTTCAGTTTTGTAAACAGTATGAAAGGGTTAGAACCCACGTCAGGTTTTTATTGCCATTTTCTTTCCCACTATAAACATTCCTACTCTCTGTTTGCTCTGGTGGCCACTGTCACTAGAAGGGAAAGTGATGGGAAAAACATTTTACCACTGTCACAAGACTGTGGACCCCAACCTGGGGGTCGCATGTGCCCTTTTGCCACTTTCTGTGTGGCCCTCGGGGACCCTGCAAACACTAATCTGTGTTTCCCCATCGCCCTATTATCACAGGGATTTCTAGCAGGCTCGTGTAAGATTTCTCCAGTCTACGACTGTCTCTCGAAGCAGGTCTCCAGTTTCCAACAACTCATATAGCATGTTCAAAGTTCAACAGTCTCCTGCAGCATATCCACAGTCTCTGACCCCATCTCCTCTACCATGTCCACAGCCTTTGACCCCATCTCTTGTATCATATTCCGCAGTCCCCGACCATCTCTTGTATTATATTCACAGCCTCTGACCATCTCTTGTATTATATCCACAGCCTCTGACCATCTCTTGTTTTATATCCACAGCCTCTGACCATCTCTTGTATTATATCCACAGCCTCTGACCATCTCTTGTATTATATCCACAGCCTCTGACCATCTCTTGTATTATATCCACAGCCTCTGACCATCTCTTGTATTATATCCACAGCCTCTGACCATCTCTTGTATTATATCCACAGCCTCTGACCATCTCTTGTATTATATCCACAGCCTCTGACCATCTCTTGTATTATATCCACAGCCTCTGACCATCTCTTGTATTATATCCACAGCCTTTGATCATCTCCTCTACCATGTCCACAGTCTCTGACTATGTCCTGTACCAAGTCTGCAATCTCTGACCATCTCTTGTATCACTTCTGCATTCTCTGACCATCTCCTGTACCATGTCTGCAGTCTCCGACCATCTGTTGTACCACGTCCGCAGTATGACCATCTCTTGTGTCACGTCCGCAGTCTGAACATCTCTTGTATCACGTTCACAGTCTCTGACCATCTCGTGTACCACACCCGCAGTCTCTGACCATCTCTTGTACCATGTCCGCAGTCTGACCATCTCTTGTATCACGTTCACAGTCTCTGACCATCTCTTGTATCATGTCCGCAGCCCCTGACCATCTCTTGTATCACGTTCACAGTCTCTGACCATCTCGTGTACCACACCCACAGTCTCTGACCATCTCTTGTACCATGTCCGCAGTCTCTGACCATCTCTTGTATCACATTTGCAGTATCTGACCCAATCTCTTGTATCATGCCCATAGTATTTGGCTATACCCTGCTGTGCGTTTGCTGTCTGCGATATTGAATATTAACAGAATTTTACGTGCAGCTTGTTGACCATCACTGGTCTAAGAGGTGTTTTCCACTCATTTTTTACAGATTTGCTCTAATTTCCTGTGATGTTTCCAGGGCAGGAAGTGAAGGAGAATCTCCCAAACAGGACCCAGACAGCACAAAAAAAAAAAAAAAACAGCCAACAGCAGCATGAGCAACAGGAGAAGAGAAGGGTGGATGGATCTACTTTGCAGGGAGGACTTAATTGTGCATCTTTATTAAATAATTAAATATGTTCTTTATGCAAATTAGTCAGAGTTGAAGCCAAGTTAAGTGACTCACAGGGGGAGATTTACTAAAACTGGTGCACAAAGAATCTGGTGCAGCTGTGCATGGTGGCCAACCAGCTTCTAACTTCAGCTCGTTCAATTATGCTTTAACATTAAAACCTGGAAGCCGATTGGTCTGGGTCATGAAAGAGTTAAAGAATATAAACCCCCAACAATGAACTATTCTTTTTTCCTTTTGGCTATAGCTGAACTCTTATTTAAATATACTCCTTAACCACTTCAGTTCCGGAAGGTTTTACCACCTTCCTGACCAGGCTATTTTTTGCGATACGGCACTGCGTTGCTTTGACTGACAATTGCGCAGTCGTGCAACGCTGTACCCAAATAAAATTGATGTCCTTTTTTTCCCCCACAAATAAAGCTTTTTTTTGGTGGTATTTGAACACCTCTGCGTTTTTTTGTTGTTTTTTTTTGTGCTATAAACAAAAAAAACCAACAATTTTGAAAAACAAAAAACTTTTTTTTTTACTTTCTGCTACAAAAACATACCTAATAGTTATTTTTTTAAAAATCTAATTTTCTTCATCAATTTAGGCCAATATGTATTCTGCTACATAATTTTGGTTAAAAAAAAAATACCAATAAGTGTATATTGATTGGTTTGTACAAAACTTATAGCGTCTAAAAACTATGGGATAGATTTATGGACTTTTTTTTTTTTTATTGTTTTTACTAGTAATGGCGGCGATCAGCAATTTTTAGCGGAACTGCAACATTGCGGTGGACAAATCTGACACTAAAACCCCATACACACTATTAGATTTTCTGCAGATTTTTGTCTTCAGATTTACCAAAACCATATAATAATAGGAGGTCAAGCCTTAAGAGTTTCAATTTGTATGCAAACAGGCATGCCCTTGCACTACATGGTTTTGGTAAATCTGAAGACATAAATCTGTAGAAAATCCAATAGTGTGTATGGGGCCTCAGTGACACTTTTTGGGAACCAGTGACACCAATATAGTAATCAGTGCCAAAAAAAAATGCTCTGCCACTGTATAAATGACACTGGCAGGGAAGGGGTTAACACCAGGGGCGATCAAGGGGTTAAGTGTGTGCCTAGGGAATGCTTTCCAACTGTGTGGGGGGAGTGGATGCACTGGAGGAAAAGAGAGACCGGTGTTTCAGCTTCAGCTCTGCAGCCGTTCTGCCTTTCCTCCGAACGATCAGCAGGTTCCCAGCGGCCATCGCGCCGCCAGACCTGCTGATTGGCTCCCGCTGTGTCCAATCACGCGCAGCTGGGCCGCCCTGCTGCAGTATATATCGGGTGGGAAGTCCGGAAGTGATTAAAAGTCACAAAGGATATAAATCCACTTTGCGTGCACCAAATGTCTTTATAAACTCAGATCTTACTTTGCAAAAAGTAGCAGTGACATCATCACTGTGCTGTACATAACTGTCACGGAAGGCAAGTCACCTCCGTCCGCCGGGCCGCTGGGCGCATGCGCGGGGGGTTGTTGTTGAGACGTGCACCCGTGCGCGGCCTGATGGTACGGCGCGCGCGGGTGCACGGCGGCCCGCGGGTGCGCGCCGTCGCCCGTGCGGGTGCCCGGTAGCGCGTCACGCTGACGCGCTCACTGGGAGGTACTTTAGACGACACCAGCACCCAGACGGGTTGCTGGTTTGTCGTCAGCTTCCCCTGCCTGTGTTTTGAAAACCCTGCTTACTGTTACTTGTTTATACCGACCTCTGCCTGGATACCCGACCACTCTTGCTTGCTGGATACCCTGACCCTCTGCCTGGATACCCGACCACTCTTGCTTGCTAGATACCCTGACTCTCTGCCTGGATATAAAACCACCTCTTGCTGCTGACATCCTGACCTCTGGCCTGTTAAAGGATCACTCCAGACCTGTTGGACTTTCCTGTCCTCTGCCTGTGCTTCCAACCATACCTTCCACGGGGCTGCCACCCCCTTGATTCCCTCAGTTCCAAGGACTTCCTTGCCACCAGTCTGTTATCTCTTAACCTTTACCCTTGCACCCCCAGGCACTTCTTCAGAAGACTCTCCACCCAAGCCATCCTACAGCTTACCGGAGACCCGTGCCTCTGCGTGCTTCCGATCCCCTGTCTCACTCTCGGGGGTTCGGGTGCGCGTGGTCGTAAGGGCAAGCCGCTCTCGGCATCTCGGCCTTGGTGAGTATTGGCGTGACAGTACAAACCAGCCAGATGTCCGAGGCCGACAGAGCGCGCTCTCCCTTGGAGATCTTATGCCAACAAGTCTCCGCCTTGGCTGATTCAGTACAGAGGCTACAAGAGGGATACACACAAGTGGATAGCCACCTCCAACAACTGACGGGGGCCCTTCCCCCTGCCACCGCAGCTCCAGCACCTAGTAATGAAGGCCCGCTCCCTCAGGCCACTGCTAGTCCTACAGTAGTAATGGCACTTCCGGAACCTAGGGTTCCCACTCCGGAATGGTTCTCAGGGGACCGTAAGAAGTTCAGGGCCTTCAAAAACGCATGCACTCTTTACTTCGCGTTGCAACCCCGAACCTTCGCATCAGAAGTGGTCAAGGTGGGATTTGCGATTTCCCTGTTGTCAGAGGAACCTCAGGCCTGGGCACACGGCCTGATGGAATCAGGAAGTCTGGTGCTTAATACCATTGATACCTTTTTTGAAAGTATGGCCCAACTATATGACGATCCACAGCGTATGGCCACCGCCGAAGCTATCTTACACCGTCTAGTCCAGGGAAGGAGACCAATTGAGGACTACACGGTGGAATTCCGTAAGTGGGCGGCCGACACTAACTGGAATGAGCCAGCCTTACGCCACCAGTATCGCCAAGGTCTGTCGGAGCTCCTTAAGGATGAATTAGCCAGGATGGAGACCCCCACATCGTTAGAGGAGTTAATTCAGGCAGCAACCAAATTAGATCGGCGTTTGAGGGAACGTCGGTCTGAGCGATTCCAAAATCCTCGCCCGGCATGGGCAACTCCAAGACTCCAACCCATTCCAGGATCTTCACCCATTACAGCTGGGTCTACTGCACTTCTCGATTCCGAACCGATGCAGCTGGGTTTAGTACGCCCACCGCTAACCTCAGAAGAGAGACAGCGTAGACGGCAGTCCAACTTGTGTCTCTATTGCGGGGGTGCCGGCCACTTCCTGCGCAACTGCCCGATAAGGCCTAGTAAGTCCTTTCAACCTAAAACAATGACCTACCAAGATAACAATTCCTCTAAATCTTATGTGATGTTGTTTATCTCGTTACAGCTACCGGAAGGGGAATCCCGCCTACCGGCGATCATTGACTCAGGCGCATGTAGCTGCTTTATGGACGCTGCCCTGGCCCGAACCTTGCATGTGCCTTTACAACTTAAAACGCAACACTTACAAGTCCACTTGGCAGATGGGTCCCTTCCCAGTTCAGGCCTAATCACCCAGGAGACTCAACCTATCCTAGCCACTACCGATTCAGGACACCAAGAACTTCTGCGCTTAGACCTCATCCACTCTCCCATGTTCCCAGTCATTCTGGGATTACCTTGGTTACAAGCCCATGACCCTCTTATCCAATGGAGCTCGAAGACGGTCTCTTTTCCTTCCGCCTACTGTTCTCAACACTGCCGCCCTCAGAGATCCCAGATCTGTGCTACGATCTCAGCTCCTCCGATTGACCTCCAGCATGTCCCCCAGGAGTATCACGAGTTTCAAGAAATCTTCAGCAAACAAATGGCCGATTGTCTTCCACCTCACCGACCATACGACTGCCCAATCGACCTATTGCCAGGATCAGAAATTCCTTTTGGGCGTATCTTCCCTCTTTCCGAAACAGAGCTGGAGGCTCTTAAACAATATATAGATGAGAATCTGGAAAAAGGGTTCATCCGTCCCTCATCTTCACCTGCCGGAGCAGGTATCTTCTTCGTTGGTAAGAAGGACGGTTCCCTTAGGCCCTGTGTGGATTACCGGCAGTTGAATAACATTACTGTCAAAAATCGGTACCCGTTACCGCTCATTCCAGAGTTATTCCAACGCTTTAGGTCAGCCAGAATCTTCTCCAAATTGGATCTCCGAGGGGCATACAACCTTATCCAAATCAGAGCTGGGGATGAGTGGAAGACAGCTTTCAGGTCGAGGTTCGGGCATTTCGAATACTTGGTGATGCCCTTTGGGCTCTGCAACGCTCCGGCTACGTTCCAACACCTAGTGAACGACATTTTCCGCAAATACCTAGATGACTTCCTCGTAGTCTACCTGGATGATATCTTAATTTTTTCCCCTACACTGGAACTGCACAGGGATCACGTCAAAACAGTTCTGACCATTTTGAGACAGCACAGGCTTTACCTAAAAAGGGAAAAGTGCGAATTTGAAAAATCAGTTGTGCAATTTCTAGGGTTTATCATTTCAGCAAATGGAGTGGAGATGGATCCTCAAAAGATACAGGCTATTCAGGAGTGGCCAGCTCCTTCTGATAAAAAAGGGGTTCAACGCTTTATCGGATTCGCTAACTTCTATCGGAAGTTTATTGTCGGATTCTCTACTATAGTGGCACCCATCACTCAGCTAACACGCCGGCACGGATCATTCCAGTGGTCCCAAGCAGCACAGGAAGCTTTCATGAAGCTAAAGGATCTGTTCAGTTCCACTCCTATTCTCCGGCATCCTGATCCTTCCCATCCGTTCGTGTTGGAGGTGGATGCATCAGAAATAGCCACGGGGGCAATCCTTTCTCAGAGACAGGGACCCAAGGCCATCTTACACCCAGTTGCATTTGCTTCTCGGAAACTCAGTGCGGCAGAATTAAATTATGACGTAGGCGACAGGGAACTGTTGGCCATAAAATTTGCCCTGGAAGAATGGAGGTACTTACTTGAGGGGGCACTCCATCCGGTGATGATTTTCACCGAAAACAAGAATCTTGAGTACCTCCGAACAGCAAAACGCCTCAAACCCAGACAAGCTCGTTGGGCCCTGTTCTTTTCGCGCTTCAATTTCCACATCTCTTACAGACCTGGCAAAAAGAATGGAAAAGCGGACGCTCTCTCCCGAATGTTCTCAGCAGAACTCCAGACCTCAGAACCAAGTACAATTCTAGCACCTCACAACTTTCTTGGATTGACACAGACAGACCTGATATCTTCGATCAAGAGATCATCCAATACATGTACCGATCCAGAGGTACAATCCCTAAGGAAAGATGAGGGTCTCTTTTGGGTCCGGGACAAAATTTTTGTGCCCCAACAAACCCGGTTAACCGCTCTCAAGATGTGCCACGACCATAAATTGGCCGGCCACTTCGGGGTTAGGAAGACAGCTGACTTGATCTCCCGCTCCTTCTGGTGGCCGGGTTGGAGACGAGATTGCAGCGAATATGTGGCCTCTTGTCTCCGTTGTCAACGCAGCAAAGGCCAGAACGCCAGATCCTGGGGTTTACTTAAACCACTCCCTATTCCGGAACGACCATGGTCCGATGTGTCCATGGATTTCATTGTGGATCTGCCAGCCTCAGAAGGCTTCACTACCATTTTTGTTGTGGTCGACCGTCTGTCCAAAATGGCCCACTTCCTACCCATGATTGGTACTCCCTCCGCAGCTGAAACAGCCAACGTTTTTCTGAAAGAGGTCATAAGGCTGCACGGGGTACCAAAGAATATAGTGTCTGACAGAGGCGTGCAATTCACATCCAAATTCTGGAGGGAACTTTGTAAGGCCCTGGATTATAGAGTATGCCTCTCATCAGCCTATCATCCGCAGAGCAATGGCCAAACGGAGAGGACAAATCAGACTTTGGAGCAGTATCTCCGTTGCTTCTGTTCAGGATCCCAGGATGATTGGTCAAAACTTCTTCCATATGCAGAATTTGCGTATAATAACTCAGTTCACGCGGCTACCAACCAGACGCCCTTTTGGGCCAACTGCGGGTTTCACCCCACGTTCCTGACTAAGGACATTCCTGAGGTAACAGTTCCTGCAGTACAGGACAGAATAATATCCTTACAAACCAATTTTCAGGAGATCCAAAGCATGTTACAAAAGGCTCAGAGGACCTACAAGGAGCAGTATGACAGAGGCAGGAAGGAGAATCCAAAGTTTAACATAGGGGAAGAGGTTTGGTTGTCCACCTCCAACCTCAAGCTGCAGTTACCATCCCGAAAACTAGGACCTAAATTTATTGGTCCTTTCCCTATCAAGAGGATCATCAATCCCGTGGCCATGGAATTAGCCCTGCCCAAAACGTACAGGATCCATCCTGTCTTTCATGTATCTTTATTGAAGCCTGTTGCATCCAGTCCATTTCCAGAAAGAGGAGAGGTTCCTCCCCCACCAATCAGGGTGGACGGTGAGAACGAGTTTGAGGTGGAGGCTATCTTGGGTTGTAGAAGGAGGGGCAGACAACTACAGTACCTGATCCAATGGAAGGGATACCCACCTGAAGACAATTCGTGGGAACCTGCGAAGAACCTACATGCTCCTCGTTTGATTCAAACCTTTCATCAAGACCATCCGGAGTTGATGTCTAGCTTGGGCGTCCGGTGTCCGCCCTTAGGAGGGGGGCACTGTCACGGAAGGCAAGTCACCTCCGTCCGCCGGGCCGCTGGGCGCATGCGCGGGGGGTTGTTGTTGAGACGTGCACCCGTGCGCGGCCTGATGGTACGGCACGCGCGGGTGCACGGCGGCCCGCGGGTGCGCGCCGTCGCCCGTGCGGGTGCCCGGTAGCGCGTCACGCTGACGCGCTCACTGGGAGGTACTTTAGACGACACCAGCACCCAGTCGGGTTGCTGGTTTGTCGTCAGCTTCCCCTGCCTGTGTTTTGAAAACCCTGCTTACTGTTACTTGTTTATACCGACCTCTGCCTGGATACCCGACCACTCTTGCTTGCTGGATACCCTGACCTCTGCCTGGATACCCGACCACTCTTGCTTGCTGGATACCCTGACCCTCTGCCTGGATACCCGACCACTCTTGCTTGCTAGATACCCTGACTCTCTGCCTGGATATAAAACCACCTCTTGCTGCTGACATCCTGACCTCTGGCCTGTTAAAGGATCACTCCAGACCTGTTGGACTTTCCTGTCCTCTGCCTGTGCTTCCAACCATACCTTCCACGGGGCTGCCACCCCCTTGATTCCCTCAGTTCCAAGGACTTCCTTGCCACCAGTCTGTTATCTCTTAACCTTTACCCTTGCACCCCCAGGCACTTCTTCAGAAGACTCTCCACCCAAGCCATCCTACAGCTTACCGGAGACCCGTGCCTCTGCGTGCTTCCGATCCCCTGTCTCACTCTCGGGGGTTCGGGTGCGCGTGGTCGTAAGGGCAAGCCGCTCTCGGCATCTCGGCCTTGGTGAGTATTGGCGTGACAATAACCTTTGTAGAGAGAAAAGCTGTGGGAGGGGCCCAGTAGCTCCACCCTCTACAGGCTGCCTGCAGAAAACTACAGGAGGGGGCGGAGACAAGACCAGTCACCCTGTAAAAGCAGAGAGAGCAGCAGTGAGCGGTCTTTATTACAGAAAGCTCCTGAACAGGAACACATTCTTGCTTTCGTGCCATTTATAGAGAGTGGCTGGCCATAGTTTTAGGGACAGACTTTCTGGAATGGCTGCATACACACCTCGCTCAGAGACAGGAAATACTGCTTCATTGACGTGTTCACCTCCGGATACCACAGGAAATCCTGCAATGAAAAGGAGAATATTAGAATCTTTATAACAACCATCTAGGAATAAACGTTCTTAAAGCAGAACTAAACTCTTCTATCCTTTACAGCCAAGGAAGCTGCCGTCTTAACTTCTGTTTGATCTGCAGCTGCCATGATGCTTCACATGTGATGCGTTCTGATACCAGCTATTTGATGGCCTGACAGTTCAGCTGAGAGAACAAGCAACTGTAACAGATATCATTCACAACATGCCTTGAACGTAACTGATAAGCGGCAGGATTTGACAGCTCTGAGTCTGGAAAAACTTAAAGAGGAGCTCCAGGCTCCCACCAAAAAAATTTAAAGTCAGTGGTGTGACAGACTCACCTGGGACAGAGGCTTTTGGAGGGGACTGAATGCTGGCCTCTTACATACCAACTATGGGCCCTTGAGGAAGCTACAAGCATTTAGGAAGATATTCTGTTATGTAATGCAAAAGGACATTATTAAGGAGGCCACAATGGTCTCTGCATGCTTGGGACTCATATAGCAGATATATGTGAAAGGAATGCCGATTAATGAGATCCGGAAAGCCCTGGGTCTCCTGTTGTCTACTTCATATGCCCCATACACACGATCAGACATTGATCGGACATTCAGACAACAAAATCCATGGATTTTTTCCGACGGATGTTGGCCCAAACTTGTCTTGCATACACACGGTCACACAAAGTTGGTCGGAAATTTCGAACGTCAAGAACACAGCGACGTACAACACGTACGACGAGCCGAGAAAAATGAAGTTCAATAGCCAATGCGGCTCTTCTGCTTGATTCCGAGCATGCGTGGAACTTTGTGCGTCAGAATTGTGTACAGACGATCATAATTTCAGACAACGGATTTTGTTGTCGGAAAATTTGAGATCCAGATCTCAAATTTTGTGTGAAGGAAATTCCTATGGAAAACGTGTGATCGAGCCTACACACGGTCAGAATTTCCGACAACAAGGTCCCATCGAACATTTTCCGTAGGAAAATCCGACCACGTGTAGGGGCACAAGAGCATTTCACCCATTTTTGTTTGTGCTAATTAACGTTGGTATTGTATGAATGAGTCCTGTGTTGATTTAGGGTAATGGTAATTGTGTCTTCTGAGCTAAAAAAGACAGCAAGTCTGTCCTAAAGGTCATGTCTCTCTACAGTTTTATTGTAAGCCTGCTGTATATATTTGTGTGTCATCTCAAATAAAGGAGTCCATGTTCAGCAGCTAAACAAGAATCATCTTGTTTTGTGCTTGTGGGCAGTTGTAATATCTGATATCTATATTCAGACTGGGAGAAAGTGGTATATGACGGAAGCACTCAAGGAGTGTAGGGACGTTCCGTTACAAGCGGCTACAAATACTGTAGCTGCAACAAAAAGTTCCATGAAGCGCTTAGACCCAGGTATATTTCTCAATGTGGATGTAGGAGAAAACAGTCTCTCAAATTTGCATGT
Source organism: Lithobates clamitans (assembly GCA_037952925.1). Taxonomy (NCBI): domain Eukaryota; kingdom Metazoa; phylum Chordata; class Amphibia; order Anura; family Ranidae; genus Lithobates; species Lithobates clamitans. The sequence continues at coordinate 59,969 of JBBGZY010001618.1, read as the reverse complement.
GGTTAAAAGCCTCTAAAAATTCCATGATTAACCACTTGCCGACCAGTTGCCGTCATTATCCACTTCAGAATGGAAGGGGGAGGGTCAGCAATGTGAGCCAGGCAGGTAATAATGCATTGCCAAACAGTCAGTTCAACAATGGAAGCTTGCTTTTAGTAGAGGGTGAGGGCATAGGGGTGACCCCATGAGTGTACAGCTGCTCCTTTACTGTCTAATAAGTGGGCTGGAGGTGGGAAGATGCAAAATTAGAAGATCTTCTTTCTCTATAGTCACCCATCAGTAGGCCGGTACAGTTAGGATGATGATACATGGAACAAAACAAAACAAAAGAAGGGAGAGGGAGAGAAAAAAAAAAGGAGGGGGGGGGAGTTAAAAAAAAAAAACGGGGGGGTTATCAAGAAAAGAGGGGAGAGCGAGAAGAAAGAAAGAAAGAAAGAAAGAAAGAAAGAAAGAAAGAAAGAAAGAAAGAACGAAAGAAAGAAAGAACAGTAGATAGATCAGTTTCTAATCTATGAAATATAAAAACACTCACCACTTGTATATTTTTACTATTCTCTCTGAAAGGAATGTTCTCATGCTGCAAAAAAATAAAAATAAATGAGAATAGATGAACTTCTACTTTTCTATTCACATTATAAAGTAGGCACACTCACAAACCAGGAAGAGCACCGATATGTATAGAGGGAATTACACACAAAAGGTTGTGCTTAGGCACCAACATCAAATCTTCACATTATGATGTTGGTTCCACTCTAATTTCACTAAAACAGGTTAAAGAGTAACTCTACTTTTCTAAAGAAAAAAAAAAAAACATTCCCCTCTGGGTGATCTATGTACATTACAAGGATTTTAACAAACTTTGTTGCAGATTCCTACCTTTTCTTATTCTGAAGAAATAGCTGTTTGTTTGTCCGTGTCCCTGTAAAATAAGTATTTGACCCCCTACCAACCAACAATAATTCTGGCTCCCACAGACTGGCTACAGTAGGTGCTCATGTGGTACATAGATTAGTCCTGCCAATTTAAGAAGGTCCCCCTAACGACAACTCATGTGTATAAAAGACACCTGTCCACAGAATCTCTTTCTTCCATTCACCCCTCACCATTATGGGCAAGACCAAAGAGCTGTCAAAGGGCGTCAGGGCCAAAATTATAGACCTGCAGGATGGAATGGGCTACAGGACCATCAGCAAGAAGCTTGGTGAGAAGGAGACAACTGTTGGAACAATTATTCACAAATGGTAGAAATACAAAATAACCACCAATTGCCCTCGGTCTGGAGCTCCATGCAAGATTTTGCCTCATGGGGTGAGGTTGGTCATGAGAAAAATGAGGGATCAGCCCAGAACTACACAGGAGGAGCTTGTGAATGATCACAAGGCAGTTGGGACCACAGTCACCAAACTATTGATAACATAATACGTCACCATGGATTAAAATCCTGCAGCTCCTGCAAGTTCCCCCTCCTCAAGAAGGCACATGTACAGGCCCGTCTGAAGTTTGCCAATGAACATCTGAATGATTCAGAGAAGGATTGGGAGAAAGTGCTGTGGTCAGGGGAGACCAAAATTGAGCTTTTTGGCATTAACTCGACTCACCCTGTTTAAAGGAAGAAAAATGCTGACTGTGACCCTAAGAACACCATCCCTACAGTCAGGCTTGGAGGTGGAAACATTATGCTTGGGGGCCGTTTCTCTGATAAAGGTCGAGGGGCCAATGGGCCATGTATTGTAAAATCTTGGATGAGAACCTTCTTCAGCCAGAACACTGAAGATGGGTCGTGGATGGGTCTTCCAGCATGACAATGACCAATACATACCACCAAGGCAAAAAACAAGTGGCTCAAGAAAAAGCACATTAAAAAGGTCATGGAGTGGCCTAGCTAGTCTCCAGACCTTAATCCTATAGAAAATTTATGGGAGGGAAGATCTGTAAAGAAGAGTGGACCAAAATCCCTCCTGAGATGTGTGCAAACCTGGTCACCAACTACAAGAAACGTCTGACCTCTGTGCTTGCCAACAAGGGTTTCTCCACCAAGTACTAAGTCATGTTTTGCTTGGGGATCAAATACTTATTTTACTCACCAAACTGCAACTCAATGTATAACATTTGTATGTGTATTATCTGGATTTTTGGTTAATATTCTGTCACTATCATTTAAAATACACCTATGATAAAAATTACAGACCCTTCATTTCTTTTAAGTGGGCAAACTTACAAAATCTGCAGGGGATCAAATCATTATTTTCCCCACTGTATACTGTGGTAAAAAAGAAACGTTTGGCAATTTCTTGTGGCAGTTATAGAAAACTGTAGATGGAGGAGTAACATTTATCAGCATTAGATCATAACATGTGTAGTATTTCTATATAGCAGATTTCCATAAAAGGAGTTTTCCATTCAACTTTATGGAAGCTGAGAACATTAACAAGTCAAAGACAGACATGAGAACCTCACCCAAATTGCTCCCAGTGGCCCTTCTGACATTATGACAACCAGCACCGCTGCTGCATTGCGAGGAGAGAGGTCATACAATAAAATGTTGTTGGCAGCTCGACATACCTTGATCCCTTCTTCTTTTGTGAGTGGACTGAGAATCTTGATAAAAGCGTAGAAGAGCTGACGGATCCTGGAATCTCCTACGAATGCTATACGCCGATTGGCCAGGCAGCTTTTTCCATCACTACAAAAAAAAACAGAGAAGAATTTACTTTAAAGTGCCTGAAGTCAAATGTCCGTAGCTCCAAAAATTTCTGGAGTTTTGTTTGTTTCATAGAAATGCTTGATTTGAGCGTTTTTCTGCTCAAATGCAGGAAAAAAAGAAAGAAAGAAAAAGAAAGTAAGAAAGAAAAAGAAAGAGAGAAAGAAAGAAAAAGAAAGAAAAAGAAAGAGAGAAAGAAAAAGAAAGAGAGAAAGAGAAAGAAAGAGAGAAAGAGAAAGAAAGAGAGAAAGAGAAAGAAAGAGAGAAAGAGAAAGAAAGAGAGAAAGAGAAAGAAAGAAAGAAAGAAAGAAAGAAAGAAAGAAAGAAAGAAAGAAAGAAAGAAAGAAAGAAAGAAAGAAAGAAAGAAAGAAAGAAAGAAAGAAAGAAAGAAAGAAAGAAAAGAAACAGAGTGGCCCCGAACATCCTCTTCTGGGGTCCCTCAGTGGCTCCTCCTCCCATTAGATAACCCCTAGGAGAAGCGTTCGCCCGTGGGGTTACGGTGCGGGCACGCTCCCGAGTACAGCATTTGCGTTCATAGACAAAAATGCCAGATTTGGCCCCGCCCCCCACGTCATTGGATTTGATTGACAGCAGCAGGAGCCAATGTCTGTGCTGCTATCAATCTATCCAATCAAGTGCCGGGACCCCGTGCAGAGAGGGAGAGCGCGTCACCACCGATGGAATTACGGGGTTCAGGTAAGTAAAACGGGGGGGCCGGTCACTGCCAGAAGTTTTTTTTATACTTAATGCATAGAATGCATTAAAGGTGAAAAAACATGAGGTTTTACAACCCCTTTTATAAACCCTAACCCCAATAACCCCTAACCCAATAAATAAACCCCAAACCTTTAAAGGATCACTAAAGATACTTTTTTTAAAAAAAATAACAAACATGTCATACTTACCTCCACTGTGAAGCTCGTTTTGCACAGAGTGGCCCCGAACCTGGTCTTCTGGGGTCCCTCGCCGGCTGTCTCGGCTCCCCCCCCCGCTAGGACTCAACACTTTCATGCGAGCTCCCTCGCATGGTGTTGAGTGCTTGTGGGCGCGCTCCCGTGATACAGCCGGCGGCCATAGCCGCTCACTGTATCACTCGGCCCCACCCCCTGGCGCTCCGCATCACTGGATGTGATTGACAGCAGCACGAGCCAATGGCTGCGCTGCTTTTAATCCATCCACTGTAACCAAGCAACGGCCAGGCTGAGCAGCGAAGAGGATGTCGGGGGCGAGCGCGGGGCTTTCGAGGGGTCAGGTAAGTAAAACGGCGGGGGTGGTTTCGTAGGATGTTTTTTCACCTTAATGCATAGACTGCATTAAGGTGAAAAAACTTTTACTTTACAACTCCTTTAAACCCTAACCCTTAACTCCTTACAAAAAAAAAAAAAAAAAAAAAAAAAAAGGTAAAAAATAAAAAAAAAAGTGGATGAAAACGCTGAAAAATATAGCAACAAATGATGATGTCAGGGTGTCACCTTCTGTGGCTTGCTCGGGCTATTCCATCCTACCAGGAGACATAAGTGACCACCGGCTGTTCAAGAAGCTGAACAAAGCCAGGATTAGCTTTGATCCGCTCTCCGCTACTGTAACCCGGAAGCGATGATCTGACATCACCATTTTTTAAAAATCAAAAGCATTCAAAAACCTAAATCTTTGTGTTTATGAATGCTTTTAAGGGCAGAGGAGGGATTTGGGGTCTTATAGACCCAAGATCTCTCCATAGAGAGTACCTGTCACTGCCTATTGCTGTCACAAGGGATGTTTACATTCCTTGTGACAGCAATAAAAGTGATCAAAAAAAAAAAAGTAACGCAACAGTGTAAAAATATAAGATATAAAATAAATGAATAATGAAAAACAAAAAAAAAAAAATTGCATGCATGCAGCGGTCCTGCACACATGTAAACAGCGATCGTCCCACACATGCGAGGCATCACCGCAAACATCAGACCATGGGCAGCAATTCTAGCACTGGATCTCCTCTGTACTGTATATCTAAAGTGGTAACTTGTAAAGGCTTTTAAAGCGTCGCCTATGGATAGTAAAACGCATGTTTGTCGCCGTTGCAAGAGAATGCGCAATTTTTTGAAGTGTGACATGCTTGGTATCTATTTACTTGGTGTAACATCATCTTTTATATTTTACAAAAAACAAAATTGGGTTACGTATTGTGCTTTGCATTAAGATTCCAAAAAGTATTTTATCTATAATATATATATATAGATATAGATATAGATATAGAGTAGAGACGGAAAGTATTCAGACCCCCTTAATTGTTCACTCTTTGTTATATTGCAGCCATTTGCTAAAATCATTTAAGTTCATTTTTCCCCTCATTAATGTACACACAGCACCCCATATTGACAGAAAAACACAGAATTGTTGACATTTTTGCAGATTTATTAAAAAAGAAAAACTGAAATATCACATGGTCCTAAGTATTCAGACCCTTTGCTCAGTATTTAGTAGAAGCACCTTTTGATCTAATACAGCCATGAGTCTTTTTGGGAAAGATCCAACAAGTTTTTCACACCTGGATTTGGGGATCCTCTGCCATTCCTCCTTGCAGATCCTCTCCAGTTCTGTCAGGTTGGATGGTAAACGTTGGTGGACGGCCATTTTTAGGTCTCTCCAGAGATGCTCAATTGGGTTTAAGTTAGGGCTCTGGCTGGGCCATTCAAGAACAGTCACGGAGTTGTTGTGAAGCCACTCCTTTGTTATTTTAGCTGTGTGCTTAGGGTCATTGTCTTGTTGGAATGTAAACCTTCAGCCCAGTCTGATGTCGTGAGCACTCTGGAGAAGGTTTTCATCCAGGATATTCCTGTACTTGGCCGCATTCATCTTTCCCTCAATTGCAACCAGTCGTCCTGTCCCTGCAGCTGAAAAACACCCCCACAGCATGATGCTGCCACCACCATGCTTCACCGTTGGGACTGTATTGGACAGGTGATGAGCAGTGCCTGGTTTTCTCCACACATACCGCTTAGAATTAGGGCCAAAAAGTTCTATCTTGGTCTCATCAGAGAATCTTATTTCTCACCATCTTGGAGTCCTTCGGGTGTTTTAGCAAACTCCATGCGGGCTTTCATATGTCTTGCACTGAGGAGAGGCTTCCGTCGGGCCACTCTGCCATAAAGCCCCGACTGGTGGAGGGCTGCAGTGATGGTTGACTTTCTACAACTTTCTCCCATCTCCTGACTGCATCTCTGGAGCTCAGCCACAGTGATCTTTGGGTTCTTCTTTACCTCTCTCACCAAGGCTCTTCTCCCTCGATAGCTCAGTTTGGCCAGACGGCCAGCTCTAGGAAAGGTTCTGGTCGTCCCAAACGTCTTCCAGGCAGTTCCTTTGACCTCATGATTCTCATTTGCTCTGACATGCACTGTGAGCTGTAAGGTCTTATATAGACAGGTGTGTGGCTTTCCTAATCAAGTCCAATCAGTATAATCAAACACAGCTGGACTCAAATGAAGGTGTAGAACCATCTCAAGGATGATCAGAAGAAATGGACAGCACCTGAGTAAAATATATAAGTGTCACAGCAAAGGGTCTGAATACTTAGGACCATGTGATATTTCAGTTTTTCCTTTTTTAATAAATCTGCAAAAATGTCAACAATTCTGTGTTTTTCTGTCAATATGGTGTGCTGTGTGTACATTAATGAGGAAAAAAAATGAACTTAAATGATTTTAGCAAATGGCTGCAATATAACAAAGAGTGAAAAATTTAAGGGGGTCTGAATACTTTCCGTCCCCACTGTGTGTATATATATATATATATATATATATATATATATATATATATATATATATATATATATATATATATATATATATATATATATATATATATATATATATATATATATTTTAGCAGAGACCCTAGAGAATAAAATGGCGATCGTTGCAATTTGTTATGTGTCACGGTATTTGCACAGTAATTTTTCAAACGCAAACCCTTTGGAAAAAATACACGTTAATGAATTTTAAAGCAACAAAACACAATATTTAACCCAATTTTTGGGTAAAATTATGTTACGCCGAGTAACTAGATACCTAACTTGTTACATTTTAAATTTGCGTCCACTCATGGGGTGACGCCAAACTTCACTACTTAAGAATCTCCATAGGCTAAGCTTTAAAAAAAAAAAAAATGTACAGATTACCTGTTTAGAACTTAGAGGAGGTCTAGTGCTAGAAGTATTGCGCTCACTCTAATGTTCACACATAGACCTCGGTTATCCGCCGCCAGATTGGTAATCCAGCTTCCCGATTGCACAGGAGGACACGGAATGCCACATCAATGCTGCAACTGATGCCCCGGTCCACGGACATTAGTCAAGCCTGTCCTCTCATTCTACCTGCTAACATGTCGGGCTCTGATTGGTCATACCTGGCCTTGTAATTGTGCATCATACAGCTGTACGGCTGCCATACGTTCTCCCCAAGGAAGCGACCACTGGATATAAGGTACCCGCACATATCATCGCCTGCAGAGGAAAGAAGACAGCACACAATCTACTATTAGCAATGGCAACTTCTCCATCAAGAAATCATAAATATAATAAAAAGGACACATGGCGAAGGTTGGCTGTTTACAAAGGCTCCTTAATAACACATCATATACAATGTATCAGACAGCACTTTCCAATGTCCACAATGTGACGGGAGCAACAGGTTTTTTTCCCCCCCATGGGCGCAAAGCACTGTGACCATGGTATGTGAACACACCCATCTGCTGCTTGGGGGTGTATGAAAATTTTTTTGGCCTAGGGCAGAAACCAGGAAGTAACTAAATAAATGTAAAAAAAAAAAAAAAGTACAAAAATTCAATATAACATACCTTTCTATCTACTAATGCTAGCAGCATATGGAAAAAAAAAAGTCAATGCTGATTGAAAGAGTTTAGTTCTGCTTTGAGGGAGGGCAGCTGGGGGAGCTAAAAATACGACTTAACCACATGTTTTTAATGTGCCCCATTAGCATGTCTAAAAAAGCCCCAATACAGAGGATGGAAATACACAAAACCTTTTTAAATAACACACAGCACAATACTACAAACAGCAATACCAAGACACAGCAGGAGAGGGAGCTGATTAGGGCTGCAACTAACGATTATTTTCATAAATCGATTAGTTGGCTGATTATTGTTTCGATGAATCGATTAATCGATTAATAACATTAAAAAAAGTGTGGTTTATAATTTAGTTAATATGTAAAGTGATGTAATGTGTATAAAAAAAAAAAAAAAAGGAAAAATTTTTGCTTAAATATCTAGGAGGAGAAGATATACTGTATATACTATATATACTATTAGAAGATATATACTGTATATACTATTAGAAGAGATATACTGTATATACTATTATAGGATATATACTGTATATACTATTAGAAGAGATATACTGTATATACTATTAGGGGAGATATACTGTATATAGTATTAGAGGAGATATACTGTATATACTATTAGAAGAGATGTATACTGTATTTACTATTAGAAGAGATATACTGTATATACTATTAGAGGAGAGATATACTGTATATACTATTAGAAGATATATACTGTATATACTATTATAGGATATATTCTGTATATACTATAAGAAGAGATATACTGTATATACTATTAGGAGAGATATACTGTATATACCATTAGAAGAGATGTATACTGTATATACTATTAGAAGAGATATACTGTATATACTATTAGAAGAGATATACTATATATAGTATTAGAGGAGATATACTGTATGTACTATTAGAGGTTGAATCTGGTAAATATCAGACTCAAAGATCAAATTTTTTTAGTTAAAAAGGAAAAAAAAGTTATGCCCTGTACACACGATCGGACATTGATCGGACATTCCGACAACAAAATCCTAGGATTTTTTCCGACAGATGTTGGCTCAAACTTGTCTTGCATACACACGGTCACACAAAGTTTTTAAACAGAATGTTAAAAGCAAGTGAAAACTTCAAAACAACATTCTTTCATTCAGCGAATGTAAAAAGATTTTTCGTCTGAATATTCTCGTCTGAAAATTGATCGGTCAGCATAAGGCTCGGTGCACATCTATGCAGTTTGCTTTTGATCTGTTTCTGTGGTGCTTTTTGCTGTGCGTTTCGATTTATTGTGCACGTGATTTTGCTGCGTTTTTTGCTGCGTTTTTGCCTTTTTTTGGCCAATTTGTTGTTAGGCAGATTAAAAAAAAAAAATTGTTGCAAAAACGCATTACATGCTTTTCTGCTGCTTCTCCATTAAGTTTATTGAATCAAAAAAGCACCATTTTGCGTTGAAAAAAGTCCCTGACCCTTTCCAAAGATGCAGCAGCTGAAAAAAGCCTTGATGGGAACGTGTCCCATAGGAAACCATGTAAATGAACTGTAGGGCGTCTCTGCAAAAAGCACCAAAAAACACATAGATGTGAACCAGGCCTAAGATGTTTAGTAACATAATCGGGGTAAAAAAAAAAAAAAAAAAAAAAAAAGCCCTTTATAGTACAAAAAGAGCAAATAATCGCTACTGTAAAGGGTTAATTGTTTTACTGTGCAACATTAAAAGTAATATTTACAGTAGCGATTATTTGCTCTTTTTATACTCTAAAAGGCTAAATTTAGTTTTTTTTTAACCCTATTATGTTACTGGCCGATTAATCGATTATAAAATTAATCAATTACTATTTTCATTTTCATTTTGTTTCAACCCTGGAACTGATCACTACAGGATGACAAGTGTACCTATAATCTACTAACCATAGATGAAGGGGCGGGACTGGGAGTATAGAAAGGGGAGGAGAACTGAGGAGAATAGGGGGGGGGGACTAGGAGTATAGAAGGGGAGGGGACTAAAAGTATAGAGGGGGAGGAGACGAGGAGTATAGAAGGGGAAGGGAGACGAGGAGTATAGAAGGGGAAGGGAGACGAGGAGTATAGAAGGGGAAGGGAGACGAGGAGTATAGAAGGGGAAGGGAGACGAGGAGTATAGAAGGGGAAGGGAGACGAGGAGTATAGAAGGGGAAGGGAGACGAGGAGTATAGAAGGGGAAGGGAGACGAGGAGTATAGAAGGGGAAGGGAGACGAGGAGTATAGAAGGGGAAGGGAGACGAGGAGTGTAGAAGGGGAAGGGAGACGAGGAGTGTAGAAGGGGAAGGGAGACGAGGAGTGTAGAAGGGGAAGGGAGACGAGGAGTGTAGAAGGGGAAGGGAGACGAGGAGTGTAGAAGGGGAAGGGAGACGAGGAGTGTAGAAGGGGAAGGGAGACGAGGAGTGTAGAAGGGGAAGGGAGACGAGGAGTGTAGAAGGGGAAGGGAGACGAGGAGTGTAGAAGGGGAAGGGAGACGAGGAGTGTAGAAGGGGAAGGGAGACGAGGAGTGTAGAAGGGGAAGGGAGACGAGGAGTGTAGAAGGGGAAGGGAGACGAGGAGTGTAGAAGGGGAAGGGAGACGAGGAGTATAGAAGGGGAAGGGAGACGAGGAGTATAGAAGGGGAAGGGAGACGAGGAGTATAGAAGGGGAAGGGAGACGAGGAGTATAGAAGGGGAAGGGAGACGAGGAGTATAGAAGGGGAAGGGAGACGAGGAGTGTAGAAGGGGAAGGGAGACGAGGAGTGTAGAAGGGGAAGGGAGACGAGGAGTGTAGAAGGGGAAGGGAGACGAGGAGTGTAGAAGGGGAAGGGAGACGAGGAGTGTAGAAGGGGAAGGGAGACGAGGAGTGTAGAAGGGGAAGGGAGACGAGGAGTGTAGAAGGGGAAGGGAGACGAGGAGTGTAGAAGGGGAAGGGAGACGAGGAGTGTAGAAGGGGAAGGGAGACGAGGAGTGTAGAAGGGGAAGGGAGACGAGGAGTGTAGAAGGGGAAGGGAGACGAGGAGTGTAGAAGGGGAAGGGAGACGAGGAGTGTAGAAGGGGAAGGGAGACGAGGAGTGTAGAAGGGGAAGGGAGACGAGGAGTGTAGAAGGGGAAGGGAGACGAGGAGTGTAGAAGGGGAAGGGAGACGAGGAGTGTAGAAGGGGAAGGGAGACGAGGAGTGTAGAAGGGGAAGGGAGACGAGGAGTGTAGAAGGGGAAGGGAGACGAGGAGTGTAGAAGGGGAAGGGAGACGAGGAGTGTAGAAGGGGAAGGGAGACGAGGAGTATAGAAGGGAAGGAGACGAGGAGTATAGAAGGGAAGGAGACGAGGAGTGTAGAAGGGGAAGGGAGACGAGGAGTGTAGAAGGGGAAGGGAGACGAGGAGTATAGAAGGGGAGGAGACGAGGAGTATAGAAGGGGAGGAAACGAGGAGTATAGAAGGGGAGGAAACGAGGAGTATAGAAGGGATCCAATCAGAAGGAAATACAGGTGAACAATATTTGAGGCCAGGTCAGGTGATCATGATGTTACAGAATATCCGCCCCCCCCATCTGGTCCTCTATATAAAAATAACCCCACTAGAGATACTTAAGGAGAACCTGCCCTGAGAAATTTTGGGGGGCTGCCACTGCTGGTGAAACATAATGCCGCGTACACACGATCGTTTTTCTCGTCGGAAAAAGATATGATGGCTTTTCCGACGGGATTACGCTTAAGTTTGCCTTGCATACACACGGTCACGCAAAAGTTCGGTGAAATTACGCCCGTCAAGAACGCAGTGACGTACAACACTACGACGAGCCGAGAAAATGACGTTCAATGCTTCCAAGCATGCGTCGAATTGTTTCTGAGCATGCTTAGGGATTTTGCGCGTTGGAATTGCCACAGACGATCACATTTTCGGATAGGAACTTTTCCCGACCGAAAAATTGAGAGCATGCGCTCAATCTTTTGCTGGCTGGAATTCCGCAAGCAAAAGACCGATGGAGCGTACGCACGGTGGCATTTTCCGACAAAAAAAATCTCATCAGTCTTTTGCGGGCTGAAATTCCGACCGTGTGTACGCGGCATTAGATGCTAATCCAGAACAAGCAAGCAGCCAGTGATGTCAGAACTCCGGTCCGGTGATACAGGAAATACTGAAGCCAGGGGGATAAGTCTGAGAGCCAGGCAACTGTCATTCCCAGAAGGAGAGGTCCATAGTAGCAGCCCATGTATTGTGCTTAGCACATTCCTGCTTTGAAAGCAATTTTATCAGCTTGCCCAGTCCTCTTTGTGGACTACAGAACCAGCCCCCCTATGGTATGGGGGTGAGGAGAGGGGGAGGTGTCCTATAGTCCTGCCCTAAAGTGACGATGCTGTTACTCCATAGATATAGAACAGTGAGTAAGCATTAGAAAGTGTTTTTACTGGCAGATTAGGTGAAAAAAGGTGTGCGGCCACATCTAAAGGAGTGATAAGCTGTAATATGAGATTTTTTTTTCTCTTGATTTCAGATACACTTTAAAGGCACGTCCAAGCGAAAAGGACATCCTGGCTTAGTATGGGTGGTAATAAGGTCATGGAAAGCCGACTCTCAGGCTCTGCAGCTGTCAGATATCCCAGCACAGTACACATAATATCCAGCAATGCCGGTAAAACACAAAACACCAGAAGGACTACATACCTGCCTAATTGATAATCACTACAAAGTTCCACCCAAACCATAATCAGCGGTCACTCCCCATCGTTTAGCCCTCTAAAGTGTATTAAGGTTAATGAAGTCACATATGAAAGAGAACCAGTCATCACCTTACATACTTCACAAATACAACATGGCAAATTGGTGTAATTTAGCCCAGTTTTATACTCGGCGTGAGAATTTGTAGACATATCTGAGCGCCATTCAGATCCTGACATCGGAAAACAGCAAAACAGCTCTAGGTGCACAAATTGTGAAAAGCGGTCCTTGGTGCACCTCAATGTCCTTATGTCTGTAGGAGCTGAGATGTGGGCTGGGTACAGTCAGTCATCCTGAACGACAGAAGGCTGAGAACATTTTTGCCTGTGCCACCACTGCTGATGCCTACTGCTGCAGCGGCGCAATCCATGTACAGGTTACACATGTAAAGGTCGGCACAAACCTGTACTGCCCAAAATTAGACCATGAGTGTGAGTTGTTCTTGCTCTTTTTTTTCTACAGAGAAAAAGCTGTGTGAATGCCCCATAGCATACAATATTGCTGCGCTTGGATCCGAAAAAAACTGTACACCGATCATGTCAGACTAATCTGATCGAATTTTTTGACTATATCACCAATGTTTTGGACCAGGATGGTGATGTGGACATAGCATATCTTGATTTTAGCAAGGCATTTGATATAGTTCCACATAATGATCTAATAAAAAGTTGCACAAGCTAGGACTTAACCCTGGGGTGGTTCAGTGGATATGCAGTTGGCTAAAAAGGATAGATACCAGAGTGTGGTTATAAATGGGGTTCACTCAGAACAGAGAGCAGTCACTAGTGGGGTACCACAAGGCTCTGTACTGGGTCCTGTTCTATTTAATCGCTATGTAAGCGATATAACTAAAGGTTTGTTGGGTTAAGGTATGTATTTTTGCTGAAGACACAAAAGGTGCGCAATAGGGTTGCTATCCCTGGAGGTGTCTGTAACATGGAACATGATTTGGCATTGCTCGAAGATTGGTCACAGCAGTGGAGACTGCAGTTCTATGTTTCTAAATGTAAAATAATGCATCTAGTGAAAAAGAATTCCCTGAGAGAGTACAACATTGGGGGTACAGTGTTAGCCAGAAGAAAAACATTTGGGGGTACGAATTTCAGATTAGGGCTGCAACTAACGATTATTTTCATAATCGATTAGTTGGCCGATTATTATTTCGATTAATAACCTTAAAAAAAAAAAAAAAAAAGGAAGGATTGTGGTGTACGATTTAGTTAATATGTAAAGTTTAAAAAATATAATATATATATATATATATATATATATATATATATATATATATATATATATATATATATATATATATATATATATATATATATATATATATATATAATATATACATCATATATACTCGAGTATAAGTCGAATTTTTCAGCACATTTTTTTGTGCTGAAAGTGCCCCCCTCGACTTATACTCGAGTCAAGCACTTTTCTGCAGCAAAAAAAAATTTCATTTTCCTAACCGACTTTGGGGCCCCGTATCTCAGGGCCACTTGGTGCTAGGAACCTCAAATTTGGTGTGCAAACCCAGGGGAACTGGTACCACAACATATCCAAAGCTGAAGTTCCTAGCACTAAGTGGCCCCGAGATACGGGGCCCCAAAATCGGTTCGGAAAATGTCATTCTCTGCTGCAGAAAAGTGCTTGACATTTTCTGAACCGACTTTGGGGCCCCATATCTCAGGACCACTTGGTGCTAGGAACCCCAACTTTGGAAATTTTGTGGTGCTAGTTCCACTGGGTTTGCACACCAAATGTGGGGTTCTTAGCACTAAGTGGCCCCGAGATACAGGGCCCCAAATTCGGTCAACTGTGTCTATCTGCAGCAATGTCATTTCGGGACCCTTTGGGTTCAGAGACCCAAAATTTTGGCTGCAGCTAGGGGGCATCTAGGAACCCTTAACTACCAAGTTTGAAGTTCAGGGGACCTATAGCTGCAAATGGGCACAGTGAGGCATGCAAATGGGCACAGTGATGCTGCAAATGGGCATTGTTGACCCTCTTTTCCACTTACAGTAGCTGTGCATTTCTCACCCTCGTCTTATACTCGGGTCAATAAGTTTTTCCCATTTTTTTGTGGTAAATTAGGGCCTCGACTTATACTCGGAACGACTTATACTCGAGTATATACGGTATATATATATATATAAAATATTTTTTCCTCTAGATGTAAAGAGTGCCCGCTTGTCCTCGGTTGACATGACCTCAGATCTAATACTTTTCTAATAATGAGGAAAAGTTCAAATCTAATAGTAGAAAGTATTGATTTTAGAGAAAGGGTAGTTAATGATTGGAATAAACTAACAGCAGAGGTAGTGAGACAGTCAACCAGTCAACAGTAAATGGCTTCTAACATGCTAAGGACTAACATAAATCTATAGTCAGACAACAAGGAAAAAAACAAAAACAAACAAACAAACAAAAAAACAAAAAAAAAAAAAAAATGGACAGACTCAATGGATTACTATCTTTTTCTGCTGTCACTTTTTTAGGTTTCTATGCTTTCAGTAAGATTCTTAATGCAGCATATTTTTACACCGGTGTGCATGAGCTCAAAACCACCAGCACTGATATGGCCAGAAGAAACCCGTAGAATAATCCCTTCAACCAATAATGGCAATGGGTCCCTTGTCCTCTCACTCCGCAGGGTGTCACCTCCTCAGAACACCAACCACGGTAATTGGGTCACATCTACTACATTCGTGATGCATCATATTCGGGTGGAGCGACACACACGGGAATAGGGCTGAAACAACTAACCAAATAATCGACAACTGATCGATTATGAAATTAATCGATTACTATTTCCATAATCGATTAATCGGCCAGTAACATAATGGGGTTAAAAAAGCTAAAATTAGCCCTATATAGTACAAAAAGAGCAAATAATCTCTACTGTAAATATTACTTTCACTGTCGCACAGTAAAAAAACGATTTTTTTTTTTTTTTTAACTCCATTATGTTACTAAATGTCTTCACACCTATGCATTTTTAGTGCTTTTTGCATTTTACAGATTTGCACTACAGAACGTGTTCCATAGGATACCATGTTAAATGGACTGTAATGCAAATCTGCAAAATGCAAAAAGCACTAAAACTGCATAGGTGTGAATCCAGCCTTTGGCCTGGTTCCCTCCTATGTGTTTTTTGGTGCTTTTTGCAGAAATGCACTACAGTTCATTTAACGTTCACATCTACGCTTTTTTCAGCTGCTGTGTATTTGGAAAGGGTCAAGGACCATTTTCAATGCAAAACGGTGCTTTTTTGGTTCAATATACTTCAATGGAGAAGTTGCAGAAAAGCATGTAATGTTACAGTTCTGTTTGAAAATCTGCAAAACTGTCTAGAATTTGATCTGAGTCCAGATTCAACCTCTAAGACCCCTTTCACACTGGGTCGGTTTACAGGCGGTATTGTGCTAAAAATACCGCCTGCAAACCGCCCCTAAACAGCCTCCGCTGTTTGTTCAGTGTGAAAGCCCGAGGGCTTTCACACTGAAGCGGTGCGCAGGCAGGGCGGTGAAAAAAGTCCTGCAAACCGCTTTTTTGGAGTGGTGAAGGAGCGGTGTATTCACCGCTCCTTCACTGCTCCTGCCCATTGAAATCAGTGGGACAGCGCGGCTATACCGAGGTAATACCGCGGCTATAGCCGCGCTGTACGAGGGATTTTAACCCTTTTTCAGCCGCCAGGGGGGGTTAAAACCGCACCGCTAGCGGCCGAATACAGCTGCAAGAACGACGGTACAGCAGCGCTAAAAATAGCGCTGTTGTACCGCCGACGCCCCCACCGCCCCAGTGTGAAAGGGGCCTAAGGCTGGGATTCACACCTATGCATTTTTAGTGCTTTTTGCATTTTGCAGATTTGCACTACAGTCCATTTAACATGGTTTCCTATGGAACACGTTCTGTAGTACAAATCTGCAAAATGCAAAAGGCACTAAAAACGCATAGGTGTGAATCCAGCCTAAGGCTGGATTCACACCTATGCATGTTGCTTTTGAGCGTTTTTGGAGTTTTTTTTGTCATGTTTGCCACATTTTTTAGCAGCGTTTTTGTAGCGTTTTTACAGCGTTTTTGCGTTTTTTTTTTTTGTTTTTTTTTTACAGTTTAAAAAAAAAAAAAAAAAAGCCAAAAACGCATCACAAATGCTGCAAAAACGCAGTAAAAACGGTGCACTTGCGTTTTTGATGCTGGTCCATTGAATTCTATTACATGCAAAATGCTGCATTTTGCATGAAAAAAAGTCCCTGACCCTTTCCAAAAATGCAGAGGTACAAAAAGGCATTGATGTGAACATGTTCCATAGGAACCCATGTTAAAAAATTCCCATGCATTTCTGCAAAATGCATCAAAAAATGCGCTAGTGTGAATGGAGCCTAATAGTATATAGAGTAGATCTCTTCTGTCTGCTATTCTCAGGGAGGATTAAAGATTTTACTCCCTAACCATATACCGTATTTATCAGCGTATAACACGCACTTTTTCCCCCTTAAAATCAGGGGAAAGTCGCAGGTGCGTGTTATACGCCGATACCCTGCGATTCCGAGCTGTCAAAATTTCAAAATCGCCGACCGCGATTTGAAAATGGCCCCGCCGGCGCCGAAATACACAGAGCCGGTCCTCGGCTCTTTCCGGCGGCTCTCGTTTACTTTCGGCTCCACTCGTAGCCCCGAGCGGAGCTATCCAAACCTACTCGGATAGCTCCGCTCGGGACTACGAGTGGAGCCGAAAGTGAACGAGAGCCGCCGGAAAAGAGCCGAGGACCGGCTCTGTGTATTTCGGCGCCGGCGGCGCCATTTTCAAATCGCGGTCGGCGATTTTGAAGCCCAGGAAGCAGGGACAGGGGATCGAAGGCTGCACTGGGGCAAGGCTGCACTGGGGAAGGCTGCACTGGGGAAGGCTGCACTGGGGAAGGCTGCACTGGGGAAGGCTGCACTGGGGAAGGCTGCACTGGGGAAGGCTGCACTGACAAGGCTGCACTGACAAGGCTGCACTGACAAGGCTGCACTGACAAGGCTGCACTGGGGCAAGGCTGCACTGAGAAGGCTGCACTGAGAAGGCTGCACTGAGAAGGCTGCACTGAGAAGGCTGCCATGATGGGCATTTAAATGTAAGTTTTTTCCCTTCAACTTCCCTCCTAAAAAGTTTTTTTTTCCTTAAAATTCCCTCCTAAATTGGGGTGCGTGTTATACGCCGGTGCCTGTTATACGCCGATAAATACGGTAGTTGGTTATTTATATTTAGGAATAATTTGCCTTTTTTTAAACTTTACATAATAACTAAATTATACACCGCACTTTTCTTAAGGTTATTAACCGATTAATCGAATAATCGAAACAGTAATCGGCCAACTAATCGATTATGAAAATAATCGTTAGTTGCAGCCCTACATGGGAATATTTCATAGAACAACGATCAGAGCTCCAGCACTGATCTAGCCAGGAAAAAACCGTAACAATCTCTCAAACCGATAACAGTGGTGCATCTCCTTCCTCACTCCGCATGGTGTCACCTCCTGGGTAATAGAACACTGTCATCATGGTAATTAGGTCACATTTAATACTTTTGTTATGCATCACATTGGGGTGGGGTGGCACACACAAGGATTTTTTATAGAACAACAATCAGAGCTCCGGCACTGAGCCGTCCAGCAGAAGAAAAACGTAGAATGATCCCTCCAACCGATAACGGCAATGTGTCCCTCTTCCTCTCACTCCGCAGGGTGTCACCTCCTGAGTCACTGTAATTAGGTCACATTTAATACATGTGATGCATCACATTCGGGGTGGAGTGGAGCACACAAGGATATTTTAAAAGGCAACAATCACAGCCTTCATCTTAAGCCGTGCGTTTACCATGGAGAGCGACATCTAATATTAGCACAGACACGGAGCTGTTAGGTAAATACTACAAAGTCATTTAAAGTGGAACTAAAGATCTGCAAACAAACAAAAAATATCCCCGGCAGGACGAGTTTTTCTTTAGATGAGACATAGAAAGTCTACTTGGCAATAAAACAATGTCCCGACTATGGGACTTCCTGCTTTCTGTGCAGACTGCACATCCCAGCATGCCCAGAACAGATCTAGGGGCCGATTTACAATCAAACTCATTAGTGGCCATACAACGGCCAAAAAGGATCACCGCGGGGCCCAGAAGAAAGGACGGCAGAGATTGTGGTGGACAAAGCGGTGATCAATGCCAGGAAGCATCATGGCTGGAGGACAGGAGGAGAAAAGTGTGCACCATGATCTGCTGTGTATAGTTGCACGTCATGGCAAGCGGTAAACCCCAACAATTGAAATGTATTTCTACTTTAAGGCCTCACGCACATGGATGGTTTGGTCTGGTAGCGCCAAATCCCAACATTTTTTAAAACCCTGATGGGCCAAAACTAGGGTTGTCATCTCATCCCTTTAAACCGGAACACATATTAATTACACAGGTTCTGTGGCTGATTAAGGTAATAATTAAACTCACTTGATGCCTTATCTGCATTAAACTAGCCTCAGAACCTGTGTAATTCGGATGTGTTTGGGTTTAAAGGGATGAGGTGGCAGCTCTAGCCAAACCCCCGGGGGTACATGTAGCCTAACACTTCCAGGGCTCATGTATAAGAGGGTGGATATCGCCATCTGTTTTCCATTATGCACCAATGCCCAAAGCACACAGGGGTCCATCTCATGTATATTTCTTGCAGGGCTCGGCAAATCCCAGGTCACCATGCCAATGAGAAAGTGCGTCTTGGCGCCTGGGATTTTTTCAGCTGTCTGCATCCGCCTCCCAATTGCCGACCGCCCTTTAGCCAAAAGGCAGCTACAGGGCGGTCGTCCAGTTCTGGGAGGGCGTCTATTAATGTCCTCCCAGAACCCCCCCCCCCGCGTGCTCTGTGATCAGTGTGTCCTTCAGACACAGCTGATCACAGATTGAGGTAAAGGGCCAATCACAGTGGCCCTTTACCATGTGATGGGCTGTGTCCAATCACAGCTGGTCACATGTAAACAAATGCCGGTTATCAGCATGAAGAAAGGAAAGCCGATAACTGGCTATCCTGTGACAGGGGACATTTACACTGATCATGAGTGCCAATCAGTGCCGCCTCATCAGCGCCTATCAGTGAAAAAAAAATGACTTATTTGCTAAATATTACAAACAGAAATTAGGAAAAAGTTTCTTTTTTCTAAATTTTTGGTCATTTTTTTGACCCTTCTTCGTCGACCACCCATGAAAGGGGACCCTTCTTCACTGATCACAATTGTAGGGTGGCGGTTTATCACTGACACCCAGCATAGGGTGGCTCTGTTAACCACTTCCAGACCACCCACCATCGTTATACGTCGGCTGTTTGAAGAGGATTATCATTGTTATGGCAGCAGATAGCTGCCATAACCCCGAGATCCTTTTCCTCAGTGAGCGGTCAAGTTTAAGATAAAAGCGGTATCTGCGCCGCAAGATCACTTTTACTGGTGGCGGGAGAGGGCCGCCCTGCTTACCGGAGCCGTCGGCAGCGGCGGTGTCATAGCTCTTAAAAGGGACATTTTTTTCTTTTCTTTTTTTTTTTAGTGTAAATATGAGATCTGAGGTCTTTTTGACCCCAGATCTCATATTTAAGAGGTCCTGTCATGCTTTTTTTTCTATTACAAGGGATGTTTACATTCCTTGTAATAGGAATAAAAGTGACACAATTTTTTTTAAACAGTGTAAAAATAAAAAATAAAAAAGTAAAATAAGAATAAAATTTTTTTTTTTTTTTTTTTAAACGCGCCCCGTCCCGACGAACTCACGTGCAGAAGCGAACGCATACGTGAGTAGCGCCCTAAGTTGGACATTTTGATGATAGGCAACTCCTATCCTCATATTGATTAGTGGTTCCAAATAAATAATAACTACTGCAGTAGGGAACGGACACAAAAGATACGCTCAGCATCTTTCCAAATAACTGTTCTGCTTTATTATGACGCAATTGAAAGTTTTTATACACATGATTACGTAGGTATCACGTTAATATTACAATTATTAGACCCCTTTCACACCGGAGCGCTGCGCTGCCAGGACGTCAGGAAAAGTCCTGTCAGCAGCTTCTTTGGAGCGGTGTGTTTACCGCTCCTCGATCGCTGCTCCCCATTGAAATCAATGGGGAAGTGCTGGGATACCGCCGGCAAAACACCGCTATAGCGGCGCATTGCAGGCGGTTTTAACCCTTTCTCAGTCGCTAGAGGGGGGTAAAATGCGCCGCAAATCCAACAGTAGAACGCCGCTATAAATAGCGGCATTTTACCTCTCTTTTGATCAATATTTTGATCACTAACCATACCTGCTTTCACCTTTAACCTGGAACCGCCACACCCTTAGGTGAAGGTAGTCCTGGCCAGAGAGGCAAAAACTTAATTGTGGAGAATATAATAGCTGAGCAGCTTTTTCATTACAAAATGACTTTTCATTGTGAAAAACAAATAATATTGATAAGACATATTTACAGAGTACTGGCTGTACACTTCTGTGGCCAGAATGGCCTTCTAGCTGAATTGTTGGCATGCTGACTTATCATCAGCACATCAGCACATGTAAACACAGACAATTCTACATAAAATGGAAGACATACAAAAGACAAAATATCACTTCAACATGGCTAAACTACTTTTCAAATCACATTATATATCTCTTACAATTAAAGTAATTTAATCAAAAAGTACCCTAGACTGTGATCGCAAGAGGGAAACTAATCAAACACAGAGATTTCCTTAATTTAGTCATTTTTGCAGTGTCTGGTGTGGATCCAGGCGACTTTTCCTTCAAGTTTTGCAAAACTGTACATGAAACAGATGCTGTATTGAGTCTCCAAACACTTCCTTATATATAAATGTCTCTTAACCATCCACAAGTCACCTGGCTTTAGTTTTAGTTCCTTCCAAACTTTTAGGATCTGGCATTGGGGAGAAAACACCTAAATGAGTTTGTCAAACCTTAAAAAGATCAGCAACATTCTCTGTGAGATCCAAATGGAGGACTTCAGCTGCTGAGGCAAAATATAAGCAAGTGAGTAACACACTCCCAAACCAAATCCCATAGGGAGAGAGTCCAACATCCCCCTTAGGCTCCATTCACACTAGCGCGTTTTTTGATGCATTTTGCATTTTGCAGAAATGCACGGGAATTTTTTAACATGGGTTCCTATGGAACATGTTCACATCAATGCCTTTTTGTTTCTCTGCATTTTTGGAAAGGGTCAGGGACTTTTTTTCATGCAAAATGCAGCGTTTTGCATGTAATAGAATTCAATGGACAAGCATCAAAAACGCAAGTGCACCGTTTTTGCAGCGTTTTTGGTGCGTTTTTGCCGTTTTGTTTTTTTAAAATGTTTTTTAAGACTAAAAAAAAACTGTAAAAAAAAAAAAAAAAAAAACGCAAAACGCAAATTTGCGGCAAAAATCGCGGCAAAAACGCTGCTCAAAAACGTGGCAAGCATGAAAAGAAAACCTCCAAAAACGCTCAAAAGCAACATGCATAGGTGTGAATCGAGCCTTAGGGCAGTGGTTCTCAACCTTCTAGTGCTGCGACCCCTTGATAAAATTTCCCAAGTTGTGGGGACCCCTAACAGTAAAATTATTTTCGTAGCGTGGGTTGCCAGCACCCAAGGCAAGACAAATAATTTGCGTCCCTAACCCACGGACATTTAGCGCTCCCCGAGTCCCTTCCACTTGTACAGTATTAAAACCCCTTATGGTACATTTTAGGATGTACCACTTTTTCTCTTTCCCTTTTATCTCTCTCAATCCTAATTTCTTGTTTTTTCTTACCACCCCTCTCTGTAGCCATCTTTCTTGTTCTTTCTCAGTGCAGTGCAGTGCTGGCGGGGAGTCGGGACGGGTGGCAGCGCTGGCGGGGAGTCGGGACGGGTGGCAGCGCTGGCGGGGAGTCGGGACGGGTGGCAGCGCCGGCGGGGAGTCGGGACGGGTGGCAGCGCCGGCGGGGAGTCGGGACGGGTGGCAGCGCCGGCGGGGAGTCGGGACGGGTGGCAGCGCCGGCGGGGAGTCGGGACGGGTGGCAGCGCCGGCGGGGAGTCGGGACGGGTGGCAGCGCCGGCGGGGAGTCGGGACGGGTGGCAGCGCCGGCGGGGAGTCGGGACGGGTGGCAGCGCCGGCGGGGAGTCGGGACGAGTGGCAGCGCCGGCGGGGAGTCGGGACGAGTGGCAGCGCCGGCGGGGAGTCGGGACGAGTGGCAGCGCCGGCGGGGAGTCGGGACGAGTGGCAGCGCCGGCGGGGAGTCGGGACGAGTGGCAGCGCCGGCGGGGAGTCGGGACGAGTGGCAGCGCCGGCGGGGAGTCGGGACGAGTGGCAGCGCCGGCGGGGAGTCGGGACGAGTGGCAGCGCCGGCGGGGAGTCGGGACGAGTGGCAGTGCTGGCGGGGAGTTGGGACGGGTGACATTCCTCACCAATCAGCTGACCTCTAGTCTCTTCCCCCCAGCAATGCCATGAACTGAATGGGGGGCTGCGAAGAGGCTGAGTGGGCAGCCGCGGGCTCCAGGGACAGCCCTGCTGGGCAGCCGCAAAAAGAGGCGAGGGTGAGCAATGCGGGCTTCAGGAACAGCCCAGGATTCGGTGAACCCCGGCAAATCATCAAATCGACCACTGAGGGGGTCCCGACGCCCAGGTTGAGAACCACTGCCTTAGGGGCTTGATAAAATATAAGAAAACATTTTAGGCAAAAGTTTTCTAGTTTCTTACTCTACTTTGTCCGGTGCATTGTAGACAGTAGGGGGTGTAAAAATAAAACCTCAAAACTTCTAGTAAGGACTCTCCTATAAAAATGATTTCCTCTGTTACTCTCTGTAGATTCTGCACTCTATATTTACAAACTACTTCTGATAACACTTTTTACTGTGGCCTTTTGCAGTAGCATTTGCCACTAGACATCCAGAAAACATACTGAACAAAATGTATACTCGTAAGATCCTAACTTGGGCATCTGGATATATCTTTTTTTGTAATCTCTGGAAGGGATGTTCAGCTTTTGGTAACACCTTTGGTAACAGGTAAAACAAGAAGTTGTATGTTATAAAAACAACTGTGGTGATCCCTGGCTCTATCCCAAGCTCATTTACTAAGGCGGCCATAACTGCTTGTGACTGATGACACGGTCCATGTGTCAAGCTGGAAGGAGAAGAGTGACTGGCAGACATAAATGATCACCTTTTCCAAAGTCCTGTTTTATAAGAAGTTGCCCCCTGTGGACCACTTGTTCTTCTCGTTCTGGGGTCCTTAAAGTTGAATTATTAATCCCAGCTATACTGGGCCAGAACGAGGGTGGAATCTGTGAGTTGCACAGACCCATCAAGTGTCCGGGGCTGTAAATGCAGCATCCTTAGTCACCTGATCTGTTTGAGTTTTAACGTTAATATGGCTACCTCAGCAAGAACCTGGAAGGCTGAAAACAGCCAATCAAATTAACTTAGCATGCTTGATTGGTTGGTTTACCTGCCGAAGTAAAAACAAACTTCTGGCCCTTCAAATGGAACCAAAAGCTCTCTATATCTCGACTATCTATATAAAATTAGGGCTGTTACTGATTCAAATTTTCGTGTTCGATTAAATCGTTTTCTTTTTTTTTTAATTGATTAAATCGACTAAATTTTGATTAATTATAAACGCACATTCAGATCCAACTACTTTTAGCTGATCTCCTTGCATTGCAACTCTGCATTAGTCAGTGGTAAATGGGGTATACATTATATACAAATCACCCGACACTAGTTCGTTTCCACAATCCATGACTTGACTTCACGGTTCACACAAATACGTTTTAAGCAAGCGCCACCGTCATGGCAACAGCAGAAGCCGATCCACACGGCAAAAATATCACAGCTTATCAGCCTCTAAGGACAGCCAGGTGTCTGGCTGTGAAGCCAGAGCCGGGCGCCCACAGTTAAAATACTGGAGCCGCCGAGCGGAGGGGGAGGGACGAGCGGAGCTTCCATCACCCGCATCACTGGAACCTGGGACAGGCAAGTGTCCGAATATTAAAAGTCAGCAGCTGCAGTATTTGTAGCTGTTGGCTTTTCATTTTTTTTTTTAATGGGAACCCCGCTTTAAGATCTCATTTTTGTAGAAAAACTTCTTATGTATCCCACCTATATTGGCTGTGTTAAACATTATGGCAGCTGTATTCCAATTAACAACCTCATCTTAATCTTTTTTTTCACTCAATAAATGTAAAATTTACAAAATTGTTATCTTAATCTAAACTAATCCCATTTTTACAAATTTCCCCAATAACCTGGACTTCATTTCCAACCAAAGGTCGTATATACCAGTTTCAATATATCTATATTATTCATAAAATTGTTAAACTCATATTAGAAATTAATACTCATTATTACTTAATTTTACTTAATTACCCCTTTTTTTTTTTTTTGCACTGTTTCCACTATCAAAGCATATTCAATTTGTGCAATACACAGTTAAATGTAACCTTCATTTTATCATGTTTGGAAAACAGATTCAAAAAATAATTGAGATCACATTGTTTATAATTAAATTCGTTAACCCGGCACATTTTGTTATAAATGTTTTGTCTTAAAAACTGGAATTGGCATGGTGTCCCTCCAGCTTATCACTGACCTCTCATCCCAGCTACATTCTTTCATGAGAGCACAAAGGAGGAGGTCACATCTGCATACATGACACACACAAGGGATAAAACTAAAGGTCCCAGCATTCACACACATACATATCATTCTCTCACTGACATAACATACCATATAACCAGCAATCAAAACAGTTCGATTAAGGGGAGTAAAATAGGTACCCTTTGTCCCGAAAATGCCTTACCGATCAAGGAAGTCTGATAACTCAAATGTAGGCAAAAGGCTTACCTCAGCCAGCTGATTATCAGAAATTCCCGGATCGTCTCAAGCTCCTCGTTTCGGATTCTCAGGGTCACCTGTAAAGCCCCTCCTAGGCAAAGCTCACCAGGTGAGCTGGACATTTTGATGATAGGCAACTCCTATCCTCATATTGATTAGTGGTTCCAAATTAAAGTGGATGTAAACCCGAATTTTTTTTTTTTTTTTTTTAAGTGGATGTAAACACAAAATTAGGTTGTTTTTTTTTTGTTTTTTTATGTTATGATGTAGAGTATAAGATTTCCTATCATTTGAGCCCAGTCTTGCCACACAGAGTTAATCCATCTCTGAGCAATCCTCTTTTATTGTTCAGTGAGATAAAACTTGACAAACAGAAAAAAAACTTTGTCAAATCCTCCCCCTTGCTGTGAGTGACGGGTGATTTACATCTCGTGCACTAGCCTAAGACATGCATTATTTTTTAATTCCCTCCCCCACTCCTTTCTTCAGCAACTCTGCAAGTATTGGCTGTTCCACACCTCAGCATGATTGGACATGCTGAAGTCATGTGGTTACTTTCCTGTCTTTTCACTGGATGTTAGAGATCATAGCAGAAGTTCAGTGTAAGAAATACACAGGAGAAAATGCATATTGACAAGGGGAGTGTAGAGGTGGGCGGGGAGTGTAGAGGTGGGCGGGGAGTCTATTGACATCACGACTCCACCCACCGAGCTCCAGACAACAGACCCACCCACAGAATCTGCCGTTTTTTGGGTCTCATAACAGACAGAGGGGAGACATTTGACAGGTAAAGATACATGCAGGAGGCGTGTATATCCTTATAGATAACCCCTATGGCAGGAGTTTAGAAAGGATGACATTGGGTTTACATCCACTTTAATAATAACTACTGCAGTAGGGAACAGACACAAAAGATACGCTCAGCATGTTTTCAAATAACTGTTCTGCTTTATTATTATGCAATTGAAAGTTTTTATACACATGATTACGTAGGCATCACATTAATATTACATTTGTACATTTATGATAACAAGGGGCGTTACATAGGCAGGCTAATTCTAATCAGGACTTGATAGAATGTAAACATTATTATTATTATACGCGATTTATATAGCACCAACAGTTTACGCAGTGCTTTACAATGTATAGGGAGACAACACAATTACAGTACAGTTCAATACAGAAGGGACAGGAGGGCCCGGCTCGTAGAGCTTACATTCTAAAAGGGAGGGGGTGGTGGTACAAAAGGTAATAGCTGTAGAGAATGATTTGATGGGGGTGGCTCAGGGAAAGTTGGTAGGTGGGTGTGGGATAGGCTTCCCTGAATAAATAAGTTTGCAGGGATCTCCTAAAGGTGGACAGGTTAGGGGCTGATCGGACATACTGGGGCAGGGAGTTCCAGAGGATGGGAGAGGCTCAGGAGAAGTCCTGAAGGCGAGCATGGGGAGGAGATAACAAGGGAGCTAGAGAGCAGGAGGTCCTGGGGAGGAGCAGAGGGGACGATCTGGGCGATATCTGCAGATGAGGTTGGTGATGTAGATGGGGGCGATGTTGTGAATGGCCTTGTAGGTTGTGGTTAGCATTTTGAATTTTATGTGGTGGGGTAGGGGAAGGCAGTGAAGAGATTGGCAGAGAGGGGCGGCAGTCACGGATCGATTAGTGAGGTGTATTAGTCTAGCAGCAGCATTTATAATAGACAGAAAGGGGGATAGCCTGCTTAAATATGTACTGAAAACATTATTAGTGCCGTGTGCACAGTGAGGGCAGAGTGCAATACATATAAAATACAATACAATTGTATACAGAACTTAAAATGTCCATTACACGCCCACATATGAAAATGGTGTTCAAACCACACACGCCGCGATCAATAGAGCGAGAGCAATAATTCTAGCCCTAGACCTCCTCTGTAACTCAAAACATGCAACTTGTAGAATTTTTTAAACATCGCCTATGGAAATTTTGAAGGGTAAAAGTTTGTCGCCTATTCCACGAGCGGGTGAAATTTTGAAGCGTGACATGTTGGGTATTAATTTACTCGGCATAACATTATCTTTCACGATATAAAAAAAAATTGGGCTAACTTTACTGTTTTTTTTTTTTTTTTAAATAAAAATTAAGACAAGTGTATTTTTTTCCCAAAAAAGCTCGCTTGTAAGACCGCTGCGCAAATACGGTGTGACATAAAGTATTGCAACGACCGCCATTTTATTCTCTAGGGTGTTAGAAAAAAAAATGTATAATGTTTGGGGGTTCTAAGTAATTTTCTAGCAAAAAAACAAACAAACTGTTTTTAACTTGTAAACAACAAATCTCAGAAAGAGGCTCGGTCCTTAAGTGGTTAAAGCAGTTGTCCAGTCTGGGCAAAAAAATGTTTAAGTCAGCAGCTACAAATCCTGTAGCTGCTGACTTTTAATATAAAAAGGACATTTACCAGTCCAGGGATCCAGCGCCATCCTCACCCAAGCTAGTTCTTCACTAGCCCTCAGGTTCCCGGTGTTCTGCCGAGAAAGTTCCACTCGGCGGATAAGGACCCCCCTGTACTGCGCAGGCGCTGCGCCTGCGCAGTAGGATCTGGCGGAAATAGCCGAAGAGAAATAGGGGAAAATCAGCTGTACACGGCGCCTGTAAGAGGGCCGCTCGCCACGCTTCGGGCACGGCTCTTTTAGATTCCCCCTCTAGGTCCACTTGGATGGTGGGGAAGGAACCTGGACCCAGAGCGCAGGCGCCGTGTACAGCTGATTGTAGATTTTGTCGTTCGGCTATCTCTGGCGGCTGCTAGTAGTTGGTACTGCGCAGGCGCGGCGCCTGCACAGTACAGGGGGGGAACTTATCCGCCGAGGGAACTTTCTCGGCAAGACACCGGCACCAGCATCCTAACTATGGGCAGCCGACTATGCAGCCTTTGGCTTCACAGCCGGCTGCCAACTGCACATGTGCAAACCATGCTTTGTGAATGGTCCCGCGGTCTTCTGGGACCGGTGACGTGTCCCAGAAGACTACTGGGGGGGGGGGGGGGATAGAACACCCACATGGATCGCTACCTGTCAAATCCAGCTACCTACTCCCCCCCCCAAAAAAAAATGACATGCCAAATGTAGCAGAGGAGAGGGGGAGGAGGACTTAAAAGTGGACCTATCCCTTTTAGGTGGAGTTCCGCTTTAACTGACCATTAATGTACGGTGGAATGTTTATTTTCTTTCTTTTACTTATTATAGGTTTCAATTATGGACATCAGATACTCCAGGCATGTCACATTTGTTTATTGTGAGTGAGCGGCATTATGGGTGAGCGGAGGAGACCTGCTGTACTCTGAGAGACACCCAGCACTGCACAGCTAAAGGGTTTCTACATCACCCATCGTAGTCATCGTGTGCCGGAGATGTGAGCAGGATGTGGCTGTGACATCCGGCTTCAAGAGTGAAGCGAATATCAATCTTTTATTATACAGACCTCTAAGAGGACCTGTCAATACTACCTTGTATACAGCACTGGTGTCACTGACTGCAATAATAACCCCCAGCACTGGTGTCACTGACTGCAATAATAACCCCCAGCACTGGTGTCACTGACGGCAATAATAACCCCCAGCACTGGTGTTACTGACTGCAATAATAACCCCCAGCACTGGTGTCACTGACTGCAATAATAACCCCCAGCACTGGTGTCACTGACTGCAATAATAACCCCCAGCACTGGTGTCACCGACGGCAAAATAAATCCCAGCACTGGTGTCACTGACTGCAATAATAACCCCCAGCACTGGTGTCACTGACTGCAATAATAACCCCCAGCACTGGTGTCACCGACGGCAATAATAAACCCCAGCACTGGTATCACAGACTGCAATAATAACCCCCAGCACTGGTGTCACTTACTGCAATAATAACCTCCAGCACTGGTGTCACTGACTGCAATAATAACCCCCAGCACTGGTGTCACTGACTGCAATAATAACCCCCAGCATCAAAGTAAATGGATACAAAAAACAACCCACAGCACTGGTGTCACTGACAGAAATTAAAACCCCCAGCAGGATGTGGCTGTGATGTCCAGCTTCAAGAGTGACACTACTGTCGATCTATTATTGTACAGACGTCTAAGAGGACCTGTCAATACTACATTGTATATAGCATTGGTGTCACTGGTTCCAATAACCTCAGCACTGGTGTCACCGACTGCAATAATAACCGCCAGCACTGGTGTCATTGATTCCAATAATAACCCCCAGCACTGGTGTCACCGACTGCAATAATAACCCCCAGCACTGGTGTCACCGACTGCAATAATAACCCCCAGCACTGGCGTCACCGACTGCAATAATAACCCCCAGCACTGGTGTCACCGACTGCAATAATAACCCCCAGCACTGGTGTCACCGACTGCAATAATAACCCCCAGCACTGGTGTCACCACTGCAATAATAACCCCCAGCACTGGTGTCACCGACTGCAATAATAACCCCCAGCACTGGTGTCACCGACTGCAATAATAACCCCCAGCACTGGTGTCACTAACTGCAATAATAACCCCCAGCACTGGTGTCACTGAATGCAATAATAACCCCCAGCACTGGTGTCACTGACTGCAATAATAACCCCCAGCACTGGTTGGTCATTGGCAGTGAAATGTAATGCTCCCAGGCCCTGCGTTCGTGGTGGAAGCAGTGAAAGGTAAGAATGAACCAGATCCATCATATAAAAACAGATCACAAAGAATGAAGAGGACCAACCACACTACTTTAATGCGAGGTAAACACGATGAAGAGGACCTGTCATTATTTTTACTGAGAACACAAAGGATAAACCAGACCAGTCACACAGAGGATGAGGATGATCATCTGTCACATCGATAATACAAAGTGCACAAAAGGATAAAGCAGATCTATCATACAAATTACCAAACAGCATAAAGAGGACCTGTCACATTGCTCTAAGGCAGTAATTGTCAACCTGAAAATGATAAAGGGCCTCAAGCGCAGCCCCTTAAACCTCCAGAAGGCAGCACATTAGCGGCGCGTTTTCAAACATTGAGGTGCATTGCATCAAATTAGGCAACCCATTCAGAACGAATGATGATGGACTTTAAACATTGGTGTCAGTGGATGACATAACCCCCAACATTGGTGTTAGTTATTGGGAAACAAATAGGGATGCACCGACATATCAGCCGGTGACAATTATCGGCCAAAAATAGGGTAATAGGCATTTTGCTAATAGAAAAAAAAAAAAAAGGTGCCAATAATGGCTGCCGAACGTGCACGATTTTACCGCAATTTTGCCACTTTTATGGTGCGTTCTTTGTAGGTCATGTGACTCAAAAACCACATCAAAAACGTAACAGAGGTGTGTTTTTGCCGTGTTTTCAATGCATTTCAATGGGAGGTGCGTTTCTGCTGCGTTTTTTAACTGACCAAATATGAACCAAAAATGCGGCAAGCAGAACGTTTAACACCGCAACGAAAACGCAATGGACCAGTGTGAAGACCTACATAGAATTTAAAAGAATGCATTTTTCTTTAGCTTTTCTTAACGCAAAAGCACTTCAAAAACTTCTCAGTATGAAAGCAGCCTATTGACTGAAAAGGTGTGGATAATGGCAAAAAAATTTATTTATATTCATGATATTAATTAAAAGAGTCGACTATAATACAATTATGGTATTTATAAAAAATATATGTATTTTTAAAAAACTGTCCACCACTAATACCAACAGCCTCAAGCACTGCTATTGGTACCCTTAACCCCCCCCCCTCCCCTCCCCCCCACTCCAAACATTGCTGGTCACTGGCAGGGAAATTTACTGTGTTGGGCACCAAGTACACAAAGGATGGAGAGGACCTGTGATACTGTTACCATGGAGATCACATAGCATAGAGAGGACCTGTCATTGTTCTAGGGGATGAAGAGGACCTGTCATTGTTATACGGGATGAAGAGGACCTGTCATTGTTATAGGGGGTGAAGAGGACCTGTCATTGTTATAGGGGGTGAAGAGGACCTGTCATTGTTATAGGGGATGAAGAGGACCTGTCATTGTTATAGGGGATGAAGAGGACCTGTCATTGTTATAGGGGATGAAGAGGACCTGTCATTGTTATAGGGGATGAAGGGGACCTGTCATTGTTCTAGGGGGTGAAGAGGACCTGTCATTGTTCTGGGGGATGAAGAGGACCTGTCATTGTTCTGGGGGATGAAGAGGACCTGTCATTGTTCTGGGGGATGAAGAGGACCTGTCATTGTTCTGGGGGATGAAGAGGACCTGTCATTGTTCTGGGGGATGAAGAGGACCTGTCATTGTTCTGGGGGATGAAGAGGACCTGTCATTGTTCTGGGGGATGAAGAGGACCTGTCATTGTTATAGGGGGTGAAGAGGACCTGTCATTGTTCTGGGGGATGAAGAGGACCTGTCATTGTTATGGGGGATGAAGAGGACCTGTCATTGTTATGGGGGATGAAGAGGACCTGTCATTGTTATGGGGGATGAAGAGGACCTGTCATTGTTATAGGGGATGAAGAGGACCTGTCATTGTTCTGGGGGATGAAGAGGACCTGTCATTGTTCTAGGGGATGAAGAGGACCTGTCATTGTTATACGGGGTGAAGAGGACCTGTCATTGTTATAGGGGGTGAAGAGGACCTGTCATTGTTCTAGGGGGTGAAGAGGACCTGTCATTGTTCTAGGGGGTGAAGAGGACCTGTCATTGTTCTGGGGGATGAAGAGGACCTGTCATTGTTATAGGGGATGAAGAGGACCTGTCATTGTTCTGGGGGATGAAGAGGACCTGTCATTGTTATAGGGGGTGAAGAGGACCTGTCATTGTTATGGGGGATGAAGAGGACCTGTCATTGTTATAGGGGATGAAGAGGACCTGTCATTGTTATACGGGATGAAGAGGACCTGTCATTGTTATACGGGATGAAGAGGACCTGTCATTGTTATACGGGATGAAGAGGACCTGTCATTGTTATACGGGGTGAAGAGGACCTGTCATTGTTATACGGGGTGAAGAGGACCTGTCATTGTTATACGGGGTGAAGAGGACCTGTCATTGTTATACGGGATGAAGAGGACCTGTCATTGTTCTAGGGGGTGAAGAGGACCTGTCATTGTTCTAGGGGGTGAAGAGGACCTGTCATTGTTCTAGGGGGTGAAGAGGACCTGTCATTGTTCTAGGGGGTGAAGAGGACCTGTCATTGTTCTAGGGGGTGAAGAGGACCTGTCATTGTTATGGGGGATGAAGAGGACCTGTCATTGTTCTGGGGGATGAAGAGGACCTGTCATTGTTCTGGGGGATGAAGAGGACCTGTCATTGTTCTGGGGGATGAAGAGGACCTGTCATTGTTCTGGGGGATGAAGAGGACCTGTCATTGTTCTGGGGGATGAAGAGGACCTGTCATTGTTATAGGGGGTGAAGAGGACCTGTCATTGTTCTGGGGGATGAAGAGGACCTGTCATTGTTATGGGGGATGAAGAGGACCTGTCATTGTTATGGGGGATGAAGAGGACCTGTCATTGTTCTGGGGGATGAAGAGGACCTGTCATTGTTCTAGGGGATGAAGAGGACCTGTCATTGTTATACGGGGTGAAGAGGACCTGTCATTGTTATACGGGGTGAAGAGGACCTGTCATTGTTATACGGGGTGAAGAGGACCTGTCATTGTTATACGGGGTGAAGAGGACCTGTCATTGTTCTAGGGGGTGAAGAGGACCTGTCATTGTTATACGGGGTGAAGAGGACCTGTCATTGTTCTAGGGGGTGAAGAGGACCTGTCATTGTTCTAGGGGGTGAAGAGGACCTGTCATTGTTCTAGGGGATGAAGAGGACCTGTCATTGTTCTGGGGGATGAAGAGGACCTGTCATTGTTCTGGGGGATGAAGAGGACCTGTCATTGTTCTGGGGGATGAAGAGGACCTGTCATTGTTCTGGGGGATGAAGAGGACCTGTCATTGTTCTGGGGGATGAAGAGGACCTGTCATTGTTCTGGGGGATGAAGAGGACCTGTCATTGTTCTGGGGGATGAAGAGGACCTGTCATTGTTCTGGGGGATGAAGAGGACCTGTCATTGTTCTGGGGGATGAAGAGGACCTGTCATTGTTCTGGGGGATGAAGAGGACCTGTCATTGTTCTGGGGGATGAAGAGGACCTGTCATTGTTATAGGGGGTGAAGAGGACCTGTCATTGTTCTGGGGGATGAAGAGGACCTGTCATTGTTATAGGGGATGAAGAGGACCTGTCATTGTTATAGGGGATGAAGAGGACCTGTCATTGTTCTAGGGGGTGAAGAGGACCTGTCATTGTTATACGGGATGAAGAGGACCTGTCATTGTTATACGGGATGAAGAGGGCCTGTCATTGTTATAGGGGATGAAGAGGGCCTGTCATTGTTATAGGGGGTGGAGAGGACCTGTCATTGTTATAGGGGGTGGAGAGGACCTGTCATTGTTATAGGGGGTGAAGAGGACCTGTCATTGTTATAGGGGGTGGAGAGGACCTGTCATTGTTATACGGGATGAAGAGGGCCTGTCATTGTTATAGGGGATGAAGAGGACCTGTCATTGTTATAGGGGGTGGAGAGGACCTGTCATTGTTATACGGGATGAAGAGGGCCTGTCATTGTTATAGGGGGTGAAGAGGACCTGTCATTGTTATAGGGGGTGAAGAGGACCTGTCATTGTTCTAGGGGATGAAGAGGACCTGTCATTGTTATACGGGATGAAGAGGACCTGTCATTGTTATAGGGGATGAAGAGGACCTGTCATTGTTATAGGGGGTGAAGAGGACCTGTCATTGTTATAGGGGGTGAAGAGGACCTGTCATTGTTCTAGGGGATGAAGAGGACCTGTCATTGTTATACGGGATGAAGAGGACCTGTCATTGTTATAGGGGATGAAGAGGACCTGTCATTGTTATACGGGATGAAGAGGACCTGTCATTGTTATAGGGGGTGGAGAGGACCTGTCATTGTTATAGGGGGTGGAGAGGACCTGTCATTGTTATAGGGGGTGAAGAGGACCTGTCATTGTTATAGGGGGTGGAGAGGACCTGTCATTGTTATACGGGATGAAGAGGGCCTGTCATTGTTATAGGGGATGAAGAGGACCTGTCATTGTTATAGGGGGTGGAGAGGACCTGTCATTGTTATACGGGATGAAGAGGGCCTGTCATTGTTATAGGGGGTGGAGAGGACCTGTCATTGTTATAGGGGGTGAAGAGGACCTGTCATTGTTATAGGGGGTGAAGAGGACCTGTCATTGTTCTAGGGGATGAAGAGGACCTGTCATTGTTATAGGGGATGAAGAGGACCTGTCATTGTTATAGGGGATGAAGAGGACCTGTCATTGTTATACGGGATGAAGAGGGCCTGTCATTGTTATA
The DNA here is from genome assembly GCA_037952925.1 of Lithobates clamitans. NCBI lineage: Eukaryota > Metazoa > Chordata > Amphibia > Anura > Ranidae > Lithobates > Lithobates clamitans. Next base: position 25,465 of record JBBGZY010001618.1, on the reverse strand, counting down.
CGGGATGAAGAGGACCTGTCATTGTTATACGGGATGAAGAGGACCTGTCATTGTTCTAGGGGATGAAGAGGACCTGTCATTGTTCTAGGGGATGAAGAGGACCTGTCATTGTTCTAGGGGATGAAGAGGACCTGTCATTGTTATAGGGGATGAAGAGGACCTGTCACACTCTCCGATCACACAGATGGGGGATAGGGAGGACTCACTCACCTCGGCTGTAGGCCCGGGACGCGGCATGGCAGGCGGAGAGGAGGAGGGCGGCGCTCAGGGCCAGTAGCTTGGCGTTCCTCACACTGAAATGCTGGTTGATCTCCCGTTTGCCCAGGTTGTAGGCCAGGGCCGCCATCTTGGCTCCTCCATGACAGCAGCGTGCGATGAGACGGTCGGACGCGGGGGGGCAGCAATGCAGCGAGGAGAAGGCGGGACCGGGGGGCGGGGCGTTCTTGAAAGACGGTGAAGGGGGCGGAGTGGCGGCCGGGGAGGCGGTAGTGGGAGGGGCGGCAGCAGAGGGAGAAGGCGTGGCTGAGCCGGTTTCCTGGTCTCCGGGCAACAATGGCTCTAGCTCCGCCCCCGGGCGTTTCTTCATGCCGCTGTCCCGCCCCCTTAGATCTTCCATCTCCGCTCAGAGCAAGACCTCCGCTCCACCTACAACTGACTGGGGCGGGGTGCTGCTCCACCTGAAACGAGACTGACTCCGCCCTCCCAACTGACCTCTAAAGCTCTGCTCCACCTACAATGCCCAGCTCTGTGCCTCTGCTCCACCTACAATGCACAGAACTCAGGACTCTGCTCCTTATACAATGAACAGTTCTGTGCCTCTGCTCCACCTACAATGCACAGAACTCAGGACTCTGCTCCTTATACAATGAACAGTTCTGTGCCTCTGCTCCACCTACCGCTCCACTGAAAATAGGGACTACTGACCTTGCTCCACCCAGAAATTATATTCCTGGGCACCTTCGGAAGACACTTGGTGTTACTGTTTCCACAAAAAAAACTATGATCTGTGACCCCTATCCACCCAAAATTGATACAGCTCTGAACCCTGGAGATTTTAAAATAAGGTTGTAGCTGTTCCACCCAGAATTGATAGTAATGTGAGCCCTGCTCCAGCTAAAAATGGACAGCACTGTGCACCTGCTCCAGCTAAAAATAGACAGCACTGTGCACCTGCTCCAGCTAAAAATAGACAGCACTGTGCACCTGCTCCAGCTAAAAATAGACAGCACTGTGCACCTGCTCCAGCTAAAAATAGACAGCACTGTGCACCTGCTCCTGCTAAAAATAGACAGCACTGTGCCCCTGTTTCGCCTACAATAGACAGCACTGTGCTCCTGCTAAAAATAGACAGCACAGTACCCCTGCTGCACCCAGAAGAGGCAGCACTGTGCCCCTGCTCTTGCTACAAATAGACAGCACTGTGCTCCTGCTCTATCTAAAAATAGACAGCACTGTGCCCCTGCTCTATCTAAAAATAGACAGCACTGTGCCCCTGCTCTATCTAAAAATAGACAGCACTGTGCCCCTGCTCTATCTAAAAATAGACAGCACTGTGCCCCTGCTCTTGCTACAAATAGACAGCACTGTGCCCCTGCTCTAGCTAAAAATAGACAGCACTGTGAACCTGTTCCGTCAAAAAGTAGCACAGTGCCCCTTCTCCAGCTAAAAATAGACAGCACAGTTCCCCTGCTCTAGCTAAAAATAGCACAGTGCCCCTTTTTCAACTAAAAATAGACAGCACTGTGCCCCTGCTCCAGCTAAACATAGCACTGTGCCCCTGCTAGATCTAAAAATAGACAGCACTGTTCCCCCTCTACAGCTAAAAATAGCACTGTGCCCCTGTTCTAGCTAAAAATAGACAGCATGGTGCCCGTGTTCCAGCTAAAAGTAGCACAGTGCCCCTGCTCTAGCTAAAAATAGACAACACATGCCCCTGCTCCAGCTAAGAATAGCACCGTGCCCCTGCTCTAGCTAAAAATAGACAGCAAGTGCCTCTGCTTCAGCTAAAAATAGCACAGTGCCCCTGTTTCAACTACAAATAGACAGCACTGTGCCCCTGCTCCAGCTAAACATAGCACTGTGCCCTTACTCTAGCTAAAAATAGACAGCACTGTGCCCCTGCTCTACCTACAATAGACAACACCAGTGCCCCTCCTCCATCTAGAGTACACAGTCCTCTGCTCCGACTCCCCTTTTATGCCAACAGCAGCCTTGACACTAAGACTCTTCACTCTGCTCCACCCAAAAAGGGAAATGACTCTGCTCCATCCAAAATAAAAAAATGATGCTGTAAGCACAATGGGGTCCACCAGCTCCACGGAAATGTAACTCTGCGGTGTCACGCTACTCCACTTGCAGCACTGGAAACGGCTGGTGATGTTGATGCTGCACCCAAAAACAGAAGTTTGCAAGCTGACACTCAAACAGCAGGCCTTGGTCACTGTCCGCAGCTCCACCCAGAATTAGTCTGTCTCTGTGCTCCACCTGGGTACCCCTTAGCTGCACTCGGGTGTCGGTGGTCGGAGAGGACCTGTCGCTTGGCACAAAGTTCCACTTGGAAGGAATCAGAACGTCAGCATCCAATCAGAGCCATGCAGCCAGATCCCCCGGGGTAGGTGTATGGTAAACTCACGGTGCCAATCATGGGGGAGCTGCAACCTCCACCCACATCTGGAAGATTCCAGCTCCGCTCAGATTTGAAACTGTAAACTGAAGATGTTTCAGTCCTGCCAATAATGACCGCAGCGAAGCAAGTAAGACAGTCCTCAGCACTTTGGCAGACTTCCCTCTGTGCTCTGCTCAGCCTGAGACAACTTTACAAATTTCTTAGTGAGCAGAAGGGGTGGAGACACAACCGGCTGGGTGAGCTCAGTCCAGTAATTCCAGTTACTGTATTGTTGTCACCGCACAACGCGCCCATCTATTTACAGGTTCCCCGGGCGTCTGTGAGCTGACATATTAATATAGACATTTCCTGGTTAACGTGGAGCTGTGCAGGAAGGAGACTCTTATCTGCTGTGTCTGGGGTTATCAGAGGCTCCAAACTCCACTGCAAATGGGCAGAGTGCCAACAACTGCTACAATGTATCTAAAGATTACTGGAAGGAGGTCCTGATTACCCTATAGAGACCTTTATTATCACTAGAGGGATCACCAGCAGGAAGAAGGAGGTCCTGATTACCCCTATATAGACCTTTATTATCACTAGAGGGATCACCAGCAGGTGGGAGGAGGTCCTGATTCCTCCTATATAGACCTTTATTATCACTAGAGGGATCACCAGCAGGAAGAAGGAGGTCCTGATTCCCCCTATATAGACCTTTATTATCACTAGAGGGGTCACCAGCAGGAGGTCCTGATTCCCCTATATAGATCTTTAGTTATCACTAGAGAGATCAACAGCAGGAGTAAGGGGGTTATGACTCCTGATTCCTTTATATAGATCTTTAGTTATCACTAGAGTGGTCACTAGTAGGGATGGGCTGAACAGACCCCTGTCCAGTTTGCACCAGAACTTCCGAACACCGCAAAAGTTCGGACCCGTATAGCAAACCCTATTAAAGTCAATGGGACCCGAACGTCAAAAATCAAAAGTGCCCATTTTGAAGGCTTATATGCAAGTAATTGGGCATACAATGGTTATAGGGGTCCGGGTCCTGCCCTGCGGGACATGTATAAAAAAAAAATAATAATAAGTTTGTGAAAAACGTCATTTTTAAATGAGCAGTGATTTTTTTTTAATTTTTAAAGTGAAAGCCTAAAAATGAAAAATTCCTTCCAATATAGTGCCTAGGGGGTCCCCTTAGTCTACCTGTAAAGTGGCAGATCTGTACCATGTCTAGAATCTGCTGCAGCAATAATTGCATTTATAAAGCCCAAAAAAATGAAATTTTCCCTGCAAGCTGCCTTTATTTTGCTCAGCAACAGCTGGGGAGCCAGTGTGTATGATGAGGCCACAATGTAGTGCACTGGGAACAAGATTAGAGATTTTTTGGATACATTCTGGTGTCACTTTGACTTTGTATAGAAGTAACGGTTGTGTAAAAATTTGGTCTTTGGGTGTCGGTGGCGCCATCCCACCGTAACCCTATAGAGGTACTCTTGATAAAAGCAAGAATTGGCCTTGCTCTAAAACATTGCAATGATATGCGCCTTCCCACCGTAACCCTATAGAGGTGCTCTTGATGAAGGCAAAGAAAATTGCAATAATATGCATATGGTTGGTGTTTTTGCCACATTTGATGTGCCTGAGACACAGTTTGCAGATAGCAACAGTGCGATCTGCTGCAGAAGTGCTGAAAAAGGCCCAGACAGCTGAGCTTTGGGGAGTGGGCTAGTAGATAACAGCTGCAGAATGTAATGGAATAGGGTGGCTGCTCTCTACTCTTTCTTGGTGTCGGCCTCCTTGGGGTTGTGCCTCCTCACCTTCAGTTTCCTCCTCTGCTCTATCTGGTACCCAAGTTGCATCAGTGACCTCATCATCCTCATCTCTATCTCCTCCATCTTCATCATTACCACTGGAGACAACTTGGCAATGCGCTGCGGCTGGGGGAACATGAATGCCAATTTGTCTACCAGTGTTCTTCCCTCTCTCTAGGCTCATGTTCCTGTCATCCTCAACCTCAGAACCAACATCTGAATCCAGTAATGGCTGGGCATCATCAAGGGGCAAGTGGCTGATGCTGTGGTCAAATAACTCAGCTGACTCCTCAATTGCTGATGTTGGAGCTATGGCAGGAATAGATGTGGACAAGGAGGCAGGTTTATCCACTCTGGCAACTGCAGGGGACTGCACACTTGTCTCTGCTTGCGTGACAGAGGATGAGGAGGATGAAGAAGATTTAGTAAGCCAGTCCACCACCTCCTCTGCATGGTGGTGCTGGATAGCACAGGCAAACTCACTAAACAGAGGAAATGATGCCCTGCCTGAGGACTGACCACCACGTCCACCTTTGCCTGTGAACACATTTGTTGCTGGCCCCCTTACAGTGCCAAGGGAACGTCTGCCTCTCCTTGTTGTCCTCCCAGACATTATTGGGAGGGAGGGGGCGGTGCTTATAAGCAAATGTAAAGAAGTTGAAATCTGTACGTAGATGCACTTTAATCAATGTAAAGAGGTGTTTGGTGCACTTTAATTTGAGTACTCACACTACACAGACACACTCCACGGATACACTATAATATACTGCACCATAATGCGCCAAACATACAGTGACGCACAGAACTATATGGCGTTAAACTGGATCTTTAGTTATCAGGGGATCACCAGCAGGAAGAAAGGGGTCCTGATCTCCCTATATAGATCTTTGATTATAACTAGAGATATCACCAGCAGAAGGAAGGAGATCCTGATTCCCCTATATAAATCTTTGGTTATCATTAGAGGGATCATTAGCAGGAAGAATGGGTCCTGATTTCTCTATATAGATCTTTAGTTATCACTAGAGGGATCATCACCAGGCAGTGGCGTCATTAGGGGGGGGGGGGGCAGGGGGGGCCTTGACACCCTTTGTTTCTATTTGTAGCGGGTGTCCCGCATCTTGCTCGGGTCGCCGCCGAGTCGACACAGGCTCTCCTGAGAGGCAGAGCATCCCCGAGGGGGATTTCTCCCACTCAATCTGCTCCCTCTCCCTGCATCCTCATTGGCAGGGAAGAGAGCGACTTCAGGAAGGACTCCTCCACCACCGTGGGGAGGGGGGCAAACCTCCTATTATCTTAGTGACAGTGAAAAAACAGACTGATTTCATTTAACTATTAGGCTGAATAAAAAAAAAAAAAAAATGTTGCAATTCCCCCATCTACACATTCCAGGTGGATGGGGGAATCCTCCCACTGTGGACCTGCGGCAGAACTACCAGGGTTGCTGTCCTGAACTGGCTATTGACAGCGCTGGTCTCTGTCTCCATGGCAGCAGCACATTAGGACCCAGTGCTGATTACTTTATGGGGCTGATGGGCTCATGCACAGGAGGGCCAGCACAATTGGTTGTTAGAGATGGGCTCAGGCGTGTTTGAAATCCCACATACCCGATCCCGCCAGGAAGCCGGCACTGCATACCGCTAATCACAGGCAGGGAGGCATTTTCCCGGTTCGCAGCTGCACAGATCGGGAAATGTCTCCCTGCCTGTGATTAGCCGTGTGCAGTGCCGGCTTCCTGGTGGGATTGGGCAGGTGCAATTTCAAACACACCCGAGCCCATTTCTATTGGTTGTAGACAGTTGAGCTCCCTGCAGGTTTCTTAGCAGAAGTGGAGCCTTCTTTGACATGCTGATCAGGATGCAATACAGGTGATGCTCCTAGTCAATTCTAATGTTAAATATGATGAAGGTTTTATTGATCAAAGCCCACACCCTACAGGCATGGAGCCCACATGGCAGCTGAACATACGGTGTTTTGGAGTTCGTTTTACAGCCACCTGCTGGCCCTCCTGGCCGACAAGTATGCATTAAGGAGCTACCTTGTGGGCCTCCGTTCCGGAGGCCCACGATACTGCGGTGCAGGGGTGGGTCCAGAGACTTTTCTGGGGCCTACCACCGCGGCCGAGGAATGGTCCTGAGCTGTCGGTCCTGTGTGACGAAGCTGGACAACCGAGGAGATCCCAGGGGAGGACCCGTCTTGGAGAGATCACGCAGAGTGCTGGTCTATAGAGGGGCCTGGCGACTCGGTTGGAGGACGTATCCGAAAGTAACTATACAGCATAGTGTTGCCGGGTTGGCTTAAAGGATCAAGTACTGTGACTGACATTAATTACAGAAAATCTGATACATCCTGTGGCAGAGGATCGTACAGGTTTTGTTCCCAAGCAAGTCTGTGGCAGAGACTTTGATTCGTGCTGCGTACTGGCTGCTAGGCTGGTGAGAGAGGCCTATCCAGACAAGCAAAGAGTGTGTCCCACGAGGGGAGCGCATTCCATATAATATCTGAATCCTACCAGGACATTTGTCAAAAGAACCCTACAAGAAGATGTTTGAGTTTCTTCTGCAGTTTCCTTTCCGCCTCTTTTCTGTTATTTCCTAAGTCAAGTGTTTAATAAAGCATTGAAAACGTACTCCAGTGTTGGCGCGTGTGTTGTCCAGAGGTAAACTCAACGGAACCCCTAGACCCGGTGCCGGTGAAACAGAGCGAAGCAGAGTGCAGGTAACAGATCCGCTTAAACCAGCAGCTCCACCGTGAGTTATTGCTACATATATATATATATATATATATATATATATATATATATATATATATATATATATGTGGCTGGTTCTAATAAATACTGTGTTTATTAGATCTGACTGGGAACATTACCTGGATCACATCCCGATCAGCATTGTCAACGGAGAAGGTTATACAGCATTTCTGCTGCTAGGTGACCAGCTGGGGGCTCAGCTCTCTACAACCAATAGTGCCAGCCTTTCCCTGCATCAGTGGCGTCGCTAGGGGGTGGCTTTTTGGGGCGATAGCCCCGAATCTCGGGCCCATAGCCCCGAGTCTATGCAGGGGTCCCCAAGGGGAGGGGAGGATCTCTGGGGACCCTGATGTAAAAGGGGGGCTCTCTGGGAACCCTGGTGCAAGGGGGGGGGGGGCTCTCTGGGAACCCTGATTCAAGGGGGAGGCTCTCTGAGAATCCCGATACAAGGGGGAGGCTCTCTGGAGACCCTGATGCAAGGGGGGGCTCTCTGGGGACCCTGATGTAAGGGGGGGGGCTCTCTGGGGATATATACACACACGTATATTATATACATGTATATGCCAGCCCAAGCGTATGACTTTCTTTACTACGTTGCTATGGGCTCTAGCCCCAGATCTTTTGTAGACCTAGCAACACCCCTGCCCTGCATGTACCCATAATGTCACCAGCACTAGGTCCTAATACACTGCCGCCGCTGCTAAGGAGACAGACGCCAGACCAGCGCTGTCAATAGCAAGGGGCAGGACAGCAAGAGGGGGCCTGGGAACCCCACAGTGGCAGAACAACAGGGCCCGGTCGCAAGTGCAACCTTTGCAACCCTGGTAATTCTCCCACTGCTTTGGACCCTTATATTTTCCTGGTGTGCTGCTGACATACCTCTTGGGGCCCCAATACAGTAGAAAGGGGGCTCACTGCAAAACATGTCAAAGGGTCTCATTGCAGGATCGCAATAAAGGGCCCCACAACAGAAGTAAAGGGCCCCAGGATATATACTATATACTGTATATATAATTGCATTTTATAGTTGCCCCCCCAACTTTTGTCCCTGTCCCCCCATGTGCCCCCCCTAAATATGAAAGCTGGAGATGCCACTGTCACCAGGTAGAAGGAGGTCCTGATATCTCTATATACACTATATTACCAAAAGTATTGGGACACCCGCCTTTACACGCACATGAACTTTAATGCCATCCCAGTCTTAGTCTGTAGAGTTCAATATTGAGTTGGCCCACCCTTTGCAGGTATAACAGCTTCAACTCTTCTGGGAAGGCTGTTCACAAGGTTTAGGAGTGTGTCTATGGGAATGTTTGATCATTCTTCCAGAAGCGCATTTGTGAGGTCAGGCACTTATGTGAACGAGAAGGCCTGGCTCGCAGTCTCCGCTCTAATTCATCCCAAAGGTGTTCTATCGGGTTGAGGTCAGGACTCTGTGCAGGCCAGTCAAGTTCCTCCATCCCAAACTTGCTCATCCATGTCTTTATGGACTTTGTGTACATCATTTGGTGGAGGGGTTATGATGTGGGGATGTTTTTCAGGGGTTGGGATTGGCCCATTAATTCCAGTGAAGGGAACTCTTAAGTAAGAGGCGTCAGCATACCAAGGCATTTTGGACAATTTCATGCTCCCAACTTTGTGGTAACAGTTTGGGGGTGGCCCCTTGGTTCCAACATGACTGCGCACCAGTACACAAATCAAGGTCCATAAAAACATGGATGATCGAGTTTGGGGTGGAGGAATTTGACTGGGCTGCACACAGTCCCAAGGCAGGCGTCCTAATACTTTTTATAATATAGTGTAAATCTTTAGTTATTGCTAGAAGGATCATCACCAGGAGAAAGGAGGTCCTGATTCCTCTATTTAGATCTTTAATTATCACTAAAAGGATCAACAGCAGGTGTATCACTAAGGGAATCACCAGGAGGAAGAAGAGTGTGAGGGTCCTAATTCTTAGATCTTCAGTTATTACTAGAGGGATCAGCAGGAGGAGGAAGGTCCTGATTCCTCTATATAGATCTTCACTTATAACTAGAGGGGTCACCGGCAGGAGAAGGAAGGTCCTGATTCCTCTATATAGATCTTTAGATATCACTAAAGGGATCACCAGCAGGCAAAAGGAGGTCCTAATTCCCCTTCATTGATCTTGATCTGGAAAGATCATCACCAGGAGGAAGGTGGTCCTGATTCCTCTTGGTACAGAGCAGCAGCAACTGAGCCGCTAATAGGGGTCAAGTAGGCGCAATCTGGGCGCCCATTCAGGTAGAGTAGGCATAATTCAGGCGCAAATAGGGGACAACCCAGGCGCTAGTAAATGTAGGTAACAAAATATTAAATTAATGTGGCGCTCAATCAAATTAAAATATAAATGGTGTAAAAAACTGATGATTAAGTGACGCTCAAAAAAGTATAATAAATATCGCTCAGAAAAATGAATATAATAGAAATGTAAAACAACCACGTGAATGGAGGTTCTATAGGGAAAATCCTATGCGGTGTTAGGACGGGAGATCCCTAGGAGAGTCATTTTGAGGAGGATCGTGGAGCTGTTTTATCAATTTTGATTGTATCGTCTATGGGACCTTTTTACCAAGGGCACGTTTCTTCGCTGATCTAAGCACCTTTTTGATACCATTGGACTTAATTATTATTTATTGCACTTGTGTGGATTTTTATCTGTCATTATTTATATATATTTATTTATTCTAGATTATTATTGCACAGATCACATAGTTGCACTATCATTACTTATTTTAGAGTGCCGTATTTATTGCTGTTTATATTCTATTCGCACAGTGGTTCTATGAATTCATTAGTTACACTTAATATGGAGTTTCGTTTTGTTTTTTTTAGTCACTTTTTGGATTATTATTATTGGAAGAAAAGTTTTCATAAGTGATTTAGAAAAGGGGAAACCTGCACCCAATTTTTGATGTAGCAATGGTTCACTATAGCTGGGGGGCTAGACGGAGCTCCTGCGTCGCCGTCCACCCTCCACCCCGCCTCACCCCACCTACCCCCCCGCCCCGCTGCCAGTCCTGCGTCGCCGCCCACCCTCCGCCCCGCCTCACCTCACCTACCCCTCCGCCAGTCCTGCATCACCGCCCACCCTCCGCCTCGCCCGCCTACCCCCCGCCCCGCTGCCAGTCTGTTATGGAAAGGGGTGGGGGTTCTAGCCTCTGAGGTGGGGGGGCGCACTGCTCTGGGAATCATAAGGGGGGCTCCACCGGGGACACCTGATGCAAGGGGGGCTCCGCCGGGGACACCTGATATGAGGGGGGGCTCCGCCGGGGACACCTGATGCGAGGGGGGGCTCCGCCGGGGACTCCTGATGCGAGGGGGGGCTCCGCCGGGGACTCCTGATGCGAGGGGGGGCTCTGCCGGGGACTCCTGATGCGAGGGGGGCTCCGCCGGGGACTCCTGATGCGAGGGGGGGCTCCGCCGGGGACTCTTGATGCGAGGGGGGGCTCCGCCGGGGACTCCTGATGCGAGGGGGGCTCCGCCGGGGACTCCTGATGCGAGGGGGGGCTCCGCCGGGGACTCCTGATGCGAGGGGGGCTCCGCCGGGGACTCCTGATGCGAGGGGGGCTCCGCCGGGGACTCCTGATGCGAGGGGGGGCTCCGCCGGGGACTCCTGATGCGAGGGGGGGCTCCGCCGGGGACTCCTGATGCGAGGGGGGGCTCCGCCGGGAACTCCTGATGCGAGGGGGGCTCCGCCGGGGACTCCTGATGCGAGGGGGGGCTCCGCCGGGGACTCCTGGTGCGAGGGGGGGCTCCGCCGGGGACTCCTGATGCGAGGGGGGGCTCCGCCGGGAACTCCTGATGTGAGGGGGGCTCCGCCGGGGACTCCTGATGCGAGGGGGGGCTCCGCCGGGGACTCCTGGTGCGAGGGGGGGCTCCGCCGGGGACTCCTGGTGCGAGGGGGGGCTCCGCCGGGGACTCCTGGTGTGAGGGGGGGGCTCTTCAATCATCCTGACACCATAACAACCATGGTGCCGGGATGATTGAAGTGCTAACACCAGGTGCTTGGGGTAACTTTATCTGCTGATTGTTAAACTTTCTAGAATACACATATTTTTATTGTGTAGGATCTGGGGCTGCTGTCGCGTCATTTCCCTCTCCCCCTTTCCCCCTTTCCCTCTCCATCATTCATCTCAGACTCTAACCACACCCTCGAGTCACGCCCACCATGTCACGTAAACCACGCCCTTTTTTCGCCACGGCGTGCTTTGCGCGCTGCACTGGTATATTTTTCCTAAGCCACGCCTACAAACGAATTCCACGCCCCCTAATTATTGTACGGCTCCGCCTACAGCCACAAAAGTGTTCCATATTTTTTTTTTACAATGTTGGCAACTATGATAACCCCTGTCAGATTTTTTTTTTTTTTCACCATTTGTGTACCAATGCAGGGAGACTTCCCTTCACTTCCTGTCCCATAGCCAAAAAAGGAAGTGAGAGGAAATACCAGAAAATGAGGGGAATCCCTTGGGGACCCCCAGGTCACCAGAACTCATGCCCCATTGGAAGATTTCCTCCTCTATTACTTTTCAGGGGACAATCCAAAAATGTGGGATCTTCTTTATTTTCCTTTTCAATGATAATGGTAAACAGGACAAACAGAGGGAGAATCTCCATAATGGGGGCACAGACAGCAATCAAAATTGACAGGTGTTCTAATCTCTCTGCCCTCTATCTAAAAAAAAAAAACAAAAAAAAAAGTTTTGCCTTTAGTTATACTTTAACCACTTGAGGTCCGTGCTGTAGCTGAATGATGGCCCCAGCGTGGACCTGAATTTCCGGGAGGCCATCATAGGACGTCCTCCCCTTTGCGCGCTCCCAGCGCTCCCCCTGCAGGGCACGCGCGGCGTGATTAACCGAGACTCGGGTGATCACTGATCCGAGTAAGGGGCCGATCTCGGCCCCTTACCACGTAATCAGCTGTCAGCCAATGACATCTGATCATGTGTGTAAACAAAAGCTCGGTAATTGTTTTTTTTTCTCCTCACGCTGACAGTGTGAGGAGAAAAAAAAGCTGATCACCGGCTTATGTTCAAGGGACATCGGTCCCGAAGAGGAAGGAGGCACATCTGCCTCCTCCTCTGTGCTTGCCAGTGCCACCTGCCAGTGCCCCCTGTCAATTCCCACAAGTGCCACCTATCAATGCCCACCAGTGGTGCCAATCAGTGCCATCTAGCAGTGCTGCCTTTCAGTGTAACCTATCAGTGGCCATCACTGCAAGCTATCAGTGCCACCTATCAGTGCCACTTCTCAGTGCCCACCAATGCCACCTATCAATGCCCTTCAGTGCCACCTCTCAGTGTCACCTCTCAGTGCACACCAGTGCCGCCTATCAGTGCCCACCAGTGCCGCCCTATCGGTGCCCATCAGTGCAGCCCATCGGTGCCTATCAGTGCAGCCTATTGGTGACCATCAGTGCAGCCTCATCAGCGTACATCAATGAAGGAGAAAAATTACCTCTTTGCAACATTTTATAACAAAATATAAAAAAAATATACATATTTTTTTAAATTCAGTCTTTTTAAATTTTTTTAACAAAAAATAAAAAACGCAGAGGTGATCAAATACCACCAAAAGAAACCTCTATTTGTGGGAAAAAATGATAAAGATTTAATTTTGGTACAGTGTTGTATGACCGCGCAATGGTCATTCAAAATGCGACAGCGCTGAAAGCTGAAAATTGGTCTGGAGGGGGGTTTAAGTGCCCAGTAAGCAAGTGGTTAACCACTTCAGCCCTGGAAGATTTGGCTGCTGAATGACCAGGCCATTTTTTGCGATTCGGCACTGCGTCACTTTAATTGACAATTGTGCGGTCGTGCGACGTTGCACCCAAACAAAATTGATGTCCTTTTTTTCCCCACAAATAGAGCTTTCTTTTGGTGGTATTTGATCACCTCTGCGGTTTTTATTTTTTGCGCTATAAACAAAAAAAGAGCGACAATTTTGAAAAAAAAAAACAATATTTTGTACTTTTTGCTGTAATAAATATCCCCATTTTTGGGGATGAGACCAAAATAAACTTACTTGGTTCAGATGGTGTCAAGCCTGTGTGGCGGTACCAGGTGAGGAGTACAAAGACAAGTGTTTTTTGCCTACAGTCAAGCATGGTGGTGGGAATGTCATGGTCTGGGGCTGCATGAGTGCTGCCAGCACTGGGGAGCTACAGTTCATTGAGGGGAGCATGAATGCCAACATGTACTGTGACATACTGAAGCAGAGCATGATCCCCTACCTTCAGAGACTGGGCCGCAGGGCAGTATTCCAACATGATAACGACCCCAAACACACCTCCATGATGACCACTGCCTTGCTAAAGAAGCTGAGGGTAAAGGTAATGGACTGGCCAAGCATGTCTCCAGACCTAAACCCTATTGAGCATCTGTGGGGCATCCTCAAATGGAAGGTGGAGGAGTGCAAAGTCTCTAACATCCACCAGCTCCGTGATGTCATCATGGAGGAGTGGAAGAGGACTCCAGTGGCAACCTGTGAAGCTCTGGTGATCTCCATACCCAAGAGGGTTAAGGCAGTGCTGGAAAATAATGGTGGCCACACAAAATATTGACACTTTGGGCCCAATTTGGACATTTTCACTTTTCACTGTACTCACTTTTGTTGCCAGCGGTTTAGACATTAATGGCTGTGTGTTGATTTATTTCGAGGGGACAGCAAATTTACACTGTTATACAAGCTGCACACTCACTACTTAACATTGTAGCAAAGTGTCATTTCTTCAGTGTTGTCACATGAAAAGATAATAAAATATTTACAAAATGTGAAGGGTGTACTCGCTTATTTTTTATGAATGGCATCAATTCATGTGTCATTATGTATTATTGCAATAGCTGTGATTGGCTATCACATGGTACAGGTGTGCTGTGATTAGCCCTGTCTGTACCATGTGATCACAGGGACCAATCACAGAGATCACCACAGTACACAATGATTGGCTATGACTATAAGCCATTGTGTACATTTGACATGTGATCACTGTGCAGTGCTGCCAACCTACCAGATTTACTGACACAACATCCAAAATTTACTGGCACAGCCAAGTTTTTACTGGAATTTTCCAAAAGTAGATATTAAGTTAAAAAAATATATTTCTGATCTTATTTTTGATATAGTAAGTAGCTCACGGGGCAAGAATAAGGAATACGGAGGCACACACACATGAAACTGACTCTCACAGTGATATTGACAGCAGTGTGCAGCAGCACAGATGATGATGACACCTCACCGACACAACGTGTCTCCTCCTGAATCACAGTCTCTCTCCACACCAGGTGGTCCCTTCAGTCCAAACAGCACTGACAGCCCCACTCCTGTCCTGCAGACCTGCACACAAGGCTCCGGCCGCTCTGCTCAGCTCCCTTGCACCATCACACGACATGCTCAGGCACACCTGTGGTAGACCCGCCCCTGCCGGTGCTGCCCGAACACACTGTAGCAGGCACTTCAATAGTCTCGGCCGGCTCCGGACCAGAATTGTACATGTGCAGTATCAAGCCAACCGTCAGACATTTTTTTACTGGCAACTGCTTCCTGTCACTGGCATTTACTGGCAGTAGAGAAAGTGCCTGTTTTTTACTGGCTGCCAGTATAAATACTGATGGTTGGCAACAATGTCACTGGGATTGGTCACAGCCATCACATGGTACCAGGGCCGGCCCGGTCTAGCGATCTGTCTTCCACTGTGTCTGGTGGACACAGCAGGTCACAGATTGTGCCACTGCACAGCCCCTGTTTCGTCACATATGGTGACCCATCGTATTTGGCTACCCGCTGGACTGCGCATGTGCGACAGCGCCCCATATGCGTTCCAACACTTTTAAAACTTTACGTTTTAAAAGTAACAACAAACACTTTTTATTTTTTTAAACACTTTTAAAAAAAGTGTTAAAAGTGACAAAAGTTTTATAAGTGTTGGAACACATATGGCGGCGTCGCGCATGCGCACTCCAGCGGGCAGCCAAATGTGATGGGTCGCCATATGTGACGAAACACCCCTAGGGGACACACAAGGCACGCAACCGGGAGGGTGTCATATAACGTCCACCCAGAAGACAGAGGCTCCGGGGCGGCTGTAATTTTACAATAGACCAGGCAGGAGGTGGTTAAACCCTACACAGCTGGAATGCCAAAAGGCTTTTCTTAAACAAGGTTGGCCCAAGGCCATCTCAAAAAAGATCCAACTGCTCAACAGACAACCATAGCAATCATATAATACTTGGGAAGCTCGTGAGAAACACAGAAGGATGGTGCCAGAAAAAGGCCATCAATGTAGTCTGAGGGCCTACCGTGTAGTCTGAGGGAATACCGTGTAGTCTGAGGGAATACCATGTAGTCTGAGGGAATACCATGTAGTCTGAGGAAATACCGTGTAGTCTGAGGGAATACCATGTAGTCTGAGGGAATACCATGTAGTCTGAGGGAATACCGTGTAGTCTGAGGGAATACCGTGTAGTCTGAGGGAATACCGTGTAGTCTGAGGGAATACCGTGTAGTCTGAGGGAATACCGTGTAGTCTGAGGGAATACCGTGTAGTCTTAGGGAATACCGTGTAGTCTGAGGGAATACCGTGTAGTCTGAGGGAATACCGTGTAGTCTGAGGGAATACCGTGTAGTCGGAGGGAATACCATGTAGTCGGAGGGAATACCATGTAGTCGGAGGGAATACCATGTAGTCGGAGGGAATACCATGTAGTCTGAGGGAATACCGTGTAGTCTGAGGGAATACCGTGTAGTCTGAGGGAATACCGTGTAGTCTGAGGGAATACCGTGTAGTCTGAGGGAATACCATGTAGTCTGAGGGAATACCGTGTAGTCGGAGGGAATACCATGTAGTCTGAGGGAATACCATGTAGTCTGAGGGAATACCGTGTAGTCTGAGGGAATACCATGTAGTCTGAGGGAATACCATGTAGTCTGAGGGAATACCGTGTAGTCTGAGGGAATACCGTGTAGTCTGAGGGAATACCGTGTAGTCTGAGGGAATACCATGTAGTCTTAGGGAATACCGTGTAGTCTGAGGGAATACCGTGTAGTCTGAGGGAATACCGTGTAGTCTGAGGGAATACCGTGTAGTCGGAGGGAATACCATGTAGTCGGAGGGAATACCATGTAGTCGGAGGGAATACCATGTAGTCGGAGGGAATACCGTGTAGTCGGAGGGCATACCGTGTAGTCGGAGGGCATACCGTGTAGTCGGAGGGCCTACCGTGTAGTCTGAGGGCCTACCATATACTACATAACTATTCCAAAAGGAGTTTGTGCACTAAGAATGTAATGACTATGACTAGCTTCAGAAGACCATGACATGTCTAATGTTTTGAGTGAGACTGTAATTGATTTCCTTCAAACCTTCATTGCAAACCCAGATGGCATCATATTCTTGGGCCATTCAAACTCCGTGGTGTGAATTCTGATCCCGGATTCCACCAGAACTACGGCTTTAGAGTCTGGCCTGTCAATCAAAAGTAAAACAGCCAATTAGGACTGCGACAAAGAAAAACAATTGTTGGAGAGCAAGTTAAATATACAATGACACATGGCAAAATAATTGTATATGTAGCTCTGTAATGTTACATTCACACGGGTTACAGAAAAGGTGCCATGTACAATGGGGGAGATTTACTAAAACTGGAGCACTCAGAATGTGGAGCGGCTGTGCATGGTAGCCAATCAGCTTCTAACTTCAGCTCGTTCCATGAAGCTTTGACAATAAAACCTGGAGGCGGATTGGTTTCTATGTAGAGCTGCACCAGATTTTACACTTTCCAGTTGTAGTAAATCTCCCCCATACTGTCAGCGCCTAGCAAACACCCGGTACAAGAAGGTGTATGGAGACAAATTGGCTTAATACACATTCCTGCTTTTATCGGACATTGCATTATGCCAGATAAAATGTTGAGTTCTACATTGGGAGCAACAGCATCTTAATTCTACAGGGGATCAAACCAAACTCAGATCGGATGCTTTGGAGGCCATAGGAGAGATATGGGGTCTGAAAGACCCCAGATCTTACCATAAAGAGGACCTGTCAAGGCTCATGCGGTCACAAGGGATGTTGTTCATCCCTTGTGATAGCAATAAAGTTAATCCAAAAAAAAATGTAAACCTCCTGTGTAACTCTGAATTGGTAACCTGTCAAGGCTTTTAAAGTGTCTCCTATGAAAATTTTTAGGTAATATAGTTTAGCGCTGTTCCACGGGCATACACAATTTTAAAGCATGACGTGTTAGGTGTCTATATACTCGGTGGAACATTTTTTTTTTTTACCAAACAACTTAGTATTAGACTGCATTTCTATGTACTAAAACTCAGTGTATTTTTTTCCTAAAAAGTTTGATAATTGATAATCCACTATGCAAATATCTTGTGACATAAAAAATTGCAACACCCACCATTTTTAATCTCCAAGGTCTCTGATTATAAAATATATAATATTTGGGGGTTCCAAGTAATTTAACAGGAAAAAAAACAACTAATTGTTCCGTGTATGAGAGAGATGTCAGAATTGGCCCAGAATGGAAGGTGTTTGTTACCCCAACATTTCATATTCCTGCTTGTGCCTGCTGTACCATGTACTTGTATGAGAAAGTCTCCTGTTCTCTTTGTTTTGCTTCCTTTATGTGAAATCCCTGGTGTGCCTGTCAGTCCCTCTGCTTTCCTAATAAAAACTGACCACACTAAGCAGGAGAGCACACCGTGGTCAGTTCTCTAGCTATGATGGGAACTCAGTCTGCTCTCCTCCAATGATCAGACTTGTCCTGACAACCCCCCATCCCCCCCCCCTGCACAGCTATTCACTGAGAAGATCAGTGAGCTGCTGCTTCTCCTCCCCCAGCTCTTATGCAGCTGAGAACAGAGGGAATGTGATCACTTATAAAAAAGGCAACAAAGATATTTATAATGTTTTTTTTTATATCTATACACAAATGTTTTGCTTACCATTTCTATTTTAATCGCTTGCTGACCATCGCACGCTGATGTACATCAGCAGAATGGCACTGGGGGCAAAAGGGCAAACAGGTATGTCCCCTTTAAGAAGCTGTGTTGCGGGCGCGCGAGTGCCACGTCCTCCGTGACAGCGGGTCCCGTGGACTCGATGTCGGTCGGATGCCCGCAATCGTGTCACAGAGAGGTAGAATAGGGAGATACTTTTGTAAACAAAGCATTTCCCCATTCTGCCTAGTGACATGACAGAGATCACTGCTCCCTGTCATCGAGAGCAGTGATCACTGTCCTGTGTGTTGAAGCCCATCCCCCCCTAACAGTTAGAATCACTCCCTAGGACACACTTAACCCCTTCACTGCCCCCTAGTGGTTAACCCCTTCCCTTCCAGTGTCATTTACACAGTAATCAGTGCATTTTTAAAGCACTGATCGCTGTATAAATGACAACGGTCCCAAAATGTGTCAAAATTGTCCGCCATAATGTCGCAGTCACGGTAAAAATCGCAGATCGCCATTGCTAATAAAAAAAAAATTATTAATAAAAGTGCCATAAAACTGTCCCGTTTTGTAGACGCTATAAATTTTGCGCAAACCAATCAATATACGCTTATTGCGATTTTTTTTAACCAAAATTACGTAGAAGAATACATATTGGTCTAAACTGAGGAAAAAAAAGTTTTTTTATATATTTTTGGGGATATTTATTATAGCAAAAAGTAAAAAAATATTGCTTTTTTTTTTCAAAATTATCGCTCTGTTTTTTTGTTTATAGCGCAAAAAATAAAAACCACAGAGGTGATCAAATACCACCAAAAGAAAGCTCTATTTGTGGGGGAAAAAAAAAGGACGTCAATTTTGTTTGGGTACAATGTCGCACGACCGCGCAATTGTAAGTTAAAGAGACGCAGTGCCGAAAAAAATGTCGTAAAAAAGAGACTGTGTTTCACTGTATTATCCAGGCTGCTCTATCTACACCGGCTATTGACAGGCGCAATCCCACTACTACTGATCAGCACGGGGGTTTTGACCTGCTCCGTTTCCGACCTGGGCCGGATCGTTTCCGATCTGGGCCGGATCACCCCCCTCCTTAGCGCGCAGCCTGGTGGCTCTGGGCTCCCCCAGGGTCACCATTATTGATACTGAACTTAGCGTGGAGACCCCATCGACATGAATGAATAAAAATGTATATAAAAAAATAAAAAAGGATACATTTATGAATAAATTTAAAGAATAAAGTAAAAAAAAAAGGGTGTATAAAATAAATAATAATAATAAAATAAAATAAAATAATAATGATAAATATAATAGTTATTAAATATAAAAATAACTGTACATAAAGGTGTATAAAAATAAAGAAAAATAATGAGGATAATAAATATAAAAATAACTATGAATCAGGGTGTATAAAAATAATAAATGCATATGAAAAATAAAAAAGGGTGTAGAAAAAGAAAAAAAATATATATATAATAATGGGTAAATGTAAAAATAAATAACGGTGTATAAAAGTGCTTGATGAAATGAATAATGAATAAATATAAAGGGGTATAGAAATAATAAATGAAAACCATAAATGAAATGAATAATTGAAAAAATGTCGTAAAAATGAGACCGTGTTTCACTGTATTGTCCAGGCTCCTCTATCCACACCGGCTATTGACAGGAACAATCCCACTGCTACTGATCTTAGCGTGGAGAACCCATCAACAAAGCACAGGGTAGACTCGAACTCCTGGACTCAAGCGATCCCGACGCTCAGCCACCCATGCAGCTGGGATTAGAGACGCACGCCACCGCGCCCGGCCAAGAGAATGCAGTGCTCTCTGTATCTTGAAGCTGGATTCTCAGTGACGTCATCGGCTCAGCACTGCCATCTATAGGCAGCATTGAAGGGACGGTAGTGGCTAGTTCCCATCCTGCAGATTAACCTTGTGATGTCACAGGAAACATGTGACCAGGAAGCAGGAAATCGAGGGCGGGAAAGTGGAAATGAATAGAAGTGAATAGGAGGCTGCAAGCAGAGCAGAGCACACGTTTTCACCCTGAAGGTCTCTCCCTCCCCCCCCCACCCCCCCCCCCCCTCCCTCCCCTCCCCTCCCCTCCCCTCCCCTCCCCTCTCTCTGTCCATCCATCGTCTTTCATATTCTATCTTCTCTGTTCCTTTCTCCCTGTATACCTTTCCACCTCTCTCTGCATATCTCTCCACCCCTCTCTGTATCTCTCCCTGTATACCCCTCTCTGTATCTCTCCCTGTATACCCCTCTCTGTATATCTCCCTGTATACCCCTCTCTGTATATCTCCCTGTATACCCCTCTCTGTATATCTCCCTGTATACCCCTCTCTGTATATCTCCCTGTATACCCTTCTCTGTATATCTCCCTGTATACCCTTCTCTGTATATCTCCCTGTATACCCCTCTCTGTATATCTCCCTGTATACCCCTCTCTGTATCTCTCCCTGTATACCCCTCTCTGTATCTCTCCCTGTATACCCTTCTCTGTATATCTCCCTGTATACCCCCTCTCTGTATACTCTCCTGTATACCCCTCTCTGTATATCTCCCTGTATACCCCTCTCTGTATCTCTCCCTGTATACCCCTCTCTGTATCTCTCCCTGTATACCCCTCTCTGTATCTCTCCCTGTATACCCCTCTCTGTATATCTCCCTGTATACCCTTCTCTGTATATCTCCCTGTATACCCCTCTCTGTATATCTCCTGTATACCCCTCTCTGTATCTCTCCCTGTATACCCCTCTCTGTATCTCTCCCTGTATACCCTTCTCTGTATATCTCCCTGTATACCCCTCTCTGTATATCTCCCTGTATACCCTTCTCTGTATATCTCCCTGTATACCCTTCTCTGTATATCTCCCTGTATACCCTTCTCTGTATATCTCCCTGTATACCCTTCTCTGTATATCTCCCTGTATACCCCTCTCTGTATATCTCCCTGTATACCCCTCTCTGTATCTCTCCCTGTATACCCTTCTCTGTATATCTCCCCTGTATACCCCTTTGTCTGTATATCTCCCTGTATACCCCTTTGTCTGTATATCTCCCTGTATACCCCTCTCTGTATCTCTCCCTGTATACCCTTCTCTGTATATCTCCCTGTATACCCCTCTCTGTATCTCTCCTTGTATACCCCTCTCTGTATCTCTCCCTGTATACCCCTCTCTGTATATCTCCCTGTATACCCCTCTCTGTATCTCTCCCTGTATACCCCTCTCTGTATCTCTCCCTGTATACCCCTCTCTGTATCTCTCCCTGTATACCCCTCTCTGTATCTCTCCCTGTATACCCCTCTCTGTATCTCTCCCTGTATACCCCTCTCTGTATCTCTCCCTGTATACCCCTCTCTGTATCTCTCCCTGTATACCCCTCTCTGTATATCTCCCTGTATACCCCTCTCTGTATATCTCCCTGTATACCCTTCTCTGTATATCTCCCTGTATACCCCTTTCTCTGTATATCTCCCTGTATACCCCCTCTCTGTATCTCTCCCTGTATACCCCTTTCTCTGTATCTCTCCCTGTATACCCCTTTCTCTGTATCTCTCCCTGTATACCCCTTTCTCTGTATCTCTCCCTGTATACCCCTTTCTCTGTATCTCTCCCTGTATACCCCTTTCTCTGTATCTCTCCCTGTATACCCCTTTCTCTGTATCTCTCCTGTATACCCCTTTCTCTGTATCTCTCCCCTGTATACCCCTTTCTCTGTATCTCTCCCTGTATACCCCTTTCTCTGTATCTCTCCCTGTATACCCCTTTCTCTGTATCTCTCCCTGTATACCCCTTTCTCTGTATCTCTCCCTGTATACCCCTTTCTCTGTATCTCTCCTGTATACCCCTTTCTCTGTATCTCTCCCTGTATACCCCTTTCTCTGTATCTCTCCCTGTATACCCCTCTTCTCTGTATCTCTCCCTGTATACCCCTCTCTCTGTATATCTCCCTGTATACCCCTCTCTCTGTATATCTCCCTGTATACCCTCTCTCTCTCTCCTTCCCCCCCTCTCTCTCTCCTTCCCCCCCCTCTCTCTCCTTCCCCCCCTCTCTCTCTCCTCTCCCCCCTCTCTCTCTCCTTCCCCCCTCTCTCTCTCCTTCCCCCTCTCTCTCTCCTTCCCCCTCTCTCTCTCTCTCTCCTTCCCCCCCTCTCTCTCTCTCCTTCCCCCCCCTCTCTCTCTCTCCTTCCCCCCCCTCTCTCTCTCTCCTCCCCCCCCCCCTCTCTCTCTCTCCTTCCCCCCCCCTCTCTCTCTCTCCTTCCCCCCCCCCTCTCTCTCTCTCCTTCCCCCCCCCTCTCTCTCTCTCCTTCCCCCCCCTCTCTCTCTCTCCTTCCCCCTCTCTCTCTCTCCTTCCCCCCTCTCTCTCTCTCCTTCCCCCCTCTCTCTCTCTCCTTCCCCCCCCTCTCTCTCTCTCCTTCCCCCCTCTCTCTCTCTCTCTCCTTCCCCCCTCTCTCTCTCTCTCTCCTTCCCCCCTCTCTCTCTCTCTCTCCTTCCCCCTCTCTCTCTCTCCTTTCCCCTCTCTCTCTCTCTCCTTCCCCCCCCTCTCTCTCTCCTTTCCCCCTCTCTCTCTCTCCTTTCCCCCCTCTCTCTCTCTCCTTTCCCCCCTCTCTCTCTCCTTCCCCCTCCTCCCTCTCTCTCCCTCTCCCTCTCCCTCTCCCTCTCCCTCTCCCTCTCCCTCTCCCTCTCCCTCTCCCTCTCCCTCTCCCTCTCCCTCTCCCTCTCCCCTCTCCCTCTCCCTCTCCCTCTCTCCTTCCCCCTCTTCTTCCCCTCCCCCTCCTCTTCTTCCCCCCCGCGCTCTCTGTCTCTTCTCCCCCCCCCCCCCCGCGCTCTCTCTCTTCTTCCCCCCCCGCGCTCTCTCTCTCTTCTTTCCCCCCCCCCCGCGCTCTCTCTCTCTTCTTCCCCCCCCCGCGCTCTCTCTCTCTTCTTTCCCCCCCCCCGCGCTCTCTCTCTCTTCTTTCCCCCCCCCGCGCTCTCTCTCTCTTCTTTCCCCCCCCGCGCTCTCTCTCTCTTCTTTCCCCCCCCGCGCTCTCTCTCTCTTCTTCCCCCCCCCCCGCGCTCTCTCTCTCTTCTTCCCCCCCCCCCGCGCTCTCTCTCTCTCTTCTTCCCCCCCCCCGCGCTCTCTCTCTCTTCTTCCCCCCCCCCCCGCGCTCTCTCTCTCTTCTTCCCCCCCCCCCCGCGCTCTCTCTCTCTTCTTCCCCCCCCCCCGCGCTCTCTCTCTCTTCTTCCCCCCCCCCCCCCGCGCTCTCTCTCTCTTCTTCCCCCCCCCCCCGCGCTCTCTCTCTCTCTTCCCCCCCCCCCGCGCTCTCTCTCTCTTCTTCCCCCCCCCCGCGCTCTCTCTCTCTTCTTCCCCCCCGCGCTCTCTCTCTCTTCTTCCCCCCCGCGCTCTCTCTCTCTTCTTCCCCCCCCCGCTCTCTCTCTCTTCTTCCCCCCCCCGCGCTCTCTCTCTCTTCTTCCCCCCCCCCGCGCTCTCTCTCTCTTCTTCCCCCCCCCCCCGCGCTCTCTCCTCTCTTCTTCCCCCCCCCCCCGCTCTCTCTCTCTTCTTCCCCCCCCCCGCGCTCTCTCTCTCTTCTTCCCCCCCCCCCCCGCTCTCTCTCTCTTCTTCCCCCCCCCCCGCGCTCTCTCTCTCTTCTTCCCCCCCCCCCGCTCTCTCTCTCTTCTTCCCCCCCCCCCCCCCGCTCTCTCTCTCTTCTCCCCCCCCCCCCGCTCTCTCTCTCTTCTTCCCCCCCCCCCCGCTCTCTCTCTCTTCTTCCCCCCCCCCGCTCTCTCTCTCTTCTTCCCCCCCCCCGCTCTCTCTCTCTTCCCCCCCCCCCTCTCTCTCTCTTCTTCCCCCCCCCCCCCGCTCTCTCTCTCTTCTTCCCCGCTCTCTCCTCCCCCCCCCGCGCTCTCTCTCTTCCCCCCCCCCGCTCTCTCTCTCCCCCCCCCGCGCTCTCTCTCTCTTCTTCCCCCCCCCGCGCTTCTCTCTCTCTTCTTCCCCCCCCCGCGCTCTCTCTCTCCCCCCCCCCCGCGCTCTCTCTCTCTTCTTCCCCCCCCCCGCGCTCTCTCTCTCTTCTTCCCCCCCCCCGCGCTCTCTCTCTCTTCTTCCCCCCCCCCCGCTCTCTCTCTCTTCTCTGACACACATTCCATTATTCTCAACGTCTTTTTACTTACTGTCTCATTTACATTGTCACTCACACTGTTACTCTCACCTTTAAACGGTCTCTGCCATACACTGTCTCATTTAAAGAGCCACACTGTCTGCTACTCTGACTTTCTCTCACACTGTGTTTGTCAAAGTGATCGATCAGTCTGGCAGAGGCTTGGAAGATGATTTGGCATGGGGAGAGCCGAGTATGGCTCCCCATACCCCCCCGTGGTGTCAGGCCGGTGCACAGTGGGAACAGATAAGGAGGTGGCGGGGAATGAGTGTGCAGTCTCTGGTGGTCCACCTTAGAAAAAAGACCAGCCCATCACTGGCTGTATCTAAAGGGAGACCGCGATCTGTACCAGATCTCCCTCATGTCTGGTTGTCTACACAAGACAGCCGGGAGGAGGGATCGAGCGCTTCCACTGAAACCTGCACAGAGGTATGGAGGAGGAAGAATGCTCAGACGTTCAATGGTAGCTAGGCATTCTAATCCCATCTGCAGGGAGGGAAAGGAGACGGATTGTCTCCTTGTATACTGCACAGACCACAGGAGAGCCACAGACCCTCCCCCCATGCACTCATCGACATGAGATGGAGGAGGACATGGGATGAAGGATATACGATGGAGGAGGACGACGTGGTATGTAGGAGAAGCACATGGGATGGAGGAGGAGGACGTGATGCAGGAGAAGGACATGGTGTGTGTGTCTCTTCCCCCCCCCCCCCCCCCCACACACACATTGTGTGTCTCGCTCAACCCCCCCCCCCCCACACACACACACACACATTGTGTGTCTCGCTCACCCCCCCTTACACATTGTGTGTCTCGCTCACCCCCCCTTACACATTGTGTGTCTCGCTCACCCCCCCCTTACACATTGTGTGTCTCGCTCACCCCCCCCTTACACATTGTGTGTCTCGCTCACCCCCCCCTTACACATTGTGTGTCTCGCTCACCCCCCCCCTTACACATTGTGTGTCTCGCTCACCCCCCCCTTACACATTGTGTGTCTCGCTCACCCCCCCCCTTACACATTGTGTGTCTCGCTCACCCCCCCCTTACACATTGTGTGTCTCGCTCACCCCCCCCCTTACACTTTGTGTGTCTCCGCTCACCCCCCCCCTTACACATGTGTGTCTCTCTCACCCCCCATACATGCCATGTGTCTCTCTCACCCCCCATACATGCCAT